>NQVE01000035.1:600000-1092500 GCA_003260385.1 Cuscuta australis
ATGACCTTAGCTTAGTCGGTGTTATGAACGTCTAAAGATCTAGGACTAGCTAGTAGCTGGGCCGTCTATTGGATTTTGGAGGACGTTTTGCTCTTGTCTTCGTGGGGAAATTCTTACGTGGTCTTAAGGTTTATGATTGTTTTATGAACCTTAATGCATTGATATCATAAAACAATTAGGTGTTTGGCAGAAACAAAATTATTTCTCCATCTATGAAAAATGTAGGAAGATTCACATTTTACCTGTGGATTTTAAGACCACGGAAGAACAAGCCGGGGTTCAATTCTTTTTTCTTTTTGATAAAGCAACTACTTAGGCTACTTAGGGTTTTTAACACTAACATGACACGTTTTTTTAGGGAGACATGGCACGTTTAGTTGAGGCAAAACTGGCAAAGCTTGAGTGTATAAACAGACAATAAACACCCAATTAGCTGCTAAGTGTTTGGTTGGTATATGGAGGGAATTAGGCCTTGCTTGGAACAATGGTTTCGATTTGCGTTAGCGTTTTGGATATGATAAAATTTTAACGGTATAGATTAATTCTGAAGACGCGAATGCTAAAGGCTACAGTCAGATAACTTTTTTAAGATGCTAACGTTAATCTCTAACGTTGTTGCCAAACGAGGCTTTAAAAAGCAACGAGAATGACCTTATTTCGATGTAGTGTTTCCAATAAAATTAATGTTTATGAAATAATCTTTTTAAAACGCAAAAGTTAATCACTAAATTTTTTTAGTCAAACACGAGCCATTTGGCTTCGTTTCTATCTTATCTTCGATTGGTTTTGTTTTTGAAATATATATTTGCACTAAATAACACTAAAATTTAAGTTATTTTCCTAAATAGTAATTAAATTGTTTTATTTCTTAAATAGCACTTAATAATATCCAGAAGGAGAAATAATGACTAGTGATGGAGAACATTTAATTGAATAATGACTAATGTATAATGACTAAAAATGCTGCATTGGGGAAAAAACGAATATGATGTTATTTAAGGAAAATCATTATGTTTTAGTGCTATGTAGATAAATTTCCCTTTGTTTTTTCAGAATTAACTAATTTTGGAGAATGAAATAATTTTTACTTTTAGAAATCAAACTCTAGATGCAGAACTAGAAAGTGGTTTCTTTTTGAATATTAAAAAGAAAATACAATACCACTGTTATTTTTGAAATCAAGTGGCGCCCCAGATCGAATTTTCGGTCAATTTACACTGAAATTAGGAGTCAACAAACTTTAATATACTCACCTTCTTTAGAAAAAGTATAAATTAAATAAAATTTAGTGATTAAAAAAAATTAGAGTAATTAATTTGAGCTTTTGATATATATAAATTTTACTTTAAAATTTTGTACCATTACTTAAATAAATTAAAATTTAAAATCAACTCAGTTAAACATCGTCATCTAAAACAAGATAATACTTATGGAACGGAGAGAATATATCGTTTTTTATCGTTTTGGAAAAGGTTTTTCCTTTATTTTTTTTATTGAGTACATATATAATAATTCAGAATATTTTTTCATATAAATACTCTATTTAGTTATAGACTTTTCACACTTTGTTTTCTATTTAATGAAAACCAAACGGATAATTTTTTGGAGGAAGTGTTACAAAAAGACAGCACATACAAATGCACAACTTGGCCAAGTTGTGATAAAGACCTCCCTGTTGACTATTTAAAATTAATATTACTCCGTACTGTTGTCTATTATTTGCCACAAAATTCCCTAACAATCTTCCCTCCAATATTTATTTATTTTTAAATGAATTGATTCTAATATTCTAAAATGAATCTATTTGTAAATTTTACAAAACTGAAATGGTGTAAATATAGTTTAAGGGTCTGTTCGGTACACGGGATTGACGGAATTTAAATTAAATTGGAAGTGGAAATTCTATGGATTTGATTTGGATGAAATTGATGAAATCTCCAATTCATTTTTGGCACTCCAATTCCAAATCCACATAATTTGAATTTCGTGTATCAAACGGAGACAAATGAACGCAAGAAGCAATTTCTAATAGAGAGTACTGCGTTCATCTTTGAAAGAATTTGACTCGCGAAAATAAAATAAAAAATAAAAATTTACAAAAAGAAAAAGAAAAACGTGTTGTTGAAATTTATCTAGGGCCTGTTTGAGAATAACATTAGAGATTAGCGTTAGTGTTTTGGATAAAATTTTAACGGTGTAGATTACCTTGAAAACGCTAACGCTAATCGCTGCCCGTAGATAGCATTTTCAAAACGCTAACGCTAATCGCTAACGTTATTCCCAAACAGACCCTTAGAAGAGAGAGAATAATGATACTTTCATACTCCGTATTTATTTTCTAAAAAAGAAAGAGGAACATATGAAGTAAATTTTTAGACATTCCAAAAAAAGAAAGTGTTAAAATATTTCGTAATTCTAAGGTCCACATGTAAAATAGGATCATTCTCACAATTTTCATTAACTGGTAGAAAGATTATTTCTTTTTTGTAAAAGGCCTGAATTTTTTTATGATATTAATACATTAAAATCCACAAAAACCACGGGAGAATTTGATAAGAAAGAGAGGGTTTGCATCGAATGAAAGATCTTAAAAGCCAATTAAATGCATATTTTCCATATTAAATAAGTGGAGGCTAATCACTCAAAAATTTGGGGGACGTGCATGAACCCAATCCAAGTTGTACCTAAGATAAATCTAGTGGTAATAGTGATGTGTGAGGGACAAAGTTTATGTACTTTTCATCAAATATCCCAATGATTGGTTGTCCCAAAAATATCAAGGGATTACTCCCACTTGTTTATGACTATTTCAATTTATAGAGGTACACCAAAATTGTATCAAGTTATACTTTAAAGAAATGTACCGATATTTTAACGGTTCACATTGATAAAAAATGTTAGTTCAATTAAAAAAATTTATACTGACATCTTTTGCTAATTTAAACCAACATACTAGTACAAAATGTCGGTGTACAAATTTTAGTGTACAAATAGCTTAATCCATTTCAATTTTCAACCCTCTTAAAATTATCCCAATGATTGGTTGTCCCAAAAATATCAAGGGATTACTCCCACTTCTTTATGACTATTTCAATTTATAGAGATACACCAAAATTGTATCTCAAGTTGTATTCCAAAGAAATGTAGCGATATTTTAACGGTTCACATTGATAAAAAAAATTTAGTTCAATTAAAAAAATTTATACTGACATCTTTTGCTAATTTAAACTGATGGTGTAAATATCGCTGGGTGGGTTAACCGGGTTTGACCTGGACACACTCGACCCGTAATATAAAACACACAACAAGAACACAAAGTATGACCTAGACCGGGTAAATCTCCTCAGTCCGAATTATATTTCTTACTCTATCTCAAGAGTGAACTTTAGTGAGAGAAAAATTGGATCCCCTCCTCTATCAAATATCATCATATTTATAGAGGAGGATTTGTGACCTTCCCCTGTTCATCCATGGACAAAATAGGAAGCTTGTGGGAAGGTCACTGTAGATAATGGAAGCACTGTACAATCATAGAATTTAGCAACTATAAGCCAAGACATGTACTGTTCAATCAAAGACTATAGATGGATATTCTCAATCCAATCAGCCCTGCAAAGTGACAAACATCCCTTTCACTGTTTGTCTCGTGATGGACGAACGGCGGGGTGGTCCCTCGATCTTTGACGTGGTTCACCATGCCTGAGATACTGGACCAATGTTTGTCAAGTAAGATGATATGACCGGTCACCTTTTCCTCAAAGGTTGACCGGTCATTTCTTGAGCTCAACCCGTCTCTTTGGTCTTCTTGAATTTTTCACAACATTAGGTGATATTTTGGCTATCGCCCAAAATGTGACCGGTCGCTTTTTTAGTGGAAGTGACCGGTCAACTTTTGACCCGTCCCAAACGAAGAGTTAACCTCATTTGGTGATTGATAAAAGTGACCGGTCATATTTTGATCTGTCCCTTTCGGTTGTCCGGGTCGGGTATAGGGATATACCCATCATAAACCAACACACTAGTACAAAATGTCGGTGTACAAATTTTAGTGTACAAATAGCTTAATCCATTTCAATTTTCAACCCTCTTAAAATTATCCTATCTTTCAAACAACCAACTCAACTAAAATTTCAAGCTTTTGGTCGTAGCCCCAGAAATGTTTCTTATATTTTAACATGTCTCTCACGTGCAAACATAGTCTTTTTTTAGAACATTGCACGTGGAACCTAAATTTTTTTAAAATTTAGCGGTGGAACCTAAACATGCGACCTCTTTGTCAACAAGACTCCGATACCATGTCAAAGAACCAGCTCAACCAAAAGCTCAAGCTTTAAGCTCAAGCTCGAGAAATATTTTTTATATTATACTTTAGCTATAAATTACAAAAAAGATGATTAGTTATAACATAAATTTAGTATGATTGAATTCATTTAATTCCCAATGCTTAGCTTGATGTTTATTAGCAAAAATGGCCAGTCATACATATTGACCGACCACGTGCATTTTTGTACCATAAAATGTTCATCCGAAAATTAATTTTCTTCACGATTTTATGAATTTGTCTTTGATTTTCTTATTTTAAATAGGAATGAACATGCATGATGAATAGTAACACAAGTTAGCATGTTTAATAAGTTGAGTTTCATTAAAAACCATACTTTTGTGTATCTTTCCACTCTCTCTCTTCTACATACGTAAAAATCAAATCAGATGGTTTTGTTTATGAATTGCTTACACAGAATCAAACAAAATTGAGAAAAATCATTCACAAGTCACAACAGTATTACTCACAAAACATCAATTTTAAAAGAGGGATTCATTTGCAAACTTTTCTTTAATTTTCAATAAATTCAAAAAAAAACATTTTTAAAGGAATTAGTTACAAATGTTATTGATCAATAAAATAGATTTCACACTTTTTTTGAAGCTTATAAAGTTCCAAACGAGCACAAGTGGAATACCTAAAATCGCATAAAAACAAGACTATTTCAGTACAAGAAAAAAGTTTCAAACACTACTTCAAAAATTTTCATTCATTATCCAAAATTTACAAAAACAAAATGACTAACAAAAAGAAATCATCCTAAATAGGAATAAGACATTAAGAAAATACCAAAATAAGAACTCCATATCTTTATATCTAAAATAAAAGTTTACATTCTAATAATGTCACACCATATGTGGACATTTCAGAATACTTTTTAGTAATATACGGAATATATGGTCATGATTATCACTGTATATACATTTTAACTCTTATTTTGAGAATAAAAACGTGGAGTTCTTATTTTGGCATATTTTCAATGTTTTACTCTTATTTTAGCCTTTTTTTCCCAACGATACACTAAAAATTTTACAAATGCTGGTTCGAAATATACCTTCCCATTTGAAATCTCCATGAAAAGTTCCAATCTTTGGATTAATATTACACTGGATCAGTCATCTGAACTATAATCACTAGAATCTTGCAGTACCGGTAGAGCAGCACAGCAAAACTGCTCCTTGTCTCTCAGAAGAAGGCAACTCCCATCCGAATTCCATCGCAGGTCCATCACCGAGAATTGAGGCAAAGGGACATTTATGCAATAAGCACCCGAGGGTGTCCACATGTACAAATGTGGGCTCCCCGTGCATAGGACGAGGCGCGTGGAGGACGGGTCCCACGCCACTGCCCTAATAGGGTCTTTTTGTATCAAGATGGAGGCCAGCTCGAGACGCTGTGTGTCCCATATCCAGAGGACAGTTGGCATGCTGTCGTTGCGAGTGCATATGTATTGGCTGTCATTGCTCCATGACATTAGACCTGTTGAAATGAAGAGAAGGACCATAGTTCCTGCTTAATATATGCCTTGAGAGTGGAATTGGCCTAAAATTAATGGGTGCTGTAAGTACAAGGGCTAAATGGGCCAAAACTGCATGGTCTAGTTCTTACACAACTGCATGTTTCAAAATTCCTTTTTGTCCCAAAATAGTGTCCTATTTCAACAACAAACTCAATAAAATCCCAAAAAGCAGAGTGGGGGAGGGTGTGTCTTACCCCTACTAGAAAAGAGAGAGGTTTCAAGAGACCCCGGCTCAAATACCAACATACAAAGTAAATAGAGTAAACAAAATAAACACAGTAGCACGAATATAGTACATTTCAAAAGATGAAGTGTTTCAAACAAGTAAATATGTTAAAGTTGGTTTAAAAACAAGTATAACAACAACAAACCCATTTAAATCCCACAAGAGTGTTTTTTTAAAAGCCACAAGAGTGGTTGGTTTAAAAACATGTAAATGAAAAAAAAAATCTATAAATGATTTTGGTCATTTGCAAGAGTTCCGCCTAACAAATATAAAGCAGCATAGTTAAATAAATGAACTCTAGATCTTAAAAAGAAAATATGAATCAGAATCTTCCTCACCGATTCCCTGCTTGGGGTTTGGTTTATCTACAGCTGGTTTCTGATAAGGCAGAGTAATGGGTACTTCCATAACATCATATCTGACCTGAATTTGCCTTTCAGGAGCTTCGTCTGGAAAACAATAAATCAAGCAAAAATCCTTAGAAAAATAGTTTTTGGATTTTAGATTAAACATAATGACCGACGTAGCAATTTTTTTTCCTTCAAAGGACACAAAGGAAGTTGAGTGTTTACTGTTGTTTTGATTGACAAAATCATCACTCAATGATAATTCTGCCAGATCAAGTTGAAATGGCTCATCTACTTCCTGAAAAGTGAAAAATAGAGGAGTTATGAAATGTTTTGCAACAAGAATGACGGTGTCCCTTATCTGCAAAATTAATGATCTGATTGAAATCCGGAGAATGATAGAGATAAATTATAGGATGAAAAATCGAGAGGAAATTTCAAAGGAAAGAAAATGAGATGGGATAATAAAAGATTGCAGCGGATAAACACTTCAGATATCAGGCCTAGATAATTGTTCAAATTCATTTATTTAAGTCACTGGGGTTCTTTTGACATCCAAAAGAGGTCAAACAGAGCACCCTAGGGCCCTCAAATCATCTGGTTTCATTATATGACACCGGGTAATGTAGTCAAAAGATCCTCTATTTAAACATTTACTCTAAAATTTGATTTTCCTTCATATCTATCAAGGTAACATCAAATATAAAAAAAGAAATTATCTTATTTTTATTATTTGACTTCCTTTCCCTTTTCTGCGTTCCAAACAGGCAAACATAGCCTAAGCAAGAAGGCATTTACCTTAAAAACAGCAGCAGAGCAAGGACCTCGAACTACTGTCAAGTGCACGAATTCTGCAAATACTTTCCATGTTAAGTGATTCAGAATTCGTAGCATTTGGTCATAACTACCAACTGCTAAATATTGGCTGCAAGGTGACCATGAAACACTTTTCACACCCAGGCCACACTCATATGCTTGATACTTAGCCAGGCACCGCCCATCAGCCGAATATATTAAAACCTAAAGAAAAACACAATTAATATAATTGTGAAACATATATGCTGATTGTACAGTGAAAATAATATAAAAAAAGAAATGCTTTTATCCATTATGAGTTGTTGAAAATTGGACATGTGGTTTCCAAGCTCATTATTACTACCCATGTTCCCAAAAAAATTCTTGCTAGACCAATGCACAAGTTATTTTCAGTAAGATAAATTGTGATAAATTATGAATCGTACTTGTATTTTTTTACTTCGGGTTTTTTATTGGTTCAAATAAATCGACCATATCTTGTGATTTTTTGGCATATTACATAAAAATATAGATGATTTTTATCAATGTAAGTTCTTTTTATGGGACAAAAGAAGAGGTTGGAACAAGACTTTTTTACACAGATGAGTAATAGAAGTTAGAATAATAAAACGCTGCCTTTACATTGGTAATTAGCACTACAGTCCTGCTTTTATGAAATGCGAGCAAAATGTTCACAATAATGCATTTTCCAAATCAATGAAGTACTGAAAATAACAGATCTTGACAGAAGCAGGGAACATTATTATGAAAGGAGCACCTTATATTCAAGAATTGAATCCCAAATCACGATGGCACTATCATCTGGTGACCACTGTATATCAACCAAATCAAGAGTGTCCACAGCAAAAACGCCCATTATCTCCCATGTCTGGCAAGATAGCAGATTGACATAGTCTTTACAATCACGTCTTGTGCAAATCGCAGCAAACTTCCCATCCTTGGTGAAAGAGACCCCCTTAGATCCGTGCTTTGGCCATTGAATGTGTATGCATGCAGTGTTGAGTAGTGACCATACAGTTAACCGCAGCTGGAATTCAGATGTTGTCAATATGTGTCGACTGTCCGGGCTCCACCTAGCATAAGAAATGCCCGCAATTCCTTCATCTATTTTACATGTCCATTCCGGGTGTGTGAGTGACCATGCCTGGATCATTGGTTTCTTGTTAAGGCCACAAAGGATGTATTGTGAATCAGGAGCCCATTCGATGTACGTGATCTTATGCAAGCATGAAAATAGTTGCACCACCTATATTATGCAAGTTGAGATCACAAACAGATTTTCAGTTCCAAACCACAAGCCAGCTGAGAATAGATTCCTGAATATAGATACTGAGATGCCCTTTAACTCCCAAAAGCCACTCCAAAACCATATCATTACTGATTGGACCTCTGCTATGTTTTATCATTCACATTTGGTTTACAATCGATACATGCTCATCATTTCGTGTATGACCCCTTTTATGGAGGGTGTAAAAATACCAACTAAATTGTTTACTTGTGGGTCTATGTTTAAGCCGGGGTCTGCTAGACAGCAACCTCTACACATCCGAGTAGGGGTAAGGTCGGCCGGTCGTACACACCCCTCCATAGACCCTACTTTTGAGGGATTTTAATGGGTTTGTTGTTGTTGTGGTTTACATCATTAAATTTTAAAAAATAAAACAAAACACAATTTCAAAGTTTATGGATCCATATAACCTACTTCGGTGGGGTTCTAGTGACACCGGAGTACGGTGACACTCCGGTGCCACTGTCATTTTGGAGCACTTCCGGTGCTCCGTTCGTAAAATTAACGGTTCCTACCCCCAACCCACCCCTAAACCCCACCCTACCCCCGCCCCTACATCCCCACCCTAACCCCGCCGTAAGCCCCCACAAAATGTGTGGCTATTATGCACTGCGTAGTGGGGTGCCGGGACGGGGGTAGGGGTGGGGGGTTTAGGATGGGTTAGGGGTTAGAAACCGTCAATTTTAGGAATGAGGCATCGGAAGTGCCCAAAATCTCAGTGGCACAGCTAGTGTCACCAAAAGTGGGTGTCACCGAACCTACTTACATCATGATGTATTATAATAAAAGAAGTCATTTGATCGGCATTCAGTCATTAGCCGACTGAGCTTACACCCAAAAGTTCAAGCGAAAATTGAATCGTTCTGCTCTAAAATCTAATGCAAGCCAGGAAAAGAAGAAACTGAATCTAATAGATTAGCATTTCGACCTTGTTCATAGAAAGATCGTAGCTCGTACCTTGAGGGAGAGCACATCCCGAATCACGAGGCGGTAATCGACCGCCACGGCGAGAAATCGAGCATTTGGAGAGAAAGCGCAAGGCCCGGACTGTTTATATGCTTCTGTAAACTCCATTGAAGCTCGAAAACAGCAAGATTTACTTCAGATGCCTTGGAATCTCACATTTCTGATCTCCTCTTTCTTCCTTTCTAAGGGTTCCATTCCATACTTCTGAGCCGGTTCAGTGGATCTGAAGGAGGGTAGGATTCAAGTCATCTCTGAAGAACAGAATTTTACTAGAATAGCAGATTATTAAAAAGCACGGGTAAACTGTGCATTCGAATTTTCAATTGCGATGAACTAATCGGGTCGATCCATCCCGGAGCGTGGATCCTATTCCGTCCAAATTTTGTTTGGGTTTACTCTTCTTCTTCTTTTTGTCTCAAATCCGTCCCAAATCAATATAAAATGAAAAAGAATGGGGAGATGAAATTTGTAATTTTTTTAATTACATTTTTATTTAATGGTTTATTAAAGATGTTTATATTAAGCATTCAAACTATTTTTTAGAGTACAAATTTTTCGCTTTGACTTTACACGCAAATTAGAAAAAGTAAAAAATATTTTGACTTTCCATATTTGTCCTTGAGTCATTGCAAAAAGTGAAATAAAATGTGATTATGGATAATAATTAATGAGTAAAGGTGAGGGTAGTGATGTAATTTAAAGAAAAAATATTTACCAAAATAGGAAACGAAAAGATAATTTATGGACAGACAAATAAAATACTTTAAAGATAAATTATGGACAGATGGAGTATAAAAAAT
This sequence comes from Cuscuta australis, assembly GCA_003260385.1. Taxonomy (NCBI): domain Eukaryota; kingdom Viridiplantae; phylum Streptophyta; class Magnoliopsida; order Solanales; family Convolvulaceae; genus Cuscuta; species Cuscuta australis. The sequence goes on from NQVE01000035.1 coordinate 610,287, forward strand.
CTAAATATGGACACCTTGAACTGTGTTCTAAATTATCCCAATACTAGAACAAATGAGACAAAGTAGTAGTATGTTTTATAATAATGAAAATATGATTATTAGGCACTTAATTTTGTCATTTGAAAAGATTATTTTCAGATTGAGGGAGTAATTTTTTGATCCATTACTTGATAGGGGGTACTTAGTTTATGGTGAGCTCATTATACATTTTAGAATTACATCACGAATTTGTTTTTTTTGTAAGAATTAAATCACGATTTACCAGTACTACTCTATTAAAGGCAAAATCATACAAAAATCAATTCGGATGGTGTATTGACTAAATGTTCGTGGTTGTTTTCTTCAAACAAGGGCAACGACAAAAACAAGAAAACAACGTTTAGATTAATTTTAGTGGTATGGACTAATTATAAAGACGCAAACACTAACAATTATAGGGATATACTCCCTCCGTCCTATAATGATCTTCCCAGAGCACTATTCCAACTTCACGGGAATTTATATTTATTTGTGTTTTTCATGCCTTATATGATAAAATAAAATATTCTTGTCACCACTTGTTTTGTTGAACTTTTGGTGTAGTTTTTAAATATGTATATTTTATTTTTTATTTCTATACCAATATTTAAATAAAATAGATTGAAAAAACTTGGGATTTTTCTTCGTTTTGCGAACCGGGAAGATCATTATAGGACGGAGGGAGTAACATTTACAAAATGTTGAACATTAATGCTAAAGTTAAAGTCAAAACTGATTCATTCGGACCTATTTTAGGTGGAAAATTTGATATTGTGGAAGTATAAAAAGTGCCAAAACCAAAGCTCTTTGAAGTTAGTAAACTCATAACTAATAAACTAATATGGTGTACGTAGTAAAACTACTCTGTACGTCAAAAATTAGAAGACATTAATAGATACATTTGACCAAAAGATATCAGGTTCAAGTAAAAGTGTATCAGAGCCTAAGATCATAGCTCCGACCTCATTGTGGAAGTGGTCAGCCTAGGCCTAGTGATTGACCTGGGCCAGAGCCTAAGGTCGGCTAAGCCAGACACATTGGCAAACTGACGTAATGTGAGGCACATGGTTGGCCTCTACACGTCCAAATGGTCAGCCATATGCGCTCTGTACAAGGGAGAATCTATGGTAAGTAGGTAGAGACGGACAGGCTTGGCCGTTCGATATACTTCGTATTTGCTTATTGAGATTTGACACCGGGTGCCGCTAAATGCACCCCCCCATTATGACTACACCCACTCCATTTAGACATTTATGTCCTTAAAACGCATAGAAGCAATATTAGTTGTTAGCCTACTTTTAAGGGCAAGTTTGTCCATTTAACATAAATGAAGTGGATTTAGCCATAATGAGAGTGGATATAGTGACACCCTTTGACACCTGCACACATCTTTCTTTCTCTTCAAATAACCCTCTCAGGTATGTGGGGAGGGGATAAACAATTGGGCATTCATCGATCACTCTCACAATCACAATAAACAATAAACCCAGTAAAATCTCACAAAAATAAGGTATGAGGAGGGTTTATGTACACAACAAACCTTACTCCTATTCAAAAAGAGAAACTATTTCATAAAACTGATCACTCTCGACCTGGGTTCCTAGAATCCATGATAAAAATAGTTTTTTCCCAGAAAAAAACGAGGTAAACCATGGAAATATAAGCCAACATTCACTTGCCAAACACCTAGCCGAATTCTAAAAGTCGGTCAAATTCAAAAATATGATGGATTAGTTTATATACTCGGTATTTTTTACCAAACAAAGCTCATTTTGCTATGTAATATTGTGATCTGAAAACAACAAAAATGGGAATTGAGAAGAAAGCCTACTCACCAACATTAGACTTACTTGACAAGTTGTTGCACATCATATGTGAGCTTGAGGAAGACCACACTTGGCAAAAAACATGACATGGTTAAGAGAGTGAGAAGGTGTAGCAAGTGTCGACTCACTTCTCCGCCTGCCCAAAGTATCTACCGGATATTGTTGCCAAAATGTTCAGCATGATGACATCTTCGTCCACCATTGTTTTTTCAGCTCTCAAGGACGCACATTTCCGGAGCAAAGATCTGAGGGCAGCCGAGGTTTCAGCATGAAGTGGAGTGTCAACGGCTGCACACAACCCAAATAGCCACAGGCAATCGTCCCTTGAGACTGTGGTTGCACTTTCAAAGGCTGTTATCTTCTTCCTGAGAACTGAAACTCGAGTCACCGGTTCCATCCCAGAAATAACTGAAAGTGTTGGCCATGAATTTTTCAGGACATTATCCTCGCCTACATCGCTTTGCCCTCCTTGATCATCCCCAGATGTTATGCTATCAAAATATTCAATGATGTCTTCAGTTACTTGATCATGATGAGTGGAAACTATGGGTAGGGAACTGGGAATGTTAACACCAGAACCTTCTAACTTTGATAAAGCCTGAAAAGATGGATTCAAATGTAATTTCCTTCTTAGTCATCCTTCTCCATGTTCGGGAAATATGTAAATGGATCAGAAATAGTAAATACAGAACCTAATCAAGAAATGATGGAAAAAGTTTATGCATTATATCATTAAAATACTACCCCGTTCGTCCCAAAAAAGAGTATTGTTTGGTCAATGTATCTTTTAAATTTTATCAAGTTACAAGTCTTAAAAGTCATGGAGTCCTAGCTAGTCCACACATAGTTTCAAAAACTTTTTGTTGTCTTTACGAAGATTGTCATATTCAAATAGTTTCTACCTCTTTTTTCTTTGAAAATTACATGGATTATTAGTTCCATTTGATCACATCTGACTTTTTTTTGTGCAAATCATATAAGCAGTGAGTTTTGTTTGATTAGATAAGATTAAATATGGGACTTCTTTAAAAAAATAAGCAGACTTGTATTAAAACCAATTTTAACCCAACCAATCTTATGTTATTCATCTAGTCTTGCAACACTATGAGATGAAGAGGCTTACTTGATGTTATTCTAATTTCTAAACATAGTTTTTACTCTACCAGTTCACATTCTTACAAGCAAAGTAAACTTCCTACAGAAATGCTTGCAGAAACATAAGAAGATGAAGTCACTCATTTGTCTTTTTTTTGTAATTAAATTAATTACTGACCAAGGGGTAATGTAGCAATAGGTGTGGTAGAATCCACCTCCAATTTTAACTTGTAGTTACATATAGCAAGCAATTAAGTGCCCCCACATATGGAATGAGGCCCGGCACCCCCACCCTCAAAAAGAAGAAATTAAGTGCCACCACATATGGAACTACATGAAGGAAATATTTCAAATGAGTGAAAAAAAAAGTAAGAAATAAATACCAGTCTCAACTGTGAGAAATCAGCAAGGAACTCATCCTCCCACTCCTTAAGGGGTAGTAAGTGCTCTGGGCAACTTGCAATATCAGGAATATTTGGCATATAAACACTCTGTTCTTTGTTTAGCTTGCTTCTTTCAAACTTTGAAACTTTCACTTTTGGCATATGTTCTGCTTCCCACCTTTGATCACAAGGCCATAAATGACATATATGTGAAGTACAATAAACTTTATGCATACCACAGTTAGATAGATGTATCAAATATACTTCTCTTTGAGATGATGTGTATTCCCATTACATTATTTATTTAGTTAATGCATGCCAGGCTCTTATTCTCTACTAACACTACTTTGACATCCATAATAAAACACTAATGAACTGACCATGTTATTATCAAACCCCTGCCCTGGCAACTCCATTCTCATGAAAGAACAAATCTCTTGATGGTACTTGGAAGTGAGACAACAGAATGAATTGCAATTTGAAAAAAAATATAATAAAAGTAAAGCAATATATCCACATGACTAGCCAATAAAAAAGCTTAATTGAAAGTTCCATAGAGAGGATACCACATTCTAAGTGTCCAAACTCCAAATACATAATAAAACATTTGGAGTAATAAGCTGCATTCAAGGGTGTAAAAGTCAGCATCAATAGCCTTCTTATGTTGTTTCTGTATTCAAATGATAATATTGTACTTCCTAAAAACAATCTAAGTCACCATTCACTAGCATGGCAGCACAAAATAAACTAAAATGGTATTCAAAACAAAACATGTATTTTACAGTGACATATAGTTTTTGAGGCACTGTTACAGGAAGCATGTGCACATTAGAGGGTAGAAAATTAGAATGCATGAAACTAATACTATTATGTAGTAAATGAAGCAGCAATGGCTAAATCCTAAATCCAGCAACTTGGCAGCACAAGATAGTTAGCTTTCATCTTCAACGGCTTAAAAATCATGTCAGAAGCATTAAGTACCTTTATCTGATAAGCTCTGGCAATTTGGTGGATAAAGCAAGAAAAATATATTTGTATATAGAGAGACTTCTCAGTTTGCAATATTCAGATTAGTGCAAACCTAATGGGTATGAATTAACAGATATGTGAATACTGAATAACTAAACCCTTGCATGCTTATCATGCTGGAACGTTTGCATATAATATGGGGAGGATATTTACCTTACTCGCCTGATGTATTCAAACCCATCTTCAGGAGGACCAGAATCAAAATCCGGCTCTCCAGCAACAAAAAATGCAGGCCTTTGGATGCTACTGTAATCATCATCACTGTCATCGTAGTCATTGTCTTCTCCCTCTACAAATGAGTCCTCGTTTTCATTTCCTATGGGACACCCCGTTACGGGATCGAACAGGTTTGTGCTTTCTTTCTGAGCATTTTCCCTGCCACCTGTGGTTTATTGTCTATTAGCTATATTCATTCGACAAATTCAAGACCACTTCAAAAAACAAAGCCTCCATTCACAGTTTCACTCCATGCCTTGAACACTTAATCAATGAAAGATATAATGCCCGTTTAGCATTTTGAAATGGTTATGTAAAGGCAGTGCTTAGGTTTTGCATTTTCAATGTTAATTTGCACCATAAAAAATCACCTAAAATGCTAACACTAATTGAAAATGTTGTCCCAAGACAAGTCCATGGATAGAAATCGCTAACATTTTACATCAAATCAAGCAGAGAATGAGAAGCGATACCAGATGAGACATGGCTCCTAGCCTTGCCGAGCTGTTGCCGCGGATCAAAGTTTACTAAATTCTTCTTCTGAGTGGCGGAACGAAGGAGGCCATCGTACTCCTTCTGCACATCAATCCCTAGGCCACTGTAAACCTCGATCCACTTCTTCATCTGCCCTTCTAGATTCAAAAACCTCATCGCTTCCAGCTCCTTCCTCGAGTAAACTCCCCTCTCATCGTATCGCCTCAACTTCGCGATATCAGAAACAACTGCGGCCTTTCCCTTCCGGTATGACTTGTCCATTCCTTCTTCTGCTCCGACTGGATTCTCAAAATTGTCCGCAAAAGCATGCCGGATGGCGTCGTCGGCGTGAAAGACTGTATGTATTTCCGCCTCTGAGATGCACTTCTGGATGTGCTCGGTTTGTTCATTATCGCCGTCGATGTTTTGCGGTGATGCTTGATGAATATTTCCCGGCACGCTCATCATCTCCTTTCTTTCTTTGATACGCGGACTGTAAGCAATCGGAAATATCGGAGATAATAGAGGCCCGGCACCGGCACGACGAAGAGGCACGAAGCCGGGTAAAGGGGTTTTGGGTTTTTGCGGTGAAATGTAAAGGCTTCACCTAATTATTTTGATTAGTTCTATAATTCGAATAAATTCGGATTTAACATGATCTAGTTTGATATATTAAATACTCCATATAATGAGAATAAGTTGAAAAAATAGACTCTTGATTTCACACTGCACGAAGAAGACCACCCACTATAAAAAAGAAATTGCAACAAGAGTGTTCTTCAAGCTCTAGAAAAGAGAGGCAATGAAAGAAATGAGAATTTTGAGCATTTTCAGGCTTCAGGAAAAGAGAGACGATAGAGTATGGTTTGATCATATTCTTCATAAATTATAATGAAAAGATTACATCTTTATTTATAAGAGATAGAAAAACTCTAATGTTAATCTTAATTATAACCTTGTTGATTCAATATATGCATCGAGGTAAAAAAACAAAAATAAACTCTCAAAGAAGTTTATAATTTGATCACTTAATAAATACATGTAGATGCATAATCAAATACACTATCAACTTCAAAAATTACAACCACTTTATAATACGGAGTAAAATGAAATACGGAGTACTCCCTCCGTCTTAAAACTTTCTTCCCATAGCACTATTTCAACTTCACGGAAATTTATATTTATTTGTGTTTTTTTATGGCCTATATGATAAAATAAAATATTCTTGTCATCATTTGTTTTGTTGAACTTTTGATGTAGTTTTAAAATATGTATGTTTTATTTTTTATTTCTATACCAATATTTAAATAAAATAGTCTGAAAAAACTTAGGATTTTTCTTCGTTTTGCGCAACGAGAAAAATTTTTTAGAACGGAGGGAGTACAATAAACACAACACAATGAATGCTTTTGCAATATCCCAACAAAGAACTCAACCAAAAACAAAGGAATCACACTCTTCAAGCACAAAATTAAATGGAGACCACATGCAACAAATTCAGATGTGTGTGTGTGTATATATATATATACACACACACACACACTTCACCACATACAACACCAACCCATAGTAGTCTACTCTGAGTGAGGAGGTTCATGATAGAGGCACTCCATATATCTATTAGTTATTGTCCTTCTGAAAAAGGTGAGCAAAGAAAGAATGAGAAAAAGTAATTGTAACGAAATTAATTTATTTTCTGTTACGTTTTTATTTAAATGAAGTACTACCTTTACTATGATGGTCATGATAACGGCATCTATACTTCCAGGGATGTATCCAAACAGAGTGAAAAAACAACAGCAGAAAAAGATGCACTGCATTTATAAAAAATAAACCCATAAAATTAAATTTATTTGGGAGGTAATTAAGGCAACCTAAAATCCATTTTCATTTTTTTGTTTTACTTGTCAATAAATGAAATTTTAGAGAAAATTAGAGAAAATAAGGGAGAAGTAATTAAATACATTATGGTCTAGCCATATAATTATGGTTGCGTTCCGTTCGTCTGGTCTGATCTGATTTTTTGAAGTTCTGATCTGATCCAATCATATCATATCAGATCCAATCATATTTGATCAGATCTAATCAATCAGATCAAATCTAAAAAAAATTAATATTTTATTTTTATTACTATTACTATTATTAACACTATTATTATTAATACTATTACTATTAATAGTATTATTATTGTTACTATTATTTTTATTACTATTATTATTATTATGGTATGATCTGATATGAATTTGATTAAAATTTTTATTATACTAGTTATAACAATAGTTATAATAATAATAATAGAAATATTAATAATAATAGCAATAATAATAATACTAATAATAATAGAAATAATAGTAATAATAATAATAACTATAATAAGAATACTAATAATAATATAAATAATAACAATACAAATAATAATAATAGAAATAGTGATAATAAAAGAAATAATAACAATAGTAATAACAATAGTGATAATAATAATAACAATAAAAGAAATAATAATAATAAAAATAATACTAATAATAATAGTTATAATAATATTAGTAACAATGATAATGATGATAATAATAATCCTGATAATAATAATATTGATAATAATATTAGTAGTAGTAATAATAATAATAATAGTAATAATTATAAACAAAATAGTAACAATAATTGTAGCCATAGTAATAATAATAATAATAATAATAATAATAGTAATAGTAATAATACTAATAATAATAGTAATAATAGAAATAATAATAATAATAAATATAATAACAATAATAGTAATAGTAATCATAATAGTAACAATAATAATACTATTAATAGTAATAGTATTAATAATAATAATAGTGTTAATAATAGTAATAGTAATTAAAAAAAGAATATTAATTTTTTTAGATCTGGTCTGATCAAATATGATTAGATCTGATATGATATGATTGAATTTGATCTGATCTGATTTGATAATCTGATTTGATAATCTGATTTTAATAAGTATAAGTAATAAATAGAAAAAATAAATTGAACAAAATGCACTCCCCCTATGATACACTCATATGAGAGGCATTCGAACATGCATTAAATCTACTTCTACTTCAGTGGGTTACTAATCTTACTATTGCTAATGCTCCCCCTCCCTATGTTCCATGCCAAAAGACAAACTCCAATTGCGAGATAAAATTTCATACTTTTTAGAAAAAAATATTTAAAAATTGTTATCGGACAGAAAAAATAAAACTTGTATATTTAAATGGTATTTTAATAATTAAACACAACAAGACGCAGTATTACTATTTCATTATTTTATCAAATGATCAATAAAAATATATAATCTCAGCTTCCCAAAATAAGTTACATATTTATTATTACGGTTCCTCGAGAAATTGGAAAAAAACAAAGTACCTCGACCCCATAGCGCCTGTACATGGCATAAGGGGGCAGTAGGATGGCCAAGAAGATATCCTGCATAGTCCAATCTCTCATTTTCTTTCACAACTTAGAAGAATAACTAAATTGTTATAAAATGAGAGAAAAACTACTCAGAGATTATGAGAATAGATATAATATATTTCTGATTTCTTCTCTCTATTAATTCTTCACTCTTCTTCTTATTCTTAATGGTGATTACAATGCAGGGATTAGGCCTCTATTTATAGTGGAAAGCCTTGGTATGGATACAAATACAAGTGGGAAGTACTGTACATAATTGATACTCATCAATGAGTGTCTTAATCTACTATTCTAGAAATTAGTCCTGATTAATTGAATAAATGAACAATCATTAATTTCATAACACTCCCCCTTGAATGTTTATTTTTCAATTAATGATGAGTACTTCGTGAAATGGACATAGTTTAGTAACCCATTCTAATTTTATGTACTGCCTCGTTAAAAACCTTGTCAGGAAAAACCCAGTGGGATAAAAACCTGATCAAGGGAAAAAGAGTATAGTTCATAAAATTCTCCCCCTCAGCTTAGCATAATTGACGGAGGCGACGCATGCCAATCTTGTGTACGAGTTCTTCAAATTTCTTCGGGGGTAACGCTTTTGTAAATAAATCAGCGAGATTCTCACTAGACTTGATTTGCTTGATGTCAACTTTTCCATCTTTCTCGAGATCATGTGTTGAGAAGAACTTTGGTGATATATGCTTTGTTCGGTCTCCTTTGATGTAACCTCCTTTCACTTGAGCAATGCATGCAGTATTGTCTTCATATATAGGAGTCGGATGACTAGTAATTGTTTCTATACCGCACCCACTCTGGATATGTTGGATCATTGATCGCAACCATACACATTCTCTACCTGTTTCGTAGAGAGCTATCAACTCCGCGTGATTTGATGATGTGGCAGTCAAAGTTTGTTACATTGATCTCCATGATATTGCGGTATCTCCATAAGTAAACACATATCCTGTTTGAGATTTTGCTTTTTGTGGATCAGACAAATATCCTGCATCAGCGTATCCAACAAGAGTGGCCTTGGCATCTTTGCGGTAGAATAAACCAAGGTCGATGGTACCATTGAGATATCGCAAAATGTGTTTAATGCCATTCCAATGCCTCCTAGTCGGGGTCGAGCTGTGTCTGGCTAACAAGTTCACTGAGAATGCAATATCTGGCCGAGTGTTGTTTGCTAGATACATCAAAGCTCCAATAGCACTCAAGTATGGTATTTCTGGACCGAGTATTTCTTCATCATCTTCACGAGGTCGGAACGGGTCATCATGTACATTAAGAGAGCGAACAACCATCGGGGATGTGAGAGGATGTGCTTTATTCATATAAAACTGCTTCAGAACCTTCTTCGTGTAATTTGACTGGTGGATGAATATTCCGTCTTTCAAATGGTCAATTTGAAGACCAAGAAAGAATTTTGTTCTCCCAAGATCTTTCATCTCAAATTCTTTCATGAGATATTTTGCAGTATTTTCTATTTCATCAGAAGTTCCAATGATGTTTGAATCATCAACATATACTGCAATAATGGCAAAGCCTGATTTAGATCTACGGATGAAAACACATGGACTAATTGGATCATTTTTGTATCCTTCTCTGAGCAGATATTCACTGAGACGATTATACCACATTCTGCCAGATTGTTTTAGTCCATATAGTGATTTTTCCAATTTTATGGAAAACATCTCTCGAGGTTTTGAACTATAAACCTCAGGCATCTTTAGCCCTCCAGGAACTTTCATATATATGTCAGTATCGAGAGATCCATATAAATATGCTGTCACTACATCCATTAAACGCATTTGAAGTTTTTTAAATAAGAAATCACCCTACGTAGCACTCTAACTAATATAATACTACGCATTTAGCACTGCTTATTGTTTATTTACCAAATTAGCTATTTATGTTGTCAATCTCTTCCAATCATACCCTTTATGTTATCAATCCCTTTTATCCATCCCACTATCAATTATTTCAATTTCCCTTTCAACTCCTATATCAAATTCGGTCTCACATAATGTATACTTTGTGCATAGTGGCATAATACTCTTTTTTATCAAATTTTTTCGTCAATCAATTAAATGTAGTTTTGAATAAATATATATAATAAAAATATGATATATCAAAATTATATCATAAAAATATGCCAATTATAAATACTTCTTTTATCCCAAAATAGGGCTCTTATTCGATTTACGATGTTTGATTGAAATTATTTTCAAATCAATATTAGTAAAAATTATTGTATAATTAAAAAATAGGAATTATATATTAAAAAAACTACATAAAATTTTTTATAAACAAGTGGTGAAAATGTGACTTACATATAAAACTACCAATTTATAAATTATTATTTGATTTTCATATTGTGCAAATAGCTTGTGGTTGATTTTATGACAATAGAGTTTTACCATGAAAGAGATTGTTATGAAATGTGTTACTCAATATGGTGACTATAAATATATGGGTAGTACAGATTGATCATGTTATGCAAACACTTTTTGGCAGTGAATATGTATTCTATATATAATGTGGCAGACAAGAGTGAAAGTATGATAGTGTATAAAAGTTAGCGACCTAAACAAATTTGTATGTACTTTATTAACTTCCATTAATAATATGGCAGTGAAATTAGACATACATATGAAACTGCCAATGTTATGAATTATGAATTGAATTTCATATTGTGCAAAAGCCATGTGCTTTGTTCTATGACTATTGGGTTTGAACATTCAAGAGTTCGTTATGGAAACGTGTTACGGAATAGGAGCTGATATTTTTTTGACAGTGTGGAATAATCAACTTCTAGCTACACTTTTTGGAAATGTCCTATGACCATGCTTGCCTAGTGTGTTTTGGTCGAATGGGATTTATATCTAAAAATCACAATGTAATAAATTATTCATTGAGTTTCATTGGAAGCGGACACAAAAAAATCACCAAAATGACAAGTGCTTGAATAACTTTAATAAACAAAGTATGAAGTGTAAGCTCAAAGATTTTTGGCAGTGTGGAATGCTTGAGATCTAGGTATACTTTTTGACAGTGTGTTGTGTCCTATGTTTTGGCCAGTGTGCTATGTTGCACAATTTTACATAATGTTGCAGTGTATGCTGCTTACAAAGTCTTAAAATTTACAACATAATACCTTCATTATCCGTTTCTTTTCACTACCACATAAATGAAATTCAACATATGTCTAATACTAACATCTTCTAACATTATTCAAAATCAAGAAAGATCAAAAAAAGCCAAGCCCATGTTTGGCCAGTGTGTTTTGGTATAATAGATTATTCATGAAATCAGTCATACATTTTTGGGCAGTGTGAAATTCATAAATGAAAACAATCATATACATTTTTGGCAGTGTGGAATTCATACATGAAAATAGTGTGGAATTCATACATAAAAAGAGCTATACATTTTTTGGGCAGTGTGGAATTCATAGATGAAATTAGTCATACATCATACATTTTTTGACAGTGTAGAATTAATATGTGAAATCACTGCCACATAAATCAATGGACATTACACTACAACATGAAATTAAGGAACACAATAATACATTTACACATCGCCGTAAGATATAACAACATATATTCATTCTACACTGCCACATAAAAAACTCACATATAAAAAACTACACTGCCCACTACACAATTACGAGTGAACAACCACACTGCCCAAAATAATCATATTTTTTGGCAGTGAATAATGAACATATACTGTTTAATTAAAGGACAAAATCGAAATTACATGTATGAAACATATAGCACTGCTATTTAGAGTATTTTAATGCTCTTAGAGTGCTATTTTGGTTTTTCTCCCTTTTTAAATACAGACATGCCTATCAAAAATCTCAACGTAGTTGCATCAACTACTGGGGAATAAGTTTCTTCATAATCTATCTCCGGAATTTGAAAAAAACCTTGGGCAACGAGTCGGGCTTTATATATCACAATTTCATTTTTCCCATTGCGCTTACACACAAAAACCCATTTGAAACCAACTGGTTTCACGCCTTTTGGCGTAGGAACTATAGGACCAAAAACACTCCGTTTTTCAAGTGATTTCAATTCTGCCTGAATTGCTTCGTTCCATTTTGGCCAATCATGTCTACGTCGACATTCATCAACTGAAGTTGGCTCAATGTCATCATTTTCATCCATGATGTTTGTGGCAATGGCATATGCGAATATATCATCAACATGAACATCTTTTCTGTTCCATTGTAATCCCGTAGAAACGTAATTTATTGAAATCTCATAATTATCAACGTTTCTATCTTCATCTGAATTATTCGCATCTTCAGAGATGGTTAAATCCTCATTTGAAACAAATTGTTCGTTGATATTATTTTTTATATCAACATGCTCGGTTCGTTCATTTTCTTTCTTTGAAGAATGAACGTCTTTTGTTTCAAGTATTGTCTCTTGCCTTTTAAGTTTTCTTGGTTTTACATCTTTTGAACCAAGTGGTCTGCCACGCTTTTTGCGTATTGAAGACTCATTTGCAAGAGTTTTTTCATTTTTCTCTGAAGGAATTTCAATTCTGGCAGGAGCATTCATTGCTGGAATATGTGACTTTGTCACTTTCTTTGAATCTGTGAATGCGTCAGGTAATTGATTTGCAACATTTTGTAAATGAATTATCTTTTGCACTTCTTGTTCGCATGCATTTGTTCTTGAATCAAGAAAAGATAACCGTGTTGCATTCTATGTAATCTCTTTCGTACATGGGTCCTTTTTCTCATTTTCTCCCCCTAAGGCTGGGAATACTGTCTCATCGAAATGACAGTCAGCAAACCGAGCTGTGAATAAATCACCAGTCATTGGCTCGAGATATTTTATAATTGAGGGAGAATCAAAGCCAACATAAATTCCCAGCCTTCTTTGAGGACCCATTTTTGTACGATGTGGTGGAGCAATTGGTACATATACGGCACATCCAAATATTTTTATGTGAGAAATATTTGGTTCTTTTCCAGTAACCAATTGCAATGGGGAAAAAATATGATTTGCAGTAGGCCTTAGCCGAATTAAATTTGCAGCATGCATACAGCATGTCCCCAAACAGATGCAGGTAAACGGGATTTCATCAATAATGATCTAGCAATTAATTGTAATCGCTTTATTAAAGACTCAGCAAGACCATTTTGAGTGTGCACATGAGCAACTGGATGCTCCACATCAATCCCAATAGACATGCAATAGTCATTAAATGATTGAGATGTAAATTCTCCTGCATTATCAAGTCGGATTTTCTTTATTGAATAATCCGGAAATTGAGCTCTCAAACGTATTATTTGAGCAAGGAGTTTTGCAAATGCAAAATTTCTTGTAGATAAAAGACTAACATGTGACCAACGTGTTGATGCGTCGATCAACACCATAAAATAACGAAATGGTCCACATGCTGGGGCAATTGGCCCACAAATATCTCCTTGAATTCTTTCTAAAAATGCAAGAGATTCAACTCCAATTTTATTTAGAGATGGCCTGACAATCATCTTTCCAAGAGAGCAGGCAACACATGGAAAATCAATTGATCTTGGAATCCTTATATTTTTCAATGGATGTCCAAGTGAATTTTGAATTATTTTGTGCATCATTACACTGCCAGGATGACCCAAACGGTCATGCCACAAAATGAATGTTTTCTGATCATCTAATTTTTTATTAGAGATAACATTCACTTCAACGGGACTAATGTGAGTATAATATAGCCCCGAGGAATACGCTGGCATCTTTTCACAAAGAATTTTATTGCCAGATTTGGTTGTCGTTAGACACAAGTATTCCTTTTGATTTTCTGTCATGGTTTCAATGTGATAACCATTTTGACGCATATCTTTAAAGCTCAATAAATTCCTTCGGGATTTGCTAGAATATAATGCGTCTTTGATAATTAATTTTGTTCCTTGGGGAAGGATTAAACAAGCTATTCCAGATCCTTCAATGAGCTTCGCAACACCAGAGATTGTATTGACATTAGTTTCCATCAATGTCATTTGAGAAAAATATTCTTTGTTTCTCAAAATGGTGTGCGTTGTGGCACTGTCAATTAGACATTGTTCTTTGCCACTGAAGCCATAAGCAGTTATCTCCATATCTTGAATACAAATAAATATATAAATAAATATAAGTTAAAGATAATTAACACAAATATCATACATTTTATTATCATTATTTTTTTTAGAAGAGACATAATAATACAAGCACACATGAAAATAAAATACAAATTTCTAACATTTATTTAAAAAGTAAACACACCATAACGGAGTAAATGAAAATGTTTAAATAGTAGTAGTTCCACCAAAGGTCACTTCATCACCAATTTCAGCATCATCCATGTAGAAATCGGACACGTCAAATTTAGGCAAAATTGGATTGATATTATCAGCATAATTAGCTTCCACATTTTTCCCTTTTCCTTTTGTGGAAGCTTGGTATAATTTAACCAAATGTTTTTCCGTTCGACATTCATTCGCCCAGTGTCCTTTTATGCCACATTTGTAGCATTCACCACTTGGTTTTGGCTTTTCATAAGTTTTAGCCTGTGGTGGTTTGAATTTTCCTTTTCCTTTGGAGGATGATCCATTTGGATTTTTATAGCCCATGTTCGGCCCTTTGTTGCGGTTATTTCCGCGTCCACGTTTAAAGTGTCCGCGAGCACCACCTTGGATAATATTTGATTCTGGTGCTGAACCACGATCCGGATGGCCAAAATTTGTAGGGCTACAACCGGTGGGCCTCATGTTATGATTTTTCATTAAGAGCTCATTATTCTGCTCAGCAACAAGTAATACTGAGATTAACTCAGAATACTTTTTAAAGCCCCTTTCTCTGTATTGCTGCTGTAATATCACATTTGACATATGCATGGTGGAAAAAGTTTTCTCCAACATGTCATGGTCAGTGATATTATGTCCACATAATTTTAATGTGGACGTGACTTTAAAAATAGCAGAATTATAGTCACAAACATATTTGAAATCTTGGAATCTTAAATTGATCCATTCATATTGAGCTCTTGGCAATATGACCTTTTGTTGATGTCCATATCTCTCTTGGAGATTATCCCATAATTCCTTCGGATCTTCCACCAATAAATATTCAGATTTTAAACTTTCATGAAGGTGGTGGCGAAGGAAAATTATGGCTTTTGCCTTTTGCTGAGATGATGATGTATTATTCTCAACAATTGTATTTTCGAGGCCATTAGCCTTAAGGTGAGCAAGTGCATCAATCCTCCATTCCAGGTACCTTTGACCGGATAAATCAAGAATGTCGAATTCTCTTTTGGTGATGTTGGCCATGGAATAACTACAACATATTAAATTAAATTTATTAGTTTTTTTTTTAATTTATAGATAAGTTGAATACAAAAAATGAAAAATCAATATCCGTTTTTTTTAGTTGGTTCAACACACCATCACAAGAAAAACATACAAGATTCCATGTAATGAATATATAAAATAATATGGGAAGGGGTGGGTCACATGTTTCGAGAGTATTTTTTTTTTAAATATATATATACGTATTCCATATCAAAAAGAAAAAGACAAAATAATTTAAATAATGTATAATAATTTTTACTCTATGCCTTTTAAAAGAAAGATATACTCCCTCAACTAGTGGTCAGTACGAAAAGAAAACAAACATACTCACTCAAGATATTAAGAACCAAAAGGAAAAAGACAAACTAATCTACTGATGAGTACGAAAAATATGCTTCCTCTATTAGTTGATTGGAGTGTTTATATCATGCTCCCCTCTCTCTCTTTCATATAGTTTCAAACCAAAGAAGAATACAGTACCATATAGTTTCAAGTAATAAATTATAAGAAATTTATATGCGGGGAGTCTACAATTCATGCATAGATTAATTTAAGGTATGTTCATAATTGAATTCGAGTTTATCTTTTTAATTTATTTTTTTTTAAAACTACTTTGTACTAAATTCTACTCTGTTTTAATTTATAAAAAAAAACATGATTTTCGGATATTATGAGGAAACTTATTCCTTTTTAATTTATCTAATTTTATTTTTATAACTATAAGTTTCTGATGTGAAGGATCCCAACTGTGGGCAATCACAGAGCATACTTCTCATAATTTTTTTTAAGAAAATATTTTATTCCTTTTTAATTTATCTAATTTTATTTTTATAACTATAAGTTTCTGATGTGAAGGATCCCAACTGTGGGCAATCACAGAGCATACTTCTCATAATTTTTTTTAAGAAAATATTTTAGTTTGTTTATTGAAGAAAATAAAATAAATATACCTTTTGAGGAGAACAAGGATTTTGAGATTTTTGAGCAAATTCGTGCTGATAACGTGTTATAAAATGAGAGAAAAACTACTCAGAGATTATGAGAATAGATATAATATATTTCTGATTTCTTCTCTCTATTAATTCTTCACTCTTCTTCTTATTCTTAATGGTGATTACAATGCAGGGATTAGGCCTCTATTTATAGTGGAAAGCCTTGGTATGGATACAAATACAAGTGGGAAGTACTGTACATAATTGATACTCATCAATGGGTGTCTTAATCTACTATTCTAGAAATTAGTCCTGATTAATTGAATAAATGAACAATCATTAATTTCATAACATAAATATAATATTTGATGATTAATTAATTAATTGAAGAGAATTTGTGCCATGTACTCCGTTATTTATATGGGATTAGGCGGTCTTGTTCCGCACCGTAGAAAACGTACGACAGGACGTCACCTGCCGGAAAATGTTGAATTCTTCGGACAATAATTACTTTACAAATGTTGAATTCTTTTTTAAATTCAATTATGTCTACAAAAAATGGTAAGAGTACTTTATTTTGTATTTCGAAGACATACACCAATATTTTGTCGGTATAATTTTTTTTAGATTGAACTGATATTTTTCATCAGTATGAACTGCTAAAATGTTAATACATCTTTTTAGGGTATAGTTTAATGTACACTTTTTTGTTTACACCTAACATTTTTGTTCCATGATGGCAACATCTTGAATTCTAGGTAACGGTCAAACACCGTCTTTGCTTTTATTTCTTTCGAAGAACATGGTTATGGGCTTGTTTGGGAATAGCGTTAGAGATTAATGTTAGCGTTTTCAAAAGGCTATCTACGGGCAGCGTTTAGCGTTAGCGTTTTCAAATTAATCTGCACCGTTAAAATTTTACCCAAAACGCTAACGCTAATCTCTAACGCTATTCCCAAACAGACCCTATAACTTATTACTCCATGTTGGAGTATAATTATAACTTTTTTTTGACTAGGTATACCTTACATTCACACATGTCTTGTACATTCGAATTAGTACTTATTTTTGAGTAACAAAATTCTCATTTTTAGATTTTGAATAAATGAATATTCCCTACGTCCTAAAATATTATTTTCATTTCTGTTAACGAGGGTTGACCGATTTTATTTTCAATTTATTTTATTTCATTATAAGTGTAAAATTTAAAAATAAAATTAATATATTTAAAAACTACATCAAATGTTCTACAAAACAAGAAGTGACAAGACTATATTATTTTATCAAATAACTAACAGAAATAGATAAAGAAAGTGACTAAGGTATGATCGTGTCAATAGTAACTGAAAAGCACGTTTTAGGACGGAAGGAATACTAATTATTGTGCATAATTAAATTTTAGAAAAATGAGTATTCATTTACTTGATAATAAATATTCAAGTACCCTTGGTGCACCGGTGTCACTTGTCGGCGACGCGGTGCCCCTCCTGCGGCGTTCATTAGCAATTTCCTTTCGTAATGTGGTGTACCAATGAGTTGCAGACTATAAGGTTTATTTTTCATTAGTGAACGTCATCACTTGTTATTTTATTTTCAAAGTTAAGATGAAAACAACGTTGTTTTTGTAAGATTTTTATACAAAAACCTTACACAAACATATGTATAACAGTTTTAAAATGCCATTAAATTATTATATTTTTGTCAAAAATCCCACCATCTTTCTTTTTGTTATTATTAAACTGCTATTTGACTTTTTATTACTTGTAAAAAATGTCATCGTCTTACCGTGTAATCTGTTAGTGCATATTTAAACAAAAAAGAAATATGCAACTAAACTATTTTTTGTGGTAAAAATGCCATTGCTTTTTATTTCAAAAATTCCACCAATAAGTTTTTTTAATCTTTTATTGGCTATTTTTTTCTCTTTCCCAACAAAGTTGTTTCTTTTGAATTTTATTAAGAACTCAATTTTTCAAAACAAAATTTATTATTCGTGACAATGTTTTCATTTGATATTTCTTTTTATAATTAAATAACAAATTCACTAATAAATCGTGAAACTAAAATGATAATATTCTCATTTTTTCAAAGTAATTTTCCTGATTGACTTTTTAAAATCAAACTAGATGAGATTTAATCGTTAAGTACATAGAAAATATATAACAAATTAATAGAAAAAATAAATTTTTAGAAATTTTGTGAACAAAAATACAATTCAAATTTTATTTATATAATAATCAAAATTTGTGGGTTGTACAACTTAAAATGCCAGTAATGACATTTTTAGTGAAATGAAAGAACCGAAAAAGAATAAATTTATTGAAAAAAGGGAAGAAAACTCTTATATAAAATAAGTCGAGACAAAATAAGATTTAAAATGAAATTTTTAACTAATTTCTTACAAACAACAAGAGTAATAATTTTAATACTCTCTCTATTCCAATTTATTCATCCAATTAGACTTTTCAAATTAAAGTGAACACATTTTAATAATTAATTACTATCAATTTGTATCCCATATTCATACTAAAAAATAAAATTATAAAATTTTTAAACAAGATAAATCTAAGTAAATTGTTTTTAGACTAATAAATATTATAATTTTTATTTAATTGAGGTCTTTAATTTTTGTCAGTTTGATTCAAAAAGGTCAAAGTAGACGAATATACTAGCCGAAGGTAATATATTAATAAAATCTTCTCTCATATTTGGAAATAAAAAATGTAATACTGTTGAAAAAAATAGTTAGTTCCATTTATTAATTTTTTTTGCTTTAACCAGTACTAGCATGTTAAAAGGAAAGACAGTGGCATATTTGTTAGGTAAAAAAATTAATTATGGTAGTATTATCACAAAATAAAACATAGTGCTATTTGTTTTGACAAAATATACTAATTTGGTGGCATTTTTTTTAACTACTCTCCAATCTTATAATCTCTTCGTTACAATTGAAAGTTTTGGCATGCGTTAATGATGTTTGACCAACTTTATTTTCAATTTAACTTATTTGATTATATTATTTTATCAAATGAATGACAAAAATAGAGACAAAATGTACGGAGTATAAAATTTGACCATGTTGATAATATAATTAAAGATTCAAGTGGGAGGGAAGAGTAGAGGATATATATGGTGCAATCGGTTGTACCAGAAATAAAGTAGTACTCATTGTTGAATTAACAAAAATATTTATTTTGAAAAAGCGTGATACTCATTCTGAAATAGCACCATCATTATTCTGAAATATCGTAATACTCATTTTCACACATTTATTTAATATTAATATAATATTCATCTATGAATAACGTAAGGATAAAGCTACTTGTACCTCAAATTTTTGTACCCCATTTGTGAGATGTGATAATTTGGTTATTAGTGAAAAAGTATAATGTGATAGGTAGGATATAAGAAAGTATGAATAAAAGTGGGTTTTTAATGAAAAGTGAAAGTGTTTTGTGTAAAACAAAAAAATAAAAAAAGCAAGGGTTCTTTCTATTAGAATCTCTTCAACTTGGATGAAATCTTCACTCCCACCTAGGGTTTCCAGCTTCGGGTAACTTCGCCGCCACCATGGCCTTTGCTTGTCCTTAGATCTGTCTTTCTCCCACCATAGCTCCTCGCCATCTTCGCGCCTCCCTTTGTCGTCGCCTCTCCTTCGCCGAGCTTCTTCTATCGTCACCCTCCATTAATCGGCTCCTCTCCTCCTTCGCCGAACTTCGTCGATCCTGGCCTGCATCTTCTGTTTCCTTTTACCGGCCGGCTGTACCCTGGTACAGCCGTATGTATAATATTCTTTGCGGGAAGAGTATGGATTTGGTGGGTGAAATAGAACCCATTTGACCCAATTTCCTCCACTGGTTCCTCGCCAGTAAGGACCGGCACCCCTTCGCGGCGTTTTCCGGCGAGCCTCGCCACGCGGCCTCCATTAGCATAGCTCACGACAGGTCTGCGAAGATTTCAGTGTATATATATCTCGTATTCCCTTATTGAATTAACGTGGACATACATACTATTCATATACCCATAGTTTTCAGAATTGGACCGGTCAAGATATTGGTCAAACCAATGGTTTAAAAATTATGTATGTATACACACACACATTCTCATTTATAAATACGTAAAGAAAGTAAAATATAACAATTCACTTTCAATGTTAATGATGGGGGTGCTATTTATTCAATCTTGTTGTTTCCTTTATAATGATATCTTTGTTTATTTTTATACAATTGCCAATTTTCTCTTGTGCCGTTGCCATTTTTTTCATTATATTGCTTATTGGAAATCTTTCGCCTACTACTGAGTAGAGTACGTGTAATGTTTCAGTTCCCATGTAGAGTTTATCTAAATGATTTTACTTGATATAGGAGCTTATGATATATATATATATATATATATATATATATATATATATATATATATATATATATATATATATATATATATATATATATATATATATATATATATATATATATATATATATATATATATATATATATATATATATATATATATATAGAATCACTTTGTGATTTCTTATTCCCTGAACGTGTTTTGTGATTTCATTGCTTGGTGATTATTTCCATGGCTGAAGACTTTTTTTGTTATACAGAGGTCGCACCGTCAAGACATTGATTGCCATAGCCGGAGAATGATGTAGTCTGATTTGTTCATTCCTTCTTCTACTCTGACTATATTCTCCATTTTCTCTTCAATAGCCTGCCAATGAATCCTAAGACTTTTTCAACACACTAAACATTTGAATATGTGAAATATGAGAATATATACAAAGTGAAATATGAGAATATGAATTCTACTTCATCTAATTATGAATAAAATTTATCGAATTTCAAATAATTTCGATAAATTTTGCACTCAATTGTATTCAATCTCATTGAATTGGAACAATTTTTAGTAGTAAAAATGAGTGTATTTCAATCAATTTCACTCAATTTTTACCAATTACATTCAATTGGAACAGAACACTATTGCAATTTATCTTTTATATTTGCATATATAAAAAAAGATAAAAATAATAAATGTTACAAAATTTGATACGGTATATCAAAACTATATATTTAAATCAATTCAAATATATTAAATTTATTTCATTAGTAAATATACCTTTTTTCATAATTTATAGTTCGGATGTGTAAAATATGTCACCAGAATAAAAAATGGAAGAAGCCTAGAGGGATTCTAAGGTCTACATATAAAATGTGGAACTCACATTTTTCATGGGCAACATGAGGATTTTTTATTTTCTTCAAAAAGCCAATTATTTTTGAAAGAGCCCAATTCGTCCATGGTGTTTATATATTAACGAGCTGTTTGACAACTTCTGAATAGTTAAGTGCTGAACCAGTAAGAGGTTTGAACCATTAAGAGCTAGTATATTGCTTAACTATTTAGAGGCAAATGTCTAATCAATTCAGATAAGAGGTCTTAACCATTCAGATTCTGCATAATACTTAACCATTCAGAGGCAAATGTCTGAACCAATTTTTCATGGGCAACATGAGGATTTTTAAAAAATGGAAGAAGCCTAGAGGGATTCTAAGGTCTACATATAAAATGTGAAACTCACATTTGTCATGGGCAACATGAGGATCTTTTATTTTCTTAAAAAAGCCAATTTTTTTTGAAAGAGCCCAATTCGTCCATGGTGTTTATATATTAAGATTCATAAAATGAGTGTCGACTTTAGGAACATAGAAGAATTTTCTGAAAAATTGTAAAATAGTATGATGTGAGGACTTGATAGATGGATAAATGTGATATGACCAAAAAAGGATCATGGATAGTTAAATTTTAATTTTAAAAATAACATTTATCAAAATCTATTAGAACTGAAATATATTTGAAAACCAAAATATATCCCACCAAAATGTATCCAAAACCGAAATTTATTATGTGAATGTGTAGCTTTTTCCACTAATAAAACCCCTTGAATAAGGTCTATATGAAGACTTTTTAAGAAAATAGTGGATTGAGACGCTTTAAAAAATGTTAAACCATGTCAAGCCAATACCATACCACCCAAGATTTAACCACATCCTTTGTCCCTTTTACTGTTTTCCCATTTTCCAGCACACACTACCACTTTTCAATCAATATTTATTTATACTTTTTGATACCATCAAGAAAGAGTCACTGTTCCACTTTTAAATGAGACAGAGGTAGTGTATGTAGGGGAAAGGGAAAAAAGAATGGAAGGAATGTGAAAAAGAGGGGTAAGCTTCCTTGCAAAGCCAGTCAAACTCACATAGTTTTCTATGTGAAGAAGAGGGGTGTGATTTTTTATCCTCGTTCCAAAATGAAGGGAAAAAGAAGGGTAGGAAATTTTACTCTCGTTCCAAAAATTCTTCATCTCCTCAATAATTTGCTTAAAAAATATATATAGTCAAATTAATTTGAATATTCTTTAATATCA
Source organism: Cuscuta australis (assembly GCA_003260385.1). NCBI lineage: Eukaryota > Viridiplantae > Streptophyta > Magnoliopsida > Solanales > Convolvulaceae > Cuscuta > Cuscuta australis. The sequence continues at coordinate 633,479 of NQVE01000035.1, forward strand.
AAGGAATGCTAATCTACCTTATTTTATAAAATTTTAAAGATATTGTGTTCACCTTGCGTCAATTGTAAATGTGGGGTTGAATAGAACCAATGGCAACAGATACTTCAACTTGTGAATAAAAGTGCACACATCACACAAACACAAATCATAAATAAATTTAAAAAAAACAAAACAAAATAAAAAGAGAGCAAATTGAAACCTAACTTACACTTGAGTAATTCTATCAACGTGATCTTTGTTTTCCGTCAAACCCTTTAAGATTTGATATATGGCATTAGGGACTGCTTTTAGAAATTCACGAGTTATATTATCTTCATTCCATGTATTAAAGTAAGAACAAATGTTAAATAACTTGTATAAATATCTTACATTAAAATAAAACTGCGTTAAAAAGATAAAAAACAAATATTACTACGTAATGATCTTGCACATATTCTTGACGTTTCTCATGAATAAAATTTTCCCCGCACCATCTTTCCCATGCATGTTATTTGTTATGCAACGGTCATTTCTTGTTGTATACATGTTATAAAGAACGTTTTTTTATTTAAGTTCAATGAATTTTTCAACTCGTTCACATCCGATGAATGCTTATTCAAGAATAGCAGGGCAGGATCGATAAACACACTAGTACAAATTCTTGAAAAATTAGTGTTTTTTTCCAGTGTCCAGAGAAAGCGAGGCAACAAATAAAATTTGAGGCGTATCATATAGAAAGGAAATACAACCTTTCCTTTGAACCTTTCACGAATAATTATCAAATTAAGAAACACTTCGATTGAATGGAATATACGAAGTCGTTAATAAAATTTCTTACTCTTTGTCTAACTGGAAATATGAATGCCAATTTTTTCCAAAGTACTCCTTGTTCATGAAGAAATCATCGACAATTACTTTGATTTTATTTAGATCAATATGTGCTCTCAACATAAAATTTGAATCATTAAGATCTGGAATAAAACAAAATGTTATCAGTTAAATGATGAATGATGATAGATGTAATGTAATACATGATCACAACAATTGTTTACCTTTGTATTGTCTAATCTTTACGCTAACACTTCCTATCATCCATCAATGTCCCCCCTTCTACGATAAAGAGTCGTGAATATTTTTTTATATTACAACTCGTGGATGTCAAAGATTATGTGTATGACATAATAACAGTTGTGTCTGACTTGTCATTAAGGGTACAATTATTAACATCAATACACTATTATTATGTGAGACACATCATCTTTGGCATTCACAAGCTGTTGGATAAAAATTTAATCACGTTTCTTTATCGAAGGGTAGGTGACAATGGTGGATGATGGAAAGAGAAGCCTCTCCGCCATTGCCTGCATAGTCATCTTCTTCGTCTTCTTCTTCTAGGTATTTTAATTTTCTTTCTTTTTTTTCGATTTCTTTCTTCTCTACTGAGAACTAGTGTCAAAAATGCTGCAATAGCTGCTACCAAAACTTGTCTAGTCTTTCTGTCCCTTTGTTTTCTATATATATATATATATATATATATATATATATATATATATATATATATATATATATATATATATATATATATATATATATATATATATATATATATATATATATATATATATATATATATATATATATATATATATATATATATATATATATATATATCTTTCATGTAGTTCATGAATATCTTTCACATTCCACCTGTATTTAAGCCAACAGTGAAATATACAGTCTTGAATAGCGGGCATTCGAAGAACAAAATTGGCTTTGTACTCAACAGCGCACAATTCAAATCTTTGTTCCCATCCTAACCGCATAATGAACTGATCTTTAGGAATTGAAAGTTTATTCCACACCAGTTGATAGCTCTGCACCTTACTTGCATCAACCATTCATACCCATTAAGCTTAGTTTGTTTAGCTAGCTTTTTGTGTAAGACAATGAATGTTTGCACACGATGGACTTGTAATACGATCAACCTGTCTATGTTTCTTGCGCATGCTTTCATAATGCAATTGGAGATAATATGTGATTTGAACGTTCTCAACATTCATCACACCTTCAAAGTCCACAGTGGATGTAAATGCTCCTTTTGTACCACATTTACTCACGATTTTACTCAATAGTGCAAGTGATTGCTGTGATATATGACATGCTACTTATTCTTTCTTTTCTTTTTTAATCAACTTCTGAATTCTATTTATAAAACCAAAAAATTCATTTCTTGTTGCTGTTGCCACATGCTTGGTTTCTTTTTTTTGTTGTTTAGAGTTATGCTTCCATTTTCGATATCATTCTTCATTCCCTCATTCTTGAAGAAAAAGAGGGGCCCAATGACACGAGGCTTCATCCTTGTCTTTTCTTTTATGTAGATCGGAGGTAGGACTAGAGAAGAAGTTTCAGCAATTTGACAGTTATGTCATCCAGAGAAAGTGGAGCATTGAGATCCCTACACACGGTGGCTGCCACCGATAAGATTATAAACATACCATATGATGTCATTGGCTTGAACGAGAGTCAAGAGGCAGACGGGCACATTTACACGGCATATTACTGGAGAGTGTGCGATGGAGAGAAAAAAGCAGGCAAAAAAACGGTAGGAGCTCTTAAGGTAGAGGCTGGAATGAGAACCGAATGGGTGAATGATTTCACATTTTTTCAATCGTCTCAATCCACTTTTTTCTTAAAAAGTCCTCATATAGACCTGTTCAAGGGGTTTATTAGTGGAAAAAGCTACATATTCATGTATAAAAAAATATTTCCAATCAAAGCGCGAACAATACACTGGCCAGAATTGGGATCGAGACATTAATCCCACGGTTATTACATGTGTGAGATAAGCTACTAAACTCAAGTTCTATTCGTGCATGTTCCAAAGTCTTTTTTTTAATTCTCTTCCACTATGCTTAGTTCAAGGAATTTGAGATGGAAAAGAAAAGAAAAATAAGAGTTACACTAGTTTTTTCTAGTTTGGTAAGAGAAGAAAAGAAAAGTGGAAGGAAAAAGCTAATGGGAGAAGAAATGAACTAGTAAGAAGGAAAACAACATTCTTTTCACTATCCAAACATATTTCTTTTCTTTTCCTTTCGAGTTCTAAGAACCAAACATAGAGTTTATTTTTTTCGACTATCATTCCTAGTTATTTAGAAACCAAATTAGAAGTTAAACTCTCAGAAACTTCCATTTGAAAAAAAAACTAGAATGCAAAGTTTTACAATGTGGGATGAAAAACACATAAGCTGAAAACAAAAGCTTCTAGTTGTCTGTCAGTGTTAATTGTAAGTGTTAAATCTGCAATTGACTGTGAGTCCAAGAAAATGTTAAAATCTCTATTTGATAATCAAATTGTTTGTAGTACACATGTTAATCCGCGATTTGATTCACTCACTAGACAACTACTTTTGCCATATTCTTTTTGTTTTTCATTTTAATACATATTCATTCGCAACTATCGCGATGCAATCCTTGAACTGTGATCCTTTTTTCACTTCTGACTTGTCATTAAGGGCACAATTGTTAACATCAAAACACTGTCAGGCACATAGTCTTTGGTATCCACGAGCTGTTGGATAAAAAATATATTCACGGCTCTTTATCAGAGGATGGGGTGGTCGTGGTGGATGATGAGAAGGAAAATATTAGTGCAAAGATTAGACAATACAGAGGTGCACAGTTGTTGTAATTTAGTATTACCTTTATCGTCATTTGACTAATAAGGTTTTGTTTCTTTACAGATCTTAGTGAATCATGCGTTGTGTTGAGAGCACATACCGATCTGAATGAAGTCCAAAACATTGTTGACGGCTCTTTATCGATGAAGACACCGTGTACGGTGATGCGTGTTTAAGGTTGTGTTCTAGTCAACGTTTTCTCCCATTGAATAAGAATATATGTACTTAGTACTTACAGTACTACTTAATTGATGTATCATCGTCCCTTAGTTGTCTTCAAACAAACTAGAGTCATACTAATATTTGTAACAATATTTTCCATATTTAACCTTCTTGCTTGCATTTTATCCTATTTCGATTTCTATGTGGAGCCAAGGATGCACTTTTTTTTGGCTTTAAGGTAATGATGGAATTAAACAAATCGACTCTCATAGTGTTTGCAATAGTTCATTATTCAAAGACTCATACTGTGGAAATTTTGATTCATTCGTTGTTTAATTTTTTAAATTTCTGCTGATTCCATGCACATTTAAAAGTCTTGATTTTGTTTACTTCATTTTTCACTTTTTCAATTCATTTTCGGAAAAAATATTCCTCATCCTAAATAAATTTTAAATTCCACTTCGAACAGATTAGGTGTTAAAAAACACAGGTTACAGAAAATGAGTGATTAGTACTCCATATCTATTTAGAAGGTAGAATTATTTAAGAAATCGCCTACAAGAGGATTGCAGTAAAACATACCCTTCTTATCTAAAAAAAGGAGTAAAACATTATACTTTTATGCCCAAAATAAGATTTTGCATTGTTACGGTGTGACACTATATTTTAACATTCCATAATTTTTTTTTTTGGGTATAATATTGAAACACTGCCTTTAACAGGGTTAGTTATATCTACTCTCTTCGTCCTGAAGTATTCGTCCAGTTTTGACTTTTAGAACTGTTCATCTAAGCACTTGACTCATCAAATTCTCTCAATGTGTAAGCCTAAATATAGTCATGTGTGATCTTGTTTGATTTGTCTTAACATATAAATTATTAATATATAATTTCTATAATTTTTTAATATACAAATTACAAGATAAAATGGATTAAACAAGTGTATTGGACGATGTGTAAAAATGAAAGTGGACAAATACTCTAGGACGGAGGTAGTATTTGTTTGTTTAGATGTTATGAATATGATTTATCACTTTCTTCCATTGGATTCTGATTTCTTTGGACATTATTGTCAAGAATATGTTGAACTTATATATATTGTTCTCTTGTTTCCCTGTTGAACTTTTTTACCTGCTCAAAGGTTTCATCATCTTATCAAGAAAAGCATCTCATTTTTCTTTGTTGCAATACTACTTCTACAATAGATGTCTCTCATTCAGATTTGTTTTGTACGAAACTCATTTGTTGGATATATTCCATATGAAGATTAAACCAAACTTTAAAGGTGATTGAAAAGATATATATGGAGAAAGTCTAAAACTGATTGAAAAAGAAAGAGATGTATAAAATTGATTTACTCTTGTAAAAAATACAACACTTTAAAAAGTGGTTGAAAAGATGAAAAAAGTGATTGAAAAAAATAATTTGGTTATGCGGAATTAGAAGTGCACCTTTTGGGGTATGTTTGGAAAGTGTGCATTTTGTAAGGGGACGGAAGAAGTATTAGATTGCCTATTGTAACTACATGTATATTACTATCTTTTTTTTCTCGAGCATCTGTCCAGTTTTGATTTTTTACATTCAAAATTAGTAAATTTTGACTACAAATTAGATAAAATTTATATTAGATATTAATACAAAATTATTAGGTTTTTTAATATGGTTTTTCAAAATATTGTTTTACCTATTTAATTTATTTATTGATGATATTAAATGTTAAAATAAATTCTATATATTGAAAATCATTTGCAAAGGGTGAAAATCATATCCAAAGTCAACAGAAAATTATTTCTTTTTTTTATTTTTGTAGGAGAAACATATTTTTTTTAAAAAGGAGTGCATATATTTTTATGAAAAAAGAACGAGTAAAATAAATTTTTATAATTAAAATATGTCACAGAAGTGTAAAAAATGACAAAAATAATTATTTGCTACTGCATGACATGTCATTCTATTCACTTGTGACATGTCAAATGCTAACTAAATTTTTTTTGATTGATTGAAATATTTTATTTTACGGTGTAACATTCCATTTTTTTGACGTTGCCATTGCGAATGCTCTAAGCATGACACAACGTGCATCTCAGGCTTAGTAATATACGGATTATATATACTTTATACGCGCGCAATCCGCATACGGACATTTCATGAATTCTTGGAATTCCAAAAGGGGGGTTTCTTGATTCCCCAGAAGAAGAAAAAACCCCAAAATAAAAATGGGAGCTTTGAGGATTTCCCTTTTCTGGTTCTTGATGTCCATGGCGCTGGCAAATGAGAATCCCGATGTCGCCCATATTACCCTCCCGAGGCCTCTGGTAATGGAATACCCGGCAGAAAATGGGGACGAAGATGTCCGGATGAAGTGTACGAGCTGGCGGGTTGCGGCGGAGGCGAACAATCTGCGGCCGTGGAAGGCCGTGCCGGAGGAATGCGGCGGCTACGTGAAGGTTTACATGACGGGGAAAGGGTATGAAAGTGATGTTGCGTTGGTTTCTGAGGAGGCCAGAGTTTATGCCAGAAGTGTGGAATTGGGAGGGGATGGTAAAGATGCCTGGGTTTTCGACGTGGACGAGACTTTGATATCCAATCTCCCTTATTACTCTCAACATGGTTTTGGGTGTGTTTTATTTTTACAAATCAATTTCAGTTTCATATTAATTTTGAATTGGGTGTTCTTGAAATTGTGTGTTTGTTATTGTGATGGTTTTCTATGTTGCACGGATTCTTCAAATAATTGCCCCTTCCCCATCCCGAAATGTCCCCGTTTGGTTATTTCGGACGTCTTCACATCCAAATCCTTCATGAACTTTGGAAAAGTTTGTTTTTTTCCATGTTCCCGACCTCGTCCATGTCTCTGAACTTAGAAGTTTTTTTTATAACATGGGCTCTTCTTAGATGTCTTATATTACCCCGCCATGGTTTTGGGTATGATGCAAAGATTCTTATGCTCATTAATCTATTTTAATTCCATTTCATTTGAATTGGGTGTTCTTGAAATTTTGGTTTTGTGATTGCTCTGTGATGTGGATAGTTGTAAAGTTTTGTTGATAACATATCATTTCAAATCTCCCTTATGCTAAGGATTAGACTTAACATCTAGAGTTTATCGCTTGTAGCCATCTAGAGTTGCTAGGTATTTATAGCTTATCTTGTAGAGTTTGTATTGCTCTTATGTTTCAACACGATTTTGGGTATGATTCTAAACTTGTAATGAGAGCATTAGTGAGTTTTTATTTCAGTACATTTTGATTCCAATGGTCTATAGTTTGTGAGTAGCATCATTTTGAGTTTTCTTGAAGTTTTGTTTTGTTCTTGATATTTGGTTTTCTTGCATTTGTTATGATTTCTTGACTGCCATGTAGGAAAGTTTGGTTCAGGTTTAATGTTGTTGGGTGTACTGAGATTGTATTTAGGCCTTGGTCACCTAAGTTTATACGTTTGGTAAGATGGCGGGTTTGAGATAGACGCTAGGATTAGAAAACAATGGGTCATGTTCTCTGTCTTCCAAGAATGTGGGAAGTAGTTTCCTACCGTTTGGTCAGATTCTTGATCCCTATACATTATAAATTCTTTCAACCTTAAAAAAAGATCGAGCTTCGTAAAATACCATAAGCTTTATCGAGCTTCATCTCTCTCGTATTCTATTGCTTTCGGTCGAGTTATCACATCATAAATCTGATATCCGATGGGATTAATATCCACCAAATACATTTTTTTTTGTGTTTCTTTGTGGTTGTAGGATGATTTTGGTTTTCTTTACATTATCTGGCAGTGGTTTTGATGAAATGTTGGGTGATTGTGAGTGATTGCAGGTTGGAGGGTTTCGATGGGGTGGAGTTCGACAAATGGGTTGAGAAGGGAAGAGGGCCTGCAATAAACTCAAGCTTGAAGCTTTATCAAGAAATCAAAGAATTGGGATTCAAAGCTTTCTTGCTGACAGGAAGGAGTGATAGACACAGAGAAGTGACTGAGGAGAATTTGGTAAATGCTGGTTTTCAAGATTGGGATAAATTCATTCTTAGGTGAGTCTCATTCCACTATTTGACATTATGTTCTTTTACCTCTTCATATTCTTGTTTTTATCAAGAATCTTAGGTCCATATAATGAAAATAATAAAATCAAATGAATGTTTATCATCACATCATGAAAATAATTATATAGCTATTGAAAATAAAATATTCATAAATTTGCATGAGAATCTTACACTATGTTTGGTTTGAAGAATTCAAAAGCGAAAGAAAAGAAAACGGGATGGAAAAAAACAAAATTCTTCCCGTTTTGGAAACGAAAATGAGAGAAAATCATTTTCTTTTTGTTTTCCCTTACAGGTCACCGGAGGACCATGTAAAATCGGCAGCGGTGTACAAGTCGGAGAAGAGGAGAGAGATGGTGGAAGAAGGTTTCAGGATCGTCGGAAACTCCGGCGACCAGTGGAGCGATCTCGTCACCATTGGTCCCACCTCCCCCTCCATTTCTCAACGCTCTTTTAAGCTTCCAAATCCCATGTACTACATTCCCTGATTCTTCTCCCCCTGTATAGTGATTCTTGTAAAGTGTAAACGTTATGCCTTGTATGAGAAGAATTTCATGCAAAAAGATTCAATGACTTGACTGATTCATGGTAGACAAAAAAATGAGAATTATTTTGGGACATTAGAAAAGCAAAAGTGAAAAAAAGTCATGCAATTATCTGATGCCAAATGGGTGTTTGTAAGTTGATCAAAAATGCTTATAAGCAGTTTTTAACTTATAAGTCAGTGTGCTTATAAGTTGATTTATAACCTGCTTATAAATCACAAAAAGTAAGTAGGTCTTAGCTACAGATTTTTAAGTCAATTTTTTTTGTTTCTGCGTTTTGACTAGATTAATTACAAAAATGTTCCTCACCACTTATGGATATTTACAAATGACCTTATCTATTACTCCGTATTTAAGTCATTATATTTCCACGAAAGAATATTCGACTTATAAGCAGGTTATAATTTAAAAACTGATTATTAGCAATAAGTCAATAAGTAACAGCACAGAAACACTTCCAAAATTAGTATGTTGTACGTTTTGATATACGATGTCAATGAAGGAATAAAATCAAAATCTTGAAAAAGAAATTATAGAAAAATAAAAACAAATTTTTTTAATGCATATTCATAGAAGTTTTCATATACAATGTCAATTATGATCATATACATTATCAAAATGTATAGTGAAATGTCTATATATAATGTCACATTATCACAATGTAAATTTCTATTTTAGAAAGAAAAATATAAGATTCTTTGTTTATATTTTTTCTATACTTTACTTCTATTTAAGACGATTTCTTTTAATTCAAGACCAGAGAAAGTATTACAAAATACTACATATCAGGGTAAATTAAATTTTTTTGTACTCCGTATTACTGTGATTAATTAAAATGGGTCAATCCAGTTAATAATGGGCCCTTTTTTGTCTTGGCCTCTTTACAAACAATTTTGTTTTTATTTCCGAGTACTTCATGTTAATTGAAAACAGTACATTGTGGGCCACGGACGAAAGAGAAATAGGGTGGGTCCCATTTTTAATTACGAAAATAATAAAAAATTCAAATTGGCCATTTTACAAAATATACTTGTACTTTAAGATTAGCAGTGAATTTGATTTTTAATAATCACTTTTATAACAATTTAGATTTTAAAATACGGAGTATAAATTTATATTAAATTTAAAATATCTAGTAATTAGAATAATAAACATCTAGCGATATTGAGCTCTAAAAATTTAGGAGCCATGTGCGGGTGCCCACCTTATTTGCTCAACCTCCAGGCCACCCATGATAAAAGACATAATACTCTTATCTATACGATCTAGATAAATAAAGAAACAACTAATTATGGTTAAAACGTGTTCTAATATTAAAATAAGACCTTCAATATTTTTATATCAAAATACTCTGCACGAATTATAACTCAAATAATGTCAAACACAATAACCATCCGTGAAATACATAGTATTTGTATTGACGACTTTGACGTTACGTTGTTGTGATTATAACATGATCAATAAGTTTTATTTTTTAACTTTATAAAGTTAAAAAAACTGAGTGCTTCTGTAATGCACCTTGGGTGCATATCATTTTAATTGATCTTCTCACATAAAAAAATATTTTTTTATTTTTTATTTAAAAAAATGCTTATTTTACCGATATGTAGGTCTATTATGAACATTAAATTCATCATAGAATTTGCCAAAAAATATTCACTAGTATAGAATTTGTTTCGAGGAGAAAAAGGTGTGAGTTACATTTTTCATTCTTTAATAAGAAAATAGTAAGGTTCATTTAGAGACGGAAATAAAAGAAAATGGTGAAATTATTTTAGTTGAACACTTTTTAAGAAGAGAAGATTTGTGAGTCGCTTCCTTCTTTTAACCAGAAAAAAAGATGTAAAATCTGTTTGAAATCATCATAAAAGAAAAAAGTAAAATTTATTTTGGGAGTATATTAACTCCAAAAATTGTTTACTTGAACTAAAACATTTCTAAATTTAACTGAACTTAGAAATCTAGAATACTTTTATATTCCCTTCGTCCCAAAAAAATCTTCCAATTAAATTTGGCACAAAGATTAAAAAAGTGAAATTGTATCGTTGAAAGTAATACATATGAGAGAGAAAGATGCTGAGCCACACAAAATTTTCCAAAATTGAAAAGATGAGTTTTTTTATAACGTCTCAAAAAAGAGGTGAAAATCTTTTCTTTTTAGATAGAAAAAGTACTATAAACATTATTTGAAACTTTTCAAAAAAAAACATTATTTGAAACAAAAGTGAGGGAGTGTATGACTATCGCCAAACATGTTTTTTTATAACAAATATCTGAATTTAAAATCATAATTAGAGAAACAATAGGGAGTGCTATCCATCAAATCGCACCGCTAGCTCAAAACTGAATTATTAGAGTCTAAATCCTTAATTAAAATGAGTCAAATCCAAATAAATTCCATTAATTTCTTTACACTATGGAATATGATGTTGAACTGCTTTGATTTTTAAAACTATTTATTTAAATATTATTTTTGTAAAATTTAAATTTACTTACATTTAGCCTGGATAAAATCGTAATCATATAAACTTATTGTTTTAACGAACGTGATGGACCAAATGAGAGAAAAATTCACTATGCTACACTATTTAAATTCGTAAATTTATTATTTTATAGTTAGAAATATGATATTTTTAGTGAGTCAACTAAATCATAATGGATAAAAATAACTGTAAAAGGCTTTTCTCATTTGGAAGGTTGAATTTAGTGAGTGAGGCACAACATTTTTTCTTAACTCATTGGTTTCTCCTTTTGACTTGTGTACTCATTGTATTAGCTATCTGTCTAGTGATTTATGTATTAATTGGTTAATTACTTGAAGCTAAGTATTTTTATTGTGCTATTTAGTGCTATATCAGTTGTCTTTTTTTTAATAATCTCTTGTATATAAATATAGAGATTATAATTGTTGTATTTATATAGTTGTATATAGGTGTGTGTATATATATATAGTGGTGATCTACAATTTTGTTTTAATCTTTTTTATATATATTTTGTTTATATTTCGGTTAGATTAAGGAGATAATCACTTTGAGAGTCATTTGATAACACCCGTTCTAATTAGAATATCTACGATGCTGCTTTTACACAAGTGATAATTCACATGCACTAACTTTCCTCTCTAAACCTCCAACAAAAAGTAAAGTGGTCTATCTGTGTAATTATGTTTCCTTTTATAATTCCCCAACAATTCTAGTACTGTACTCCTTCCGTCCATAAAGATTGCGACACTTCACTATTAAAAAATCACGGGAAATTTTATCTATTTTTGGATTTTCATTGATAATTTGATAAAATACAGTTCTTGTCATCTCTTGTTTTGTAGAACTTTTGACGTGATTTTTAAATATGTAATTTTTAGTTTTTATTTTTATACCAATATTTAAATAAAATGGATTGAAAAAAATTAAAAATTTTGAAATATAATGTTATACTCCGTAATATTCTTTTTAGAAAAGAGAAAGTAAGACTCTATTTAATGAAACCAATGGAAGGGAAGAGTCGAGTTGTTTTGCATTAATAAGGAGGTACAATAAATAATCACATTGATAGCTTTGGCCAAATATTGAATACGAGAGATGGGTAATGATAAGGATATTGATGGTAAATTCTTACTCCCTTTATTATCAAAAAAAAGGTAAAATGAAGCCAATCAAAAGAGATAAGGCAACAGCAATGAGGGCTAAATGGGGATATGCTAGAATTGAGTTGGAGGTACAAGTACAACAGGAATTCTCAGATCTATTAAGTCTTATTAATGAAGAAGGAAGAGTTATTACACAGGAGGTTGTGTATGAATGGAAACCATGTGTTTGTGCCAAATGTAATAGAATGGGACACATTACAGAGATGTGCAGGAAAAGTAATGGGGAAGGGCAGGATAAGAAGACTAAAAAAGTTTGGAGACCCAAACAACAATCAAAGGAGAATGAGACAAAAGAAAAAGAAGAGAAAACACCACCAAAGGAAGTGGAGATAGTAAATATGACAAAGGAGAACAGCAGTAAAGGAGACATAGAGGAGGAGGATGATCAGAATGATTTTAAACTTGTCAGTAAAAAGAAAAGTGCGAGAAGGATCACCATTGATGAACTAATGCAAAAGAGGGAGGACCCTCCGTATACAGTGCACTATCCTTTTCTCTCATGATGATGTGTTGGAATATTAGAGGACTAAACAGTTCTCATAAGCAATGGGAAATAAAGAGTATGTTAAATAAATATGATGTTAGTTTGATGGGTATATTGGAAACTAAAATAAAAAGAGAAAAGGAGAAGGATGTTCTGAATAAGATGTTTAGTAACTGGGGCACCTATACTAATATTGATCATCATCCCTTAGGAAGAATTTGGGTGGTTTGGAACAAAAACAAAGTATGTGCTCAGATAGTGGATAGTTCTGCCCAAACTGTTCACTGCAAAATAAGGAATCTTCATGAAGGTGAATGCTACTGGGTAACTTTCATCTATGCTTTCAATGATAGTGGCAGTAGGAAGTCCCTTTAGACCAAAATCAGAGAGTATGCAAAAACTATGGTAGGCCCCTGGTGCTGCATTGGGGATTTCAATACCATATTGAAAGCAGAGGATAGAAAAGGAGGAAATATAGTCACAGAAGAAGAGACTAAAGATTTCAGAGAGTGTGTTTTAGACAGTGGACTGGAAGAGATTCCTTTCGTTGGGGCTTATTACACCTGGACAAATAAATAGAAGGTTGAATGCAGAATATTCTCAAAAATAGATTGGGCACTATCTAATATTGAATGGATGTTAAAGCAAGAAACTAAGACTAGAGTCCTGAGTGAAGGTATATCTGATCACTCTCCTCTGCTAGTAACTAAAGTTAATACTCAGAGGCAAGGTATGCACTTTAAATTCTGCAACATGTGGATGAAGGACCCTAGTTTCCATCAAATTTTGAACCAATATTGGAGGGAGGATAAGAATCAAAGAAGTATGTTTCAGTTGGCTCAAAACTTGAAATGTCTCAAGGAACCTCTCAAGAAGCTTCACAAGACTAAATACAAGGATATCCATAAACAGACAGATGAGGATAGGGAGAGGCTTCAATGTCTCCAAATTAAGATGAGAATATCAAACTTGTCCCAGGCAATGATAGACAGGGAGAAAGAGCTGATAGATAAACTTCATAAATCCATCCAAGAATCTGTCATCATGAAGTATCAGCAAAGCAAACAGGATTGGATAACAGAAGAGGATGGCAACACTAAAATGTTCTATTCTTGGGTTAAAAAGAGAAAGATAGAGAATCAGATCTTGCATATTCAGGATGAAAATGGGCAGAAGGTGGAAGGGACAAGTGAGATTGCCAAGGTATTTGAAAAATTTTATGAAAGGTTGTTGGGAATCAGAACAAAAACAAAAGGAATTGATGTAAATATCATGAAGAGAGGCAAATGCCTCACTATTGAGCAGCAGTTGGGGTTGATTCAGAGTTTTGACCCCAAGTTAATCAAGGAAGCCATGTTTTCAATACCTAGTTCTAAAAGCCCAAGGCCAGATGGGTACAATAGTGGGTTTTTTAAGGAGCAATGGAAGGTGGTAGGGGGATTAATAACCAAGGCAGTGCTTGACTTTTTCAAAGAAGGGAAAACACTAAGGCAGATCAACTCTACATATTTGACTGTTATCCCCAAGAAATCAGATCCTAAGAGTCCTGCTGATTTTAGACCTATAGCGTGTTGCAACACTATATACAAAGTCATATCTAAGCTTATATGCATGAGACTAAAAGAGGTTCTACCATCTATTGTGGACCTCAATCAGGGAGCTTTTGTTCAAGGGAGGGAGCTAATCCACAATGTTCTTATGTGTCAGGAAATTGTTAAAGGATATTCTAGAAAAGGTATCTCTCCAAGATGCATGATGAAACTGGATATTCAGAAAGCCTATGACTCTGTAAGTTGGGAAGCTATTAGAGACATACTGTATAGCCTTAATTTCCCTGAGCTGTTTATTACTTGGATCATGTTCTGCATTACTACTCTTACATATTCTATTAATCTCAATGGAGGGAATTATGGATTTTTCAAAGGAGCTAGAGGCCTGAGACAAGGCGATCCTGTGTCTCCTTTGTTATTTGTATTGGTGATGGAATACTTGACAAGAAGCTTTCAGGAGGTAGTAAGCAAAGAAAATTTTAACTATCATCCAATGTGCAGGACCTTGAAGATTGTTAATCTGTGCTTTGCTGATGATTTAATTGTTGTTAGTAAAGCAGAAGATAAATCTATAAAATGCATCATGAAAGTACTGGAAGAATTCAGCCTCTCAACAGGACTCTGTATTAACAAGGAAAAGTCTCAAATTGTTTTTGGGGGGCTGAACCAACAGAGACAAGAAGAGCTAATTAAACTGACTAAGATGAAGCTAGGAAGTCTTCCTTTCACATACCTGGGTAGTCCAATAACCACAGCCAGACTGAAGGTCAGTGATTGTGATGCTCTTGTTAATAAACTGACAAATAGAATCAATGCTTGGGGTTCTAGGCACTTTTCTTATAGTGCTAGAATTAGAATAATAAATTCTGTGTTTATGGGGATCATATCCTTCTGGTCAAGGATTTTTATTTTACCTAAGATGGTGATGAAGAAAATAGTATCCATTTGTAGAAACTTCCTTTGGGGGGGCTCCCAGGAATATAAAACCCCACTAGTTAACTGGGAAGAAGTCTGCAAGGAGAAGAAATATGGAGGGCTGGGCATTAAACACATTCAAAACTGGAACAGATCAAATGTTCAGAAGCTTAATTGGGATGTGGCCAGCAAAAAAGATGTTCTATGGGTGAAATGGATTCACAATAGGTATATCAAAGGATCTAGTGTTTGGAATTATATCCCTAAAATTGACTCTTGTCATCATTGGAGAGAATTGATCAAAGCAAGGACGCATTTTAGGGATATGCCAGTCACTAATGGATATACTACTAGGGACGGCTATACATGGCTGCAGGGGGAGAGTGAAAAGCCACAATGAAGGGACTGGGTTTGGAATAAACTCACCCCTCCAAAGATGCAGATTATTATTTGGTTACTGTTAAAAGGGAGATTGCAAACCAAAGATAGATTGGGGAGATACCTGCCTGTAGACCCTAAATGCTCACTGTGTGGAGTTGAAGAGGAAACAATAAGGCACATATTTTGGGACTGTCCAGTAACAAAGCTAGTGGCTGAAGAAGTGTTCTCGAGATTCAATATTCAACTGAGGAGTATGGATGATTTGAAGGACTGCACACCAAAAAGGCAAAGGATGAAAGTCATGGCAATATGGGCAGCATGTTGTTACGGGATATGGAGGGCAAGGAACAACAAGATCCATAAAGGAATCTTTAATGAGAAAGATACCATTGTGTACATTTACAACTATATATACTCTTATCTAGATTATAAGAAAGTATGTAAGAAATAGGGGTAGTTTCTTGGATGTAAAACTTTTGGTTTGGTTAATGAAGCTGTGATTTATGTGCAAAAAAAAATGTATTTTGAGACTGATGTAGTATTTATTTTGAAGAGTGATGCTTACATAATTTCAATATCCTCATTTAAACTGTGGACATTCTCATATTTTTCATGAGCTTGTATTTTGATATTTTTTGCAAAGGCCTACCTCTTTAATGCTACAAATACATTAAGATCCATAAAATGAACATGAAACTAAAGTGCATAGAAGACTTTGCCTCTTTTTTTGAAAGAGCGAGAATTAAATTTCTCTATATATTTTTTCGATAGTGAAATCTAGAGAAATATAAAATTGATTTTTAAACATATAATCCATCCGTCCCAAAAAAATACCACATTTATTATTTTGATCTCTCGATAATTTTAATTTGTTTACTCGTTTTTGTTTACCATTTGATAAAATAAAATACTCTTAATGTATCATGTTTTGCAGAACTTTTGATGTACTTCTGAACGATATAATTTTTGTTTTTTATTTTTCTACCAACTTATAAATAAAATAATTTCAAAAAAAATGATATTTAAACGTGATTCGAATTATTGTATATAATTCGGAACGGAGGAAGTAAAATGAAAATTTTGAAATTAATTTAGAGATAGATAGAATGAATTATAAAATTTATTTTACTCCACGGTAAAGCAGTTACTTTAAGTAGTACCCCGTAATTAAATTCCAGCCATTCAGCTTTCAACTCTCTCTCTCTCTCTACGTGAGTACGTGACGGTGTTTGCCACTCTTTTCCTCCCAATTTCCAAACAAAAACCTCATCTTCCAACAACTCTTCAGATTTTCCTCATCATTCAAATGCTTCCAAGAAATTTTAATCCAACGAAACCATTCTCCCCTCTGTTTTCTTCGCCCTCCTGTCACAGTACATAGCTCCATTTCCATCTTTGCAAGCTCCGAAAAAAATGGAAATCTCAGTCTTGAACTACACCCAGATTTGAAGCCCAGATTTTTCCTCAAAAACCCACACAAAAAGACTCAATCTTTTCCAGAAAACACAGATGAAAAATGAAACCCGCCCACGTTTTGCTGATCTTGCTCATACTCATAACCTCGTTTTTCTTCTTGGCTTTGATTCTTTGCCTGTCGTGTTGTTTCTGTAGAAGGAGGGGAACTGAAGAGGATGTTCATAGAGACCCAGAATCTGGGTTTGAGGAAAGAGAAGGTGTGGTGGAGGTTAAGGAGACCCTAATGAATTTCAAGGGTGGGGAAGATCTAGGGGTTATTGACATTCTTGATGCTCCTGGGGAGGTGATAGGGAAGTCAAAATTTGGGACATTGTATATGGCTTTGCTTAGGTCTGATAAGCCAGCACTGTTGAGATTCTTTAGGCCACCCTGTACTTTGAGCATCAAGGAATTCGTCCCCATTGTTGAGCTTTTGGGGTCAATTAGGCACCCAAATTTGGTGCCTTTGTTTGCATTCTATGCTGGGCCAAGAGGGGAGAAGCTCCTTGTTCATCCCTTTTATCACAGAGGCGATCTGGGTCATCTCATTGCAGGTAAAAATCAAGTCTTTGATAGATACATCTTGTTGTTCTTCACTGCAAATGATTTCTCTGTTGAATTTGTCAAACAAGTCCTTTAAAGTGGTGCATTGTTTGTCAACTTTTCTTTTATTTTCTTCTGAATATAATTCTTTTTGGTAATGTCATTTGTAGACCTGGCAAAAAATGACCTGACCTGTTTTTGACCCGAAACCCGACCTGGAAACACTGGGTTTTGAACAAAGGTTTTGATGACCGAACCCGAAATGACCCACTAAAAATGGGTCAAACCCGACCGAACCCGAACCCGAACCCAACCTGACCGACCCGCTAAAGTAAGAGTTTTTCAAAATTATACACTTCACTACTCATTTTTAATGTATAAATTTATATTTTCTGACAAAATTTTAATGATATTGCATAATTATATTACTTTTTTTCTAAAACTTAAGCATTTTTTAAATTCCTTATATTGATTTGTATATCTAAAAATATTTCCAGGATTTAAAATAGAATAATCTAATAGATTTAATACATATTTTTTGATATTTTAAATTTATTTAATAGAAAAGGTAAGTGTTAATGTGAATTTTAAAATTTTAAAAACCAAAGTCATAACCCATTGGGTTGACCCGAACCCGATGACACTGGGTCATGAACATACTATTCTCAACCCGAACCCGAATTGACCCGAACCCGAAATAACCCGAACTCGAAGTGACCGAACCCGAACCCGACCTGACCGACCGTTTTGCCAGCTCTAGTCATTTGAGGGCATCCAGCAGACTTTAGGCTCCCCTGCCTAGTTTTTCCCAAGCCATCCGGCTTTAAATGTACTTCTTTGGCTTAAATGGACGCGATGAAACACTTATTATTTCAGAAGATTCAGTAAAACATGAAGCATAGGGAGTTTGTCAAAAGTCTTTTTCTGAATTTAGAAAAAAAAACTGTTTTAGTGCTTTAATCTCCACACACAAAATGACCATTTAGCTAATAGGTCTGATTAGTAATTGTTTGGATGAAATGGTTGAATCTGGTGATAGGAAAAGTGTTTGGTAACATCTATTTGATCCAAACAAGTTAGTCAAAGGCTACTTATTCTGTTGTAAAGCAAAATAAGCTAATTAAGGCTGCCAAACAATACACCATCAATTGCTAATGTACTATTGCCTTTCAATGAAGCAGATGGCAATGGCGAGGTTCACAGATGGCCTACCATATGTACGATCTCCATGGGAATCGCAAGAGCTCTGTACCACCTCCACACTGACTTTGAAATCCCCATAGTCCACGGGAACTTGAAGACGAAGAACATACTTCTTGACAGTCATTTCCAGCCACACGTCTCAGATTTCGGTCTCCATTTACTCTTGACACCAAAAGCAGGACAAGAAATGCTTGAAACTGCTGCTGCTGAGGGGTACAAAGGTCCAGAGCTGATAAAAATCAAAGAAATTAGCGAAGAAGGTGATATATATAGCTTCGGAGTGATCTTACTGGAACTCCTCACTGGGAAAGAACCATTTCTTGGCATCTCATCGCATCTCAGCTTGCCAAACATGGTCAAGAGTGCCATAATTGAGGAACGGATCACAGAGCTGTTTCATCCTATGGTTCTTGTTGACCAAAAAGAGGGCCGTGTCGTGGAGTTGCTTCGGTTAGCCATGGATTGCTGCTCCCCATTGCCTCCTCTAAGGCCTAATATTAAGGAGGTTTTAACTAGGCTTCAAGAAATTGGAAGGACAACAACAACAACAAAAACCTAGTAGAGTCCCACAGAAAGTAAGGTTTGGGGGAGTGTGTGTGCAGATCTCACCCCAACTCTGGAGTAGAAAAGGACTACACAAAGACGTTGACGAAACTAACATTTTAGGGTATGCGGTACTCTTCAAAATTGATCTTGAAATGCCATTCCACGTCCGAATATGTTCATCTCATTATTCCTTCAAAGTGAAGACGCAAAGTTTTGCCACTTTTTTGCACGAATTTATAGCGTTACATGGTTTGATTTGACACAATAAATTTAGTGTCACAGGCCCTGACATAGTTGATGATGGGCCAAAAGATTCTGCAGATGAGCTCTTTTTTTTCAGGAATGTTTCAAGAATGAAGAAGACACTCATTTCTCAAAGATGAGTTTGTGGTTGGAAACACAGGAAAGCCTTTATATATATAGATTGATCAGATCAAACTAATCAGTGCAGTAGATTTGACTGAATGTATGTATACATTTGCTTATTTCAAACCATATGGGCAACTTTTTTTCAAAGCATATTGTTCTTCAAATTATATTATTCAAATTATATTACAGTACATTTTTTTAATTATGATCTTGAACTGAAGTCACAATGTGCATTCTATTTCCAGTTAATGCATTGAAAACGTTCACACACACACACTTCCCGTCCCCAAATGAAAATTATATTTTCCTTTATTATCTGTCCCAAAAAATTTGTATTTCTTTTCATAAAAAAATGAATGAATGGTTAATAACATTTCTATCTCCTGTAAACAACAAGAGATAGAAATCCTAACATGAGATTACAACAATACAAACAAAAGGAATTGCATTGAACTTCACATAGAAAATAATGATAGACACTTTTATAAAATGGAGGAGGTGGGGCCCACCTCCGTCATACGGTGACTATCTCAGGGTGTACAGTGAAAACCTGAACGTCGTCCATTCCGGGTTTCATCACAGAGTACTGAAAAGTCCATCCGTAGCACGCGCCCGCATGAAAACCGCTCTTGTTGAGGGCAAAAACCGCGCCCGTGAAGTCCGGGTATTTCCTCGCGATCCGTGATATTGCATCTTGGGCAGCAAGCTTGGGTTCCAATCCTACCCTCATACTTTCCACCACTTGATAGCTGTTGGTTAGAAGACACAAATATGTTCCAGTTAGTTATTCACTTATTCCCCAATGTATGGTAGCATTTTGGTCTTGTATTGTGCTCTTATATCGGCCCTATTCTTATCACTCGAATTCTAACTTATAGTAACTGGAGTCTGGAGATTGAATTCTAAAAACTAGATATCGGAACGATATTGAAACCTGGATTAGAAAATGGGCTTAGCCTAAGGTTTTTACGGACCATGGAAGGAAGCGCATCATGATGTCACCATCCCCAGTTGCACCACATGCCCCAATTTCAGAGTCGGCGTATGCCGAAGATCCAGCAATGGGCCCATCACCAATCCTGCACTTGACACAAATACATTCATGCATTCTTTCATTTACTGCCAAAACTTCGTGGAAACTAAGAAGCAATTAAGGGGGGCTTAATGTGTCATTTTGATTTAGTTCATTATGTGTCCGAAACTAAAATATTGGCAATGGATGAGAAGATAGTAATGTAGGGACTGTTAAGAACGGCTCAATACTACGAATACCTTCCTGGGATCTTGAATGTTGCCCCATTAGTTGAGGTTCCCACCGCGATGCACCCTTTCTGAAAAGGAAAATCGTTCCATCTTGAGCAAACATAATGAGGGGAAAATGTAAATTTTTAGGCTTAACTATGTTTTTCGTCTCTGCAAATATTATGGTTTTTTGAAGAATGGCTAGAAAAAGCCATACTAGAATTTTATAAGGACCTCAAATAAACAACACTTATTCGAGGGATGAAAAACATATTTAAGCCAGTTTTTAAATGAAGGTTAGACTAATTACCTTGTCAACAACCGCCATGGATATTGTGTCATGGTTGCTACGGTCTATGGGAAATGGCCTTGGTTCACTTTGCCTTGAAGAGCACATTTCTTCATCATGATAGAGAGAAGAACCCTTTGGACGGTATGGACCGCATTCGTCAATAGGAGAAACATTTTTCCTAAAATTAGGTTGGCAATTGTTTTCTTTCCATTTCATCAATTTTTCTATTGATTCCGCTGAGCTTAGGTTTGTTGGCCCGGGAAGACCCATAGAAATGGCAAAGGCCGACGCTTTCTCCCCAACAAGCATAGTGTGTTGAGTATATTGCATCACAAGCCTTGCAGCTTTTATTCCATCTTTCACATACCTCATAGCACCAACAGCTCCAACTTCCATTGTCACCTGAACAACAACCATAAACCCAGTAAAATTCTACAAAAAAGTATTTGCCAAATCTTACCCCTACTCGGTAGTAGTCCATTGTTTCATTGAGGTCCGAGGATGTCAATGAAATGTAAGAAAAGGGTAAATGACTTTTACCCCATTCATTATCATAGCATCAATGGTGGTTTCCCCATTCTCGTCCGGACTTCCACCAGGCCCAACTGAGCATAGAAATGATATTTTGAAACACCCGTTATTTGAAAACAAGTCTCACCATACAAAAGGCCCAGTAAAATCCCACAAAAAATAAGCCCATCCTAGGAACTACACAGTGCAAGAATAATGGGAAAAGTTTTCAAGCAATGGCAGTATTTAGGGCAATACCTGTGCCATCGCACCGTAGTTCTTCACAGGTGGAACAGCCTTCTACCACTGCATCGATAGCTGATGATCCACTTTTAGCTGCCTTCCAGGCAGACCTAACGGCTTCTACGAAAGGCCAGGTGCTTACAACTAAAGGGTACTCTTGTGACTTCTCCAACTCGCTTCCCACTGTCTGTGTCCATAAAGAGAATATGTGAGCACTACTAGTTGATTGAAGCAACAACAAGAGGGTGATCTTAACCACTTACATATTTCCTAGCAGAGGTTGAATTAGGTTATTGTTTTTTTTACTCGTATTAAAAAAAGTAATGAATGAGCAACTGAAGAGTGGGATTCTTTTGATACCACTCATCAGTGTCGTAATATGACATTCATACCATTTGAGGGTCCTACCAAGCGCTCCGTTTGACCCCAAAGTGGGCCCTACCCTCCAAACTCCCCGGCCCACCCCTTGCCCCTCTTGGGTTCATCGTTATGTTACAGTGGCTATTGTAGCATAAAGGCGAACTAAAGGAGAGCTGGGGGACAGAGGCGGACTGGGAGTGTTTATAGGGGTTAGGAAATACTTCAGTATCGAACGGAGAAACCCTCAAATGGCTCGGTGTCATATCATGACACCATCCCTTGTTGTCAAAAGCTAAGTTGCACAGAAACGGGTGTGGACACATCCCCAAGTAGCCAAACGGGTTAGGGTCTGTTTTCTCTAAAGTTTACAAAGAATTTGGGTGTGGATACATCCCCAAGTAGCCAAACGGGAACTTTTCAGACCCGGGAAGCAAAACTTTCTTGAAAGATTCCGTGCAACATAGGTCACAAGAACACCACACTTGGCTAAAATGGTTAAGATAAGAAATTGACATTTGAACTGCCATTGATAAATGAATAAATTTCTTTTAGATTACTCAAAGAATTCCACGAATTTAGTCATTTGAACCAAATTTTGAGGCTTCTAAAGAACAAAAAACCTCAGCCATATTAGAACTTACCAAATGGGCTCTTAAAGTCTCAGTAAGACTGAAAACAATCTCTTTTCCTTAACCTAAAATGGCATAAATTTCATTCTTTTGTCTTGTTTTACCATTCTGGCCTCCAAATAAAGTCAGACAAGCTTGAAGAAAACAGACCGAAGGGGTAAAGATTCAATTTTTTTCATTCTTTTTTATATCAAGAACCATCCAGAACAAGAATTCAGAGAAGGAAATTGATGAATCAACTGTAAAATATATCAGAGACTAAAGAAATTCGAATTACCAAGATGCAGATGAGTGTGAAGAAGAGGCGTCCGGTGATCGGAAGCTGATTTCCGACGATGGTCTCCATAGTCGGGAACCCGTACGGGTACTTCAAAGGAATTAGAATTCGCGCATAAAAAGCTGATTCTCCAAATTAGGTGGTACAATCATTTTTCTTGAATTTTTAAGAGGGCCCATTGTCCCAAACTCTCTTTTAAAATAATTTAACCTTAAATTAGTATAGAAATAAAAAGAATAAATTACATATTTATAGAGTACATCAAAAGTTAAATAAAATAATATCTGACAAGAATATTTGATTTTATTAAATAACCAATGAAAACACACGAATAAATTAAAGTTATCGAAATGGTCAAATAGTTCGTAGTACAACCAAAACATATCATAAGGGCTCTTCTTTTAACTTTCACGTCGGGCTCTTGAATCATCATGACCGGCCCTGCTCCTATCTGTAACGGTTACCCAACGGCCAACACCCTCGCCCACCCTCTAATTCGATTGACATTTTCGTCACAATTATATCAAAATGTGAACTAAATTAGGCTAAAATTTATGTACACCGTAGTACTATATTGTTGCCTACTATCAATTGATTCTCTTTGTTAAGGGGTAATTAAAAACTAAAATTTGATGTCTGTAACATGAATCAAATACTTATAGAGTATAAAACTAAATGAAAACATTTAGTAAAAATTTGTAATTGAAATCTTGATAAGCAAGTCTCAAGCATGTTACCTAGAATCTAAAATCTAATAATTGGAGCTTGAATAACAAGAAGAACGTGAATGTTAAAGTCCCGTTTAGTGTATAATTTAAAATCAATTCAATTTTACTCCTATAGTCCTAAAAAAGATTTTTCACTTCTACTTCATGAAAACTAGTACCGACACAGGCAATAGACTTGGACAAGATTACCTAAAGCTTATTTCGTTCATGAGAGAAGACTGCAAGACTTCCTTTTGTAGATTTAGCATACATCAATTCAAAAGTTTTAGCGTACTTTATTTGTATTTTCAAAATTAATTCGCAAAAAATAAATTTTATATTGTGGTAAAATCATATAAAACAAAGAGAAAGTTTCAATATATATATATATACACACACACACACACACACACACGATTGACTCCAGTGAGATGACACCTTACAGTGAGATGACATGCTTCGGTGAGATGATGTCAAGCTCACCACACTACACTACAAAGCTCACCAATGGACAAGCCACTTTTCATCCCAAAATTTTCTCACAAGTGGATAACTTTCTCCCCATTGGGAGGGCTCTTACGGAATTATTTTCTAAAAGAAAATCAGAATGGACAAAAACACCACTTTCAATACACAACACTCCTTCAAAAGGTCAAGGTCACAAATAGACTCTTTGAAAATTCAAAGCAGCCAAAAAAAGATTTGTCTTTGACATTTGCACAAGTAGAACAGAAAAGCAACAACAGCCCATCAAACATGTGACACTCCCAATGACAGCACGAAAATGATATTTTGACACCAGAGTTTGATATCACGATATACACGCACAGACAATAATGGTTGACAGTTGAGGCAGTGTCGTTATGGTGTCAAACGTGGTGTCATTGTAGTATGGTTCATGACAATAGGTAGAGTCCAAGTGTCCAACTACTACTACTACTACTTGGATTCTTCAACAAATTTCTTCCAAAACCAATGCTCCCTCCAAACCCTGTCCATTTTCTCAATGGGCATCTTTTTTGTCTCAGGCAACAAAAAGTACACAAAGGCAGTCATAACAGCAACCCAACCACCAAAAAAGAAGAAAATCCCATACCTGAAGTGGCAAAGCATGGCCAAAAGGGATTGACCAACCAAGAAAGTGAATAGAAAACTCACACACACTGTGATGCTTTGCCCTGCTGATCTGATCTCAAGTTGAAAGATCTCACTTGGAATCAGCCATCCCAAAGGTCCCCATGACAACCCGAAGCCTGCAACGTAGCCACACAACAATAACAAAACCACAACCGCCCAATCTTTGCTTACCCCTCCGTGGTTCCCTAACTTAGCACCCAGCACTGCTCCTACCGCCATTTGGGTCACAAACATTACTATTCCTCCAGTGATCAAAAGGGGTCTTCGACCTACTTTGTCGACAATCATCATTGAAGCAAAGGTTGTAATGATACCAACTGATCCTGTCACGACTGATGACATGAGTGAAGCACTTTCTCCTAAGCCGATTGTTCTGAAAATGACTGGGGCGTAGAAACCCATCACATTGATTCCAGTAACTTGTTGGAAGAAGGGGATTGCGATCGACATTATCAGCTGAGGCCTGTATTTTCTCAGTAGAATGTTCTTGAAAGGGGTTTTGACGGTTTTGGATATCTCGCTAGCTGAAATTAGATCATCCAGCTCAGCCTGCACATCGTTCGTACCTCGAATTCTCTCCAGCATCCTCTTAGCTTTCCCGTGATCTTGGAAACGCTGAATCAGGCTGTTGGGTGTTTCAGGGAGGAAAATACCGCTTAATGTTAGGATAAATGCAGGAACAGAAGCTAGTCCTAGAGAGAGTCTCCATCCCCAACCGTCTCTGATCTTTTCAGTCCCATAGTTTATCAGGCTTGCAACTAAGACCCCGATGCTTACACTCAGCTGAAACCCGTTGTTGATTCCTCCTCTATACTTGGCTGGTGCCATTTCTGACAGATACAGTGGAACTGCTTGATTAGCAAAACCGACTCCAATGCCAAGAAAAACTCTGCCAAGAATCAGCATGTAAATGTTCAAGGCCGCTCCACCAAGGGCTGCGCCGGCTAGAAAAGAAAACCCCCCTATAATTTGGATCCCAGAAAATGTCAGTGTAAGAAATTAGGAAAGAAAATTTAAAGATGATTTGGAAGAAAATGTCAGGGAAACAAACAAAAAAAAATGCTAAGCCTCAATAATTGTTTTCTAAGTATTTCATGATGCACAAATTTTTAAAATGGAATGTCTACTACTAATCATATTTCATTTTTTTTTGCACTTTCCAAGGTAAAACAAACATGAGCAAGTAACTTTCCTTAACACTCATTTCCTTACTATAGCATTTTACGGATCTAAACATACCCATAAGGATTGATGGTGTTCGTCCAAAGGTGGCAGTTACTGATGAGGCCAACAAGGAAGCAAACAGACCGGCAACATACAGTGAGGATGTGAAGGACGTTAATAGTTGACTGTCAAATTTGCAGTAGTTACTTACTTCAGTGTCTTTCTTCATCTTAGTATAGACATCATGGAAGAACTTTTCCAGAAAAGGTTCCATTGAAGTCACTCCACCTTAAGAGAAAACAAAATGCAGATTCTGCAAAGTTTAGTACTTGATCTCATAAAGGTTGAATCTATTTAACGAAATATTAACTCACACAACTTTTAATGGTGGTATGATTAGTCCAAGCTAGGAGCATTGGCATGATTCTCAGAGTGAATACTTATATACTGGTTATCCAAGAATTGGAAAATGACAAATAAAAGAAAAAAGTAGGTGCAGCAATCTAAACCTGAAATTCCAATATCATAACCAAATATAACACCTCCCATGGCAGCCATCACACAGGATAACACGACAAATGATGTCATCCTGCCATTGTAATACCCAGGTTCATTTGGCATGGATATTCCCACTGCCATAGTTTTTTCCCCTTTTTTAGTGGATTTGTGGAGGAGAAGAAGTAACAGGGACTCTTAAGTAATGAATAGTAGAATCTTAAACCTTATAAAATTCTACCAACCATTCCTGGGAGTCCAAAATGGCTGCATTAGTCAAGATCGGTTTGGCCAAACATGGTCCAAAATTTCTAGGAACATGTTGACTTTCACATTTGGAACCTGATATTTTCAATAAAATCAGCCTAGAGAGAAAGAAGTAAAAAAGGAATTCCTAAAGGAGCTAAAAGAGTCATCATTGACAATGTTTTAGTTTTAGGAACATAATGGATTAAATTAAAGACACATTAAACTTCCTTTACTTTTTAATCTCTATGAATTATGAAACTTTGGGCAGTAAATGCAGCATTGCATGTATGGTCTAACGGAAACAACCTCTATATTTTTACAAGAGTAAGACTGCGACATTGCGTACATCTTGACTTCCAGACCCTAATGGAGTTGGGACTATACTGGGTTGTTGGTGTTGTTATAGAGAGAAAGAAGTAAAATAAACAGATACAAATTTCGTATAGTGTAATACTCAACCATTTCATATACTCTCTCTGTGTGTGTAAGGCTTGCGGTAGTGGCTGTGAGTAGGGGTAGAGGTAGACCTAGGAAGAGCCGGACGAAGTTGCTTAGACAGGACTTACAAGTTAATGACCTTACAGAGAGCATGGCCTTAGATAGGTCTGGAGAGCTAGGATTAGAGTAATTGGGTAGACCTTTCAGTCTTTGTTTCAATAGTTTGTACTTTTTGCTGCTCTTTTTTTAGCTTCTTGCCTAAATTTGTAGCTTGTGCTTGTGTGATTTCTACACTTCGGGTATAGTGTTGTGTTTACTTTATATGTGCTTTTGTAATTTGTCTTGAGTTGGGGTCTTTCAAGTAGAGGTAAGATTTGTGCAACACCCCCTCAATGTAAATTTGTGGGATTATGCTTTAGAACTAAGGAAATGAATGTTTTGAAAGAAAAAACTGTATAAATTCAATAGATCTTATCATCCTCTAAGCTTTAACCACACGCACATGCATGTGTCTTCACTCTTCAGCTGCCATTATCTTTCTTTTTTCACAATTATAATTAATTTAACCTCAAATAGTCTGAATGAATCTGTATGCTAATTTTTCTGTTTATGAATATTTCATTTAGAAGGTTCAAACACAATATATCTAGTTTAAGGGGTAAACGCCTCTGATTGGACATGGCTGTCATGATTTAACTGGCTACCTTTCAACAAAAAAAGGTAGTGGAAATATAAAAACACAACCCCACACTATCCTTTATACTTTATATGATTGGAGACTTCATTAGCGTAAAGCAGTTGTGAGTTGAAAATCTGGGTGTTAGTTGAATTTCAACTAGTGGATAAAGAACAATGCAGCCCTACCATCCTAACCTCATTAGTTAAAAGCAGTAAAGAGTCTTTTGGCAAAACGACAAAATAGTGAAATACTGCCAGTTTTTTTTCTTCATGAAAATCAGATAAACCGGCTATGTTTAGCATTAGTCCGGGGAAACAATCCTAAACCATTTTTTTCTTCACTGGCTATGTTTGGCATTAGTCGGGGATCTCTTGGAAGCAGCCTCTCTACTCTCGAGTAGGGGTAAGGTCTACGTACACACACCCTCCCAAGACCCTACTTTTGTGAGATTCTACTAGATTTTTGTTTTTGTTGTTATGGGCTTGTGGCTATGTTTGGCACTTGTAGTAGCCCACATTCAAACCCACATATTAACACATTGAACATCACATTCTACTTACTAGTATGAAGACAGTGTAGCATCTGGAAAGGTCTTCACAAGAATTCAATCACTGTTAGATTTCTTGTTGAGCGATTAAGCTGAAACTCTAATTCTCCTTATCCTCCAGTTACCAATAATCACGACATGAACAGATCCCATCTTTGAAATGATGATAGCGGTTTACATCTCGGATAGTAATTTCTCGCTCTGTAATTTTTGAAATAAATTTGATTGCAACATGGCAATCTTCACAAACCCGTACGTTCTTAGTAATCAAGAGTTTGGTCCCTGGCGGTGTACTAATAAGCCCAAACACAATCGCTAGCCTTTCACTGTGGCTGGTAACCATTCTAGTTTTCTCATCATCATCCACGTCATGGAAAACAGGTGAAGTGTTTGGAGTGTAACCGGCCTGAACCATCCATGCTCCCAATATTTCAAGTTCTGCATAAATCTCATTGGACAATGGATGAGATGTGTCACCAGAGAGAAAGGCATGGACTTTACTTTTAACTTCAATCCAGCTACATGCCATGCTTTTCTTTAATCCTTTGTCGGTCATGAGTTTCCTTAGCTTTGCAACTCCCTCCCACCTACCTGCTTGGGCATAGATGTTTGATAGTATCACATAATTTCCAGCATCATTTGGTTCGAGCTCAACTAACTTCTCCAAGGCAAGTTCTGCTAACTTTACATCTCCATGGATTTTGCAAGAATTAAGCAATGCACCCCAGACGCCAGAATCTGGAGCAACTTTCATTTGGGTTATAAGTCCATAAGCTTCATCCAACCGACCACAGTGACCAAGGAGATCAACCATGCAAGTATAGTGTTGAACCGTCGGTTCAATGCTGTAGTTCCTCGTCATCTGTTCAAAATACATCTTCGCCTCGTCCACCATGCCTCCATGGTTACAAGCCGACAGAACACCGACAAAAGTAATGTGGTCTGGGTGGGCCCCACGGATCATCCACTCAAACATATCGAGGGCTGCATTAGCATGGCCGTGCATCGCATATCCAGTGATCATAGCATTCCAAGAAACAACCCTTTTCTCTGAAAGTGCTTCGAATAACATCCTAGCAAGCTTGACATGACCACTCTTGGCATACATATCCACAAGAGCAGTCATCACCTTGTCATGAGAGCCAAAACCCTGTCTAAAGCTGTACCCGTGAAGCTCCCTCCCTTGTTGAAGTGCAGCTATATCAGCAGAAGCGGAAATGGAAGTCACTAGAGTGGCGTCCGTAAGCCCCACGCCCGCATAAGCCATCTCACTGCATAACAACAGGCACTCATCTGCACACCCATTCTTTGAATAAGCCGCCAGCATTGAATTCCAGACCACAACATCCCTCTGAGCAACACCATCAAACACTTTCCTTGAACTGTCAACACGGCCACCCTTTGCATACATGTCAATGAGCGCTGCACAGACAAACACGTCTCTTTCCCACCCGGCCTCCACCACTTTCTCATGAATGTCCCTCCCAACATCAATAGCCGAGAGGGCGGAGCAGGCCTTGAGCACGAACGGAAACGTGAAGTTGTCCGGAACATGCCCGTGCTTGAGCAGTTGGAAATACAAAGAGATGGCAACTTCATAAGGACCATTCCACGCGTACCCTCGAATCAAAACATTCCAAAGAAAAAGATTTCCTTTGGGAATTTTAGCAAACAGTTTGTGTGCAACACTGACATGGCCACAAACACAGTAAAGATTGACTAGTTTCGTGGCCAATAAGGTATTATAGCCAAGCCCAGCAATGCACAAACGAGCATGGAGCTGCCTTCCTGGCTGAATCGATTTGCCAAGAATGCAAGAATTTAAAAGATTAGCATAATCTTGAACAAGGTTAGGGGGTAGTGAATGATGATTGCAGTGATAGTTCTGTAGAAATACGAAATAATTATGAGATGAATTAAGGGAAATCCTAATCCTCGAAAGCATTTGATGAAAATTTCTGCAACAGGAAATGTAAAACACAATCGATAATCTTCAAACTGTTACTCCGCGGTCCTACTGTTCTATACTAATCGCGGATTCGCGGTCCTATTAGATTTCATAAATACACAGAAATTTTATAATATCCCGTCTTTGGTGGAAAAAAATGTGAAAATTTGTACATA
This sequence comes from Cuscuta australis, assembly GCA_003260385.1. Taxonomy (NCBI): domain Eukaryota; kingdom Viridiplantae; phylum Streptophyta; class Magnoliopsida; order Solanales; family Convolvulaceae; genus Cuscuta; species Cuscuta australis. The sequence continues at coordinate 664,060 of NQVE01000035.1, forward strand.
GAAATTAAGTGTTTGAACTTGCGAAGTAGGAAGGATGTTTTCAAGAGACCGTTTTGAATAATAGGGAGTTGTATAATACTAGTACAAATCTTTATCTTAAAAAATTACAGTATTTTTTTTGGGAGAAATACTCCGTACTAAATACTTCCTTTGTCCCCAATTTGATAACAAATTGTGGGTTACGGAGTAAAATATTCTATTTTTTGAAATTATTTTATTTCTAAATTGGTATATCAATAAGATATAAAAATTACATATTAAAAAATTACGTCAAAAATTCTACAAAACAAGAAGTGACAAGAATATTTTATTTTATCAAAATACTTAATGAAATCGCATAAACAAACAAAAATTATCGAGAAGAGAGAAAAAAAATTGTAATCTATAATCAGAATAACATTGTCAAATTACTTCTAATTTTGTAATTAAAAAAAACAATTCTAAATATATACGTAGTAGATTTTAATTTTAACTTGTATACTACTCCATATGAATAAAACGAACTTTCAAATAGAGTACTCCTTAACTTTTACCCCTTCCCTTCACCAAAATTCTTCATATTTTGTGTTTACCTACAAAATCTCATATTTTTAAAATGATTTTATTTACAAATTAGTATGAAAATAGAAAAAAACTTATACATTCAAAAACTAAATCAAAAATTTTACAAAAACAAGTTATGATAAGAATATTTTATTTTATTAAATAACTAACAAAAAATATACGCCAATAAATATTATCAAGCACCCTTGAATAGTGAATAGGAATGTCTTTGGTGAATGGATAGAGTATTAAATATTTCGTAGTTTTTGGATGTAAATACACCTGTCTTTGGTTACACGAGAAAATGACAATTCAACCGTTGACCTAAGGTCCATGGTGAACTTTCATATAGACAAAATTAAAAAAATTGTGCTGAACACTGAGAATATTTTTTATTTAAAAAAAATTAAAATTACTTGTTTGTGAGGTCTATAAATTTTGTGGATCATACGTCCACAATAAAAGCACTGCAAGAACATGTTTATTTCTTGGAGGGTTCATGAGGTCCACAGTTCAACATGTTTATTTCAATTGCAACTCCTAAGAACCCTCAAGAATGTAAATTTCTTAGACGAGTTTGGATTATTCAAAGCACATTACATATTATAGCAGAGTAGTTTTCTTGCACGAAAATATCTTAGACTAGTTTGGATCATTCAAAAGGTTCAATGATAAAAATGTAAATTGTAAAATTTAATGGATGAATGTGTTCACAGTACTCGCATCAAAGCACGCGCGCGCACACACACAGACCCGCCAAACTTACGGTCAGACCAAACGGGGCTAGGGGACTAGGACTTGCTTAACCGATCACCCGAGTGGTACTCCTCTAGGCTCTAGTGTTACAAAGGAAACCAGAACAAAAAGAAAGAGTTGTGTTACAGTGACACTACCAATGACACCGAGATTGGCCCCATAAACGCTTCATAAACATCACAAACAATGAGGGTCAATGATAGAGTCAACCTTGGTGTCAATGGTGGTGGTGCCAAAACAGAATTATTCTGAAAGAACAGACACCCATGGTTAGCTTTTGTCGTCGTCTTGGTTTCGAAATTGTTCGAGTATCACGTTACAGTTGTTCATGGCACGAGCATCGAGGAGGCCGTGATTCCATAGTTTTATCATGAACAATCTCCAGCACCTGAAATGAATATACACATATATACATACATGTCATCATAGGGAATCAGTAGTATTTAGGGCCTGTTTGTTATGCGAAAAAGGTTGATATAATATACATTTTGAAATGTGGAAGAAAATATGACTTTTGAAATCATAAATGAAAGTGTTTGAAGAGATCTAAAATGATGCATGGAGGTGGACGGCGGTTGAACCCCTCATTTAGATGGGTTGTGATATCAGGAAATATCAAACCCAGACTACGTTTAGGCTTCACCAAACACAAAAAGTTCTTTTATTGGGAGATATCAGAACAAATATCTCTTGCATTCACCAAACGGGCCTTTACAGAGGCTCATAACTGCCACAATAACATCTTGTGAATAATCTTCACATGATCGGCCTGAGCCACGATGTCGTAAAAAATCCAAGAAAATTGTTGGGTAATGGGAAGGGGACTACCAGAGCAGTGCGGGAGTTCGGAGAAAATCTTGACCGTGCAGCTTTGAGAAGGCCTCACATGCCCAAGGAATGTGGCCATCTGCAAGCACCCTGCATATGGGTAACAAAGATTTAAAAAAAACAGGTCTTTCTGTTAGAGGTATCCATCAATTGAAGGACCATTTAGGTAACAAATTTAAAGAATGGTCATTTTGCTAAGGTCTCGGTCCTAAACTGAAGGACAACTTATGTTCAGTTCTCAATAATTGGGAGGCATTTCTGTCAAGTGTTGGACTGGGTTATAGTGGAATTGTTCCATAGTGCTAATTGTTCCATGCATTGAACAATGAACACAAGGTGAGATGGTAGATTACTGAAAAAAGAAGAAAAAGAGAAAGAAATGCCAAGGCAGCATGAAGATCTCACCTTTGCTTTCTCACGAATGAATTCCAGAGATGCATCATATGCTTCTCGTCTTTGGAAACATCAACAAAATCATCAAGCATCTGCATTACCATCAATGAATCATCAATAATTCAGAAAATGACGACAACAACAAACCCCGTAAAATCCCACAAAAAGGTAGGGTTTGTGAAGGATGTTTGGACATAGACCTTACCCCACACACACACACACTATTATAAATTTCTGCAATGAATCCAGTAACTAGAAATCTAGAATAGTAGGAAAAGCTCCTATTTATATCTGATATGCTTTAATGAATGGTACTAATAGTACTTGTGTCGAGTTTGACAGCTTTGACACGAACTATGGCATACCCGCCGGTCTTCGAGATCTGCAACATCATCATCAACTTCATCCTCACTATCCTGGTCTGATAAAACTTGTTCCAATTCCATAGGCTACCCTCATTTCAAAAAAAGTGTGACGGAAATATTTTAGTACATCGATATTTAAATTCATTTAACAATAGATCATGCTCAGTTTCAATATTGCTCTCAAAAGGGACAGGGGGAATGCAAAAAAAAATGTTCTTGAAAATTGTATGGATATGTACAATTCAATCATCACCTGGGCTCGGTGTGAGTGAAAGAATTGTCTCTTCTGCAGGAGTGTATGACTTCAAGTTGGAAAGACAAACCAAAGAGCCAAGATGTCAGGTATTATAAAGTCATAAAAAACATCAGCAACAACAACAAAAACCCACAAAAATATGGCCTGGGAAGGGTGTGTGTATGGGGACCTTACCCTTGGAAGTAGAGAGGTTGTATCAAAGAGACCCCGGCTCAAACAAAGAAGTAAGAACAAAGTAAACACAGTAGCATGAACAAGGTAAGAAAACAAACACAAGAAGCACACATACCGACACTAGCAACTAGACCCCAGGCCAAGAAAACACAGAAAACACTTAAGCACAAGCTACAGATAAGTCCCAAAGGTCTACTCAATTACTATCATCCTAGCTCTCCAAGTGTTCCAATCTAAGGCCATATACTCAATAAGATCCTAAAGTCTTAAGTCATGCTTAATCACCTTCTTCCAACTCTTCTAGGTCTACCTCTACCCCTACTCATGCCCACTAACACAAGCCTCTCCCATAAAACACCACTTTTAAAATATCATTGTAAAGAACAAGGGCATATGCAATGCAATTCCAGCTCTTGTTGATCAAAACATCATTCATAGTTATTATGTGTACAAATGGAAAGCAGATAGAGCAAAAGCTCATATCATTTAAACTCCCATAAACAAGCTCCTGAAATCTTTAGCCTCATGAAAAACACTGTAGATATCACATAATTGTGCACAATTTTGTAAATTCAAAAAAAAACTGTGACTGAATGAAAGTTGCAATATAACATATAGCATTGCACCAGCACATACTTTCTTGGATCGGAACGCTCAACAGATAACTTCCTGGTCTTTGCAAATTGAAGCACTGCAGGTGGTGCTAGACTGCTTCCAGGCAATGACTCTGTACAGTCAGGGTCTGGAAATGGTTGTCCAGTGGCTGATGATACAGTTGCAGCATTGGGACTTGATGCATCACATTCCACGATACCTAGTAAAACATTACAAATTTATCAATTTAGAGTGAAGAATGAGGAAAGTTGATTGAGTGACAGAATGGATACTACTAGGTGTCAATTTTCAGTCGTAAAGTGTTCATACCATCATTCTTGATATGAAGATCCTTTATTGTCGTGGGAGAATCTGAATCAAAAGCCAGTGGATGTACATGCTTTCCATTCTGAACGCTTTGTTGTTTTCGGCGTCTTAAGGGCCTTGAACTGCACGAGAAGAGGATGCTTGGGTCACAGAAAACGCTAGAATATGGGTAAAATGCAAAGGAATGGTGTTTTTTTACTTTGATAATCTTAAAGCAAAACGAATTATTATTTCTTTTCTTTAAAAATTGCATATATTTAGATGTCTTATTATTTACATTCATCATCATTTTCAGGACTGCAATCCCAATTGTATGGGATTTTGTATTCTTTATATAATAGACATAAATAAATAAAATGAGTGTTTACAACTATATAAATAAAAACATTAATTTCCCCCACGTTTTCATTGCATAACTGTCCTCTCTTCTTTCATTCCTAATTGTCCTCTCATGTTGTCACTTCTCATAATGAAACAGCACCTAATGCTTATCAATGCTCCCACCATCTCATAACTTTGTTCCTTCTTTCTTTTTTGGGTTGTCCCAAAATTTTGCTTCTTTTTCAGGAATAGATTATGTGGTTGAAATGTTTTCTCTCCTCTAAACAAGTTTTCACAGCAAAATTTTTACTTTATTAAAATATTAACCAAGTCAAAACATAAACATAACTATGGGATGGGGGCACAAGTTAATGCATGAGATAGCTACATACCAAAAGAAAAATGTTTGTTGTTTGGGATCAACACCGTCAGCAATGATCTGAGACACAATTAGCACAAGGCTCAGTCACGTTCACAAAGCCCACAAACGCACTACCAAGACTTCACATCCACCAATAATTATGAAGTACGATAAGATAAAAAAAATCTCACCATGTCCCATTTTTAAAAAACTAGACGTTAACTCATTTAAATAAAACGAAGAAAAATTGAGTTGACAGATTATCCAAGTTGGGTAGGCTATGGTTTGAGCACATAAAGAGAAGTGTTGAGGCCCCAGTGAGGAGATGTGAGAGGCTTGCAGTAGAAGCCATGGAAAGGGATAGAGGTAGACCTAAGAAGAGTTAGAAGGAAGTGATTAGACATGACTAACAACTTCAAGATCTAACTGAGGATATGACCTTAGATTGGAACGCCGGGAGATTTAGGACTAGAGTAGTTGGGTTGACCTTTGGGGCTTAATTTGTAGTTTATGATTATGAAGGTGTGCTTTTAGCCTTAGTCTGTAACTTGTGCATGTGTGCTCTCTCTGCTTCTGGTCTAATTGCTAGTGTTTGTGTTGGTATGGGTGCTTCTGGTGTGTGTGCCATTACTTTGTTCATGCTACTGAGTTTACTTTGTCTATATTTTTGTGTTTGAGTCGGGGGTCTCTTGAAAACATCTCTACTCCAGAGTACAGGTAAGGGCTATGTACACACCCTCCAAAGACCTTACGTTTTGTGGGAATTTAGTAATTTACCCTTAAATTTAGTATTCTCACCTCAGATCTCCATACATCAGTTTTAACAGACACATTTACCGCCTGATATTCTTCAGTGACCTACAAATTACACGGAATTTAACTTAGATAGCTCAAGGGGAGAGAGAGAAACAACATAAACAAAATGTGCTGGGATCACTGAGTTTTGGAGTTTTACCCACCCAAAAGTCAAAATAGAATAGATCATGACAAGAAGATAAGTGATATCTCAGACCCTAAAAATTAAAAATGCAAAAGCTTGTAAGAACAAATGGTAAAAAAGATTAACTCAGATTCATTAGTGAACAGTGAATACATAACTAGTAATAACAAATGACATCTTTCACCTTAAAGCTTCCACATTTCACCAAGCAGAAAGGACATGTAAAGTCTTCTGTTACTGTAAGATTCAGCAGAAATGAAGTTAAAATTTTGAGCTACACATCTATTTTGTATCATTGAAAAAGAGAACCATGTGTTTTAAACAAATCTGTGCATCTTGATAACAATAAATTTTACTATAATAACATTAAAAGAGAATATAATATAGTAAAATGGAGCTTAAGACAAGATTGTTTTACTCTCAATGAATAATTAATTACCTTCAGTTCGCTGGCACTTATTGTTATAGTATCTATAGTTGAAAACAATATTTCCAGTCCGTAGCCTGGAGATTGAAAAAAAAAAGCTAATTGATTAATGGATTGTGCATTCACCATCATTAATAGATATAAGCCAAGAAATATTTGAATGTGAGAAGAAAAGTATCATAAGGCACAATTCTTTAAGGAGTATACAAGAAACAAAAGAATGGAGAGAATGTAATTTAGTAAGTGTATGAAACACACACACACATATGAAAACAGTGAAATTGTATCATTTACATGAGTGAATCACAAACAAATTTAACAGCATTTAATCATTTGAACTCTGTTTAACTTGTAATACCCCCTGCATCCCGCAAAGAAGTTCCTAATTTCACTTCATGAAAAGTGTTGAAAAGTGAAAACGTGGGTCGTTAGAATTTTTAGAGAAATGATGTGAACCACATATTCATTTTCTTAGAAGGAAAAACGGAGATTGGTGAACCTTTTTTGGGGAACATTCATCAAGGGAAAGTGTGAACTTCATTGCATGGGAAAATAGTGTATGGGAAAATAATTGCTACTCCCTTCGTCACCCTATTTTTGTCCCTTTTTACCTTTTTGTCTGTTCCACTATGTTGTGGTTCACATTCATTCTTACTTCACCTTACTTTTTAAGATCAATACCAACCACACAATCCTACTTTTCTTGATTCTCGTGTCACTCCCTCATGTCCCAGAAATAGTGAGATGGAGGGAGTAGAATTTAATCAGTGGCATGTGATATGCATTGTAAAAGAGCTTACACAATATGTATTAAGCAATCATATATTATGATTGTATGCATATGGAGAGGGGACTTCACCTTTTTATATGATGCAAAGATGAGTTAGGAACTTCATTATAAGAATACGAATCGTAAGACGTTCTCTCCTTTGCCCCAACTTCTTCTGCAGCAACACTGACTTTAATCTCATGTGATGTATCCTTTGACACCAAAAAAGAACAAAAATAGAAAGAAAAAAATATTACAAAATGGAGATGAGTCACATATGCAAGGAAATAAGAGGAATGTCCATAGAAGACAAAACTGACAGAATATATAATAAAGTTGGAAGTACCGCAGCTCCAAATGATTGAGGAAACTGAAATGAAACACACCCATGTTTCTCCAAATAGCTTACCTGCAAAGAGAAGACAAAAAATGTGAAAAGCAAAAGATTTATTACAAAAAAATGCATGAAAAACACTTCATTCAAATGAGTTATTACATATTTGCATCCAGTAACTGCATACCTTCATGAAACACGGGCACAAGTCAACAGTGGAAAACATCTCTGCTCTTTCTCCAAGACCCAAGTTCGGAGACTTTTCCAAAGATAAATAAGGCAATTCCATGGACATCCTACTCAATAAGCAGTGTCCTTCAACATTGGCTACCAAAACATAAGGAAGTGAATTAGGACACTAGATTGAAGAAAATCCACAAGATAATTTGAACAAAAAACTAAGGCAAAATTGTGGTCTACTTGTGGTCATAAAATGAGAAGCTCCATCAAACATTTCCTTTCACCCTAAGGGATTAAATTAGGCCAATGAATTGCATGAAAACTTGTATAGATAATTGAACAACGAGTTTAGGAAAATATGAGACAGTAATGAAGAGTGAACCCCTTCAATGTTTGCTATTACAACAAGTTGAATCAAAGATACTAGTGATAATTCGGAACAAAAATAGATGTGCTACATTAAACTGTCTGTCAACATTTATCAAGTCCAACCAGCATAATGAATTCATCTAGCAAAGGTGAAATCCCTCCCCCCTCCCTCCCTCCCTCCCTCCCTCCCTCCCTTCAATAGCCATATCTAATATGAACCTAAATCATCAGCGTCAATCTCAACATTCTAATAAAATGTTACATCAGATGCAACCACACAATATTTATGCTGGCATGTGGACAACTTACAAGCAAAATATGACATATCCATATGGTCCTTGGCGATCTCAGCTGCAAAATGGGTGAAATAGAAAAATACCTAAAATCTTCCACTGAACATCATTGGTGTCAGAAATTCATGGAGGTGCAAATATGGCATACCACAGCTAATAAAAAGAATTACAAGTGATGCCGCATCAATCTCCGATGACAACTTATTCATTTCAGGGAGTACAAATTTTGCATAAGCTTGATTTGTCCTGTCTACTCCGGAACAAGAGGATAGCATGCATGCCTGCTTAAAGCAATATACTGCAGAGTACTGCATGCAAGTAGCATATTGGGATTAAATATAACATTTTTAAAAGTAGTGATAGGATATAGTTCTATAATTGAGCTCAAATACCTCAGAAGCTACAGGAATTGGAACTTGCCTAGCCAACAATATACACAAAGGAAACATGCTTTGAATGTGTGAGCCGCCATTTAAAGTTGCTGGAAGAGAAATGGTCATTTGTATCCTTGAAATGCATGAAAAAGTTCCAAAGTAAGAAATGATGGTCTACACTTTACAAACACTAATATGCACAAAACATTAAGGCACGGAATATAAGAGCATCAGGAAATCATTGTCCAAATTCAATTACACCGTTTGATGGTTTAATTATGAATGACCCTGGCCTGATAAGAACAAATAAATAGGTAATGCAACCAGCTTGTTAATATACTCACTTTGTCTTATAAAAAGAGTCTTGTTTAACCATGATATTTCTTTAATCCTTTTTAATTTTTAAAATATGCAGTTATTCCCCATAGGCCTGGTGTGGTTGCCATTGTAATACACAACCATTAGAGATCCTCAATTATACTACTCCAAGCAGGGCTAAGGTCCGTATACACACTCCCCAGACCTTACTGTCATAAGGGATTCTACTGGGTTGTTTTTGTATTTGTTGATTTAACTTAATTTAACATATTTAACTTGTTCCAGGAACTTTTTTTTAAGCATTAGATATAATAAAAATTATATTTTTTTGTTCGAATAAGACTCATTTAGGGGGAAAATAATAACTTTTCAAAATAGGACTACTTTCGGAGACAAATGGAGTACTGGTTTACCCTTATAATGGTTCATACCACCTAGCCTGACTGAAAAGGTTCTGATCCCCTGAGATGAGCTATTTAGATTCAAGTTTCACCTTTCAAAATTGGCAACTAAACTGAAACATAAAGCATATGATTCCAGACAATTACCTTCTTTTATGTTTTGCCTGTAATTTGTACCGCAAACATCTTTGTAGGAAAGACGGCTGCATAAGAAGTAGTCTTCAGTTAGAGATGAAGAATCGTACTATTCATTATTGAATAACAAAATACGACAACCCGTTGATAAATTTAGGATCTTTCTGAAGACCGGTGAATATTAAAAATAATCTAATTTCCCATATTCTTAGAGGGCAGCTGAAGTAACCAGGAAGTGGGAAAGAGGGAAAATTCCCTACATTAGAAACATTTAGTATTTAAAGCAAAGGAAATAAAAATACATTTTTTGCAGCTCGGCGTTGCAGTATGTTGTATAACTCAACAGGTTTACAGTATATCGAAAGACTTTCTTCGGCTGCAATTTCTTCTTCTGCAGACAAGTGCTCATGAGAATCGTGACGGCACATCTGGTCTGCAGCTCTAGAATATCTGCAATGGCAAACAAAACTCATCTATCATAAACTTAGAAGAGAATCACGTTCTATCCCCATTATAGTCATTGCGATTCCAATATCCTCATAACAAAATCACAGTTAAACAAAAATTCTCCAGCTTTAACGAATGTTAAGTTGTTAACCAAGAAAAGAAAACAGGAAACGCTTACGAAGTCCCGTTGGGTGTTAATGGTATGCCAGGCATCTTTTTTTTAAGGAGAATAAATATGTACACTCATAATCTGAAGCTCAAGGCCGAGTTCAAAGCATCCAAACCTAACAGTCTGAAACAAATGGAAGAGAAAATCACAAACTATAAAACAATAGTAATTGAGCTGAAAAAGAATGTCTACTGATCTAATTGAGCTGGGATTAAACGCCTCATCCGAGATATCAATGTTGAACTTTGGATAAATCAATTTAAAATAATTTTCTTAATAAAAAGTGAAGACTGATTGAGGAGGAAGACAAAAACCATTGGAAATTATGTTTAGTTGATTTGAACTTGTAATGTCAGCAAAACAAAAGCCATTACGAATAAAGATTGCAAAGTTTACGTTTTTACCAGCGCGAAACCTTTTTTGCCGGCGACGAAGCTTTCTCCAGCACCGATAATAAGCTGCACCGGAAATTCGGATCTGGTGAGCCAATTGTCCGTAAAGATGAAAAAAATTATGAAGATTTGAACATACCGTGCACAATTCTGAGCAATTTTTCCGCCGTAAGTATTTAGACACGCGAAAAAGCAGCCAACTTTGAGCTTCAACGCGACGGTGTTCAAAAAATTTCTATTCTTTCTCTCTTTCCTTCTTTCTAATATCTATCCTTTTCCTCTTTTTTATAGATTTTTTTTTAGATTATTTGTCTCTAAACTTTTTTAAAATTATGTCGATAATCTTTAAACTTTAAAATTAACACTAATGATTTCCGAACATTTAAAAGATTATGTCAATATACTCGTTTGAATTTGATTGATTAACGAAGAGTTTGATTGATTGTCAAGAGTAAATATTTAAGATTTCAATAGGTATAGAAGATAATGTTTGATAATGAAGTATTGTCAAACTCGTGTGTGAAATACTTTGTATGACTTTAGATGATGAATTCATGCACTCACTCAACGAACATGTAATTACTGCACTCCCAAATTTGACGTAAAGAGGTCATTGATGCACTATTTTTAAATGTCCAAAGACCATTGATGCAATTTTTAAATTTCAGAAGAAATATGCACAAGTTTTAGAGCCTTTGGTAGTGTATAGAGCAAAAAGTTCCTTTTTTTGTTTATTTTTTAATTGAAAACAAACTCAATTTTTTATCCCTAAATTCCTAATGGTGTGTAGTTAATCAATTAGAGAAGTACAAATAGTAAATTATGAATCAACTAAAATCTGGTCTCTATTCTCACTCCGAAACTGGTGGGTGCCTTTAAAACTTTAGCGATGCCGTCATTACAAAAGAATGTACTAGCGGGTTGAAGCGTTGATGCATGTCGCGACTAATTGCTTGAGATCGTTGCTTCGCAAAAAAGATGTTGATGCGGCATTGGTTACGAGTTTTCCTCAAGTCATTGCTTCACGGAGAAGACACTAATTACTGCAAGTGGGTTACTACAAAAGAGGAACCAAGAATCGGGTCAGATGAACATCATACGTAGTATATATTAGGACCGGTCATGAGAATTTAATGATTTGGACCAAGACAAAAAAATGCCTTAAAACCTTACTTGTAATGGTTTAGTGAATTAAAGTATGCAAATTAATTATATATTTATATTTAATTGACAATTAACATAATAATATTATAACAAAATGCGTAAATAACAAAATCATAGTAAAGAATTTATATATAATAATCTTTCCAAACCAATATTCTGAAATCGTAAAGGACGTCAACCCAAACAAACTAATGAGTCAAGAGTTAATCGGTCGACCCAATCAACTATAATTAAAGCAATAATATTTTATATTATTAGATCTTTTTAATTAATAAGAAATTTTAACGTGTTTCTTACATCATCCATATAGTTTTCAGTATCATTTTGCTAGTGTTGTCATACTCTCAATTTGTATTATCTTTTATTACTACTAAAGATAAATGATAAATATTTAATAAATACTAAAATGGCAAGACAATACTTATATTTTTTTTAAAAATAAAGACTAGGTAATATGTTATTATATACGGAGTAATACTCCTCAGTAATCTGTATGTAACACTTCAGACTTATATTTAGTTGATTAAATGAGTACTTTCATGATGTTCAAAAAATATTATACTTTTCCATATGTTGCATAAACACTCATAAAAATTAAATGAAAGTGACAAATAGAAATAATTAAAATTAAAAACTACCTCATCAAATGGAAACTGTAATACCTCGTCTTAAGATAGGAATGGAAAGAGCTCAAAAAAACTGATAGTACTACTCATACCAATAAAGTGTATCTTCTTTTCGAGAGCTCATCACCTAAAAACTTCAAAGTTAAGCGTGCTTGATTTAGAGCAATTCTAGGATGGGTGACCCCTTGGAAAGTTTACTTGGATACCCACGAGTGAGGACAAGGTGTGCGGGAGTTACAGAAACAACCTTTCTAAAGTCAGATGATTTTACAGAAATGAGATATAAATAGTATGAGACTCTTAAAGTGAGATTATTTTATGCGAAAAGATAAAGTACTTCTTTCGGCCCTATTTTAATTACAAATTGGAAAAAAACGATTTTTTTTTTGAATTTTTTCAATTCACTTTAATTAAAGATTGAAACATAAGTAAAACATTTAACAATTCATCCAGTTTTCACGATGAGAGTAAGGACGACCTAAAATTCTCAACATTTTGATTATATGAGCTTGTTTTACATTAAATTAAAAAAAGTAAGATAAATTATAGAAGACTGTTATAATATTTGGAAAAAAAATAACTTAAAAAAACTAAAATAGTCCTTATAAAAAAATCCGGAGTAAAATACTCAGTCCGTCTTTGATCAATAATTAAATATAGTTTAAAATAATAAAATATTATAAAAATTGATATTTAAAAACTATATACACCGGGTATTAAATAAATCCAATTTTACTAAATTTACATTATAATTAAATATATTTTTTCTATAATTCATGATCAAAAGATGTTATAATTTAATAAAAAAAAGTTAAACTATATTAATCGTTTAGGTACGAGAGTAAAGGGTTGTTTGGCAACTTCTGAATGGGTAAGTGCTGAATCAATAAGAGGTCTGAACCATTAAGTGCTGAATCAGTAAGAGGTCTGAACCATTAAAAACTATTATATTGTTTAACTATTTAGAGGCAAATGTCTGAGCAATTCAGATAAGAGGTATTAACTATTCAGACTCTGTATAATATTTAACCATTTCAGACTTCTGAACCATTAAGAGGCTGAAACAAACCGTCTGAATTATTAAAAAGGTTTCGCGCTGGTAAAACGAAGAACTAGCGGCATCCATCACATCAGAGCTTTTAAATAATGCCAGCAAACGCGTTGAAGCTGAACTGATCTTCATCGGTTAGTTAGTGATTAGATTAGATTTGTACATTTTGCGGCGGGCCGGCGATGGACGGGAGGAGAATAACCGCGGCCCCACGACCTTGCAGCGAGCGGCGAGTGGCGGCAAAGAAGCGCCGCCGCGCCGGGGCCAACGGGTCAATGAACACCGTCAAGAAGCTTCAGAGGAGGGAGATTTCCTCGAAGCTCGATCGGGCTTTTAGTATGAAGGATGCGCCCGAGCGATTTCGTAACATTCGCTTACAGGTTACTGGTTTTTTTGTCGTCTCCCATTTTCAATTTCAACTTGAATTGATCTTCGTTGAATCGTTTATAAACTCGCGCTGATTGGGTAGATTTGTTAAGTTGTTCACTTGTTCAGTAAGATGTTACTGGGTTTAGCCAGTCAGGAAGCCTTGATTCGTAGCCCTATGCTATTCTAGCCGTGCATCTAAGAACCCCATGCCATATGGGTGTCTTTTTTGTGTGCTAAAGGGTCACTTTTTGATTAAGGGGTGTTTGTTAATGCATATTCTAAGCAACTGCATAAATGGTTTTTGGGATCATCCATAATGACTTGTTTGCTTTGGTGTATCATCATTGTGTTGTATAGATCTGGGTAAGTGTGAGTGTGTATGGTTGTTGGAATGTGTGTTAGGACACATCGTATGAATAGAGAGAACACATAACTAGATAGACCGAGTTCGAGACGCCATTTTTTCTCACATTGGATTAGGTTTCCAAAGTGTAGGTTAAGGGTGCCTTTGGTAAGCCTGTGGTTTCAACCCTTTAAGATTCAAATTTCACTGCCCAAACACACCACCCCATAGCTACACTTAAACGCAATCTTACTAAAGATTCTACCTTTAAGGTTTCAAATCATCATGCACCACACAGTTTTACCAAATGTGGCCTAATTAGCCGGGAAAATGCAATCACCAACGTAAACTCTATGTTTTTTGCCAGCATGTTCATGTCAGAACATTGGCACTTGGATCAAGTGATTCAAGGTGAATAAATTCACAATTTTGTCAAGATTAGTTCATTAGTCTAATAATTTTTTTCCCTGCAGGAGGAGTATGATACACATGATCCAAAAGAGCATTGTGTCAATGCACTTCCATTTTTTACAAGAAGGACTAGAATTATTGAGATTGTTGCTGCCCACAACATTGTTTTTGCTCTTGCGCGATCTGGAATCTGTGCAGCATTTAGCCGAGGTAAACGCGATTGATCTAAACCATCATCTAACTTCATTCTATTTCTATCCCATCTATATAATCACGCCCACATATCTTTCGCATGGAAAAATGAAGGACAAACTCCATTATTTTACTCTGGTTGCCATACTCCTTGAGTTTGCATTTACTTAATTCTCTGGATTCAGGAAAGAGAGAAAAAAAGATCTAACCCACTTTTAATCTCCACTCGACCGGTAATTTCAGTTCATGTATGCTTTCAATGGATAAATAAAGACATGAGAAGGAAATGAGTAGGAAAGATACACGTACAAGACGAGAAATTGAGTAGATTTTAGGTGTTCTTGGATTGAAAGAATTAGGAAAAGTAGAAGAAAAAGAAAAAAATGATTTTTTTCCTTCTTGCAAGGGCGTATATTACTTTATGTAGATATTGTAATGTAGAGAAAACTGTAGGGACATGGTAATTGCTGCAAAATTGCTTCCCTCTCCGACTTTTCTTGCCACTTATGACTTATGGGCAGAATATATCAGGATGGGCCCATAACAAAATTCTCATAAGCATACTAAAGAGTAGGAGAATCTGGATTAATAAAAAGTCTGACTACTCATATTTCTTGATGGCGCAGAGACAAACAAGAGGATATGTTTCTTGAATGTCAGTCCGGACGAAGTAATACGAAGTTTGTTTTACAACAAGAACAATGATTCTCTCATCACTGTTTCAGTATATGCTGCAGATAATTTTAGCTCCTTAAAGTGCAGGAGCACTAGGATTGAGTATGTGTGATTCATACACTTATTTTGTTGCTCTTTTGAGTCTTTTTTATTCAACCTTGTTTGGCTGGGGTATTTTGGAGTGCAGGGAAGGGGTGATATCTTATTTATTAGTCTATTTTTACATTTGCATGGTTGGAAATAGAGTGAAGATGAAAAACTACTCGCTATCCCAAAATAAGGTTCCTATCTGATCTTTTACTGTTTTCAATGCAAGACTATTAATATCTTTTTTTATATTTTATATAGATATAAATTTTATAAGAATAGGGTATTTCAAAACTATACATTAAGATGAATATAATGATATCATCCTTACGTTATAATTCAATTGTTTTCAAATTTACGATTAATGATTATCAATTTTGACCACAAAATGTCAAATCGGAACCTTTTTTTTTGGGACAAAGAAATACTTAATTACATGATGTAGCTAAATGCACATGAAGTATTTTCTAGTATAAGACTAACAAATAGAGCTAAATTAGGATTAAAAAACAAATCATCGTCATTTTTTCTCCAAAATCCCCAACCAAACAATCCATAATATCCATTATGCTCTATCTTTTACGGAAATGCTAGATACATAAAAAGGGGTCAACCAGATGCCGGCTTTGCTCTTTTTGAGTCCGAGTCATTGAAATGGCCTGGTTTTGTGGAGTTTGATGATGTCAATGGGAAAGTATTAACTTACACTGCCCAAGATAGGTAACAATATTTACCAGTTAAAGGATCCCATTTGTGTGCTGCTGCTTATCTTATTGGCTGATTTTAATTCTCTTTTTTGTATGTTATCAGCATATACAAGGTTTTTGATTTGAGGAATTATACAATGTTGTACTCCATATCAGATAAAAATGTCCAAGAGATCAAAATCAGGTTAGTCCATGGAAAATTGAAGTATGTATTGCATATTCATATAGAAGCACGCATTAGGCACTATCATGCAATGCTGTAATTAGAACTACCACAAGCTAGGAGATTGGGGCCGCATCTAAGCAGATACTAATTGGGCTTAGTGAAGATCTAGCTGGACTGTGATAATGTCTGTTTCACCATGTTTGGATGGAGGGTTTTGAAGGGGAAAGCTTTAAAGGGCTTAGCGTATGTTTTGATAAATGCTCCCTCCATCTCAAAATAAAGTTATTGTTGTTTACGATAAATTTATTTGAAAATTGGTATGGATTTAAAAAGTAAAAATTACTCCGTATAGATTTAAAAGCTACATTAAAAGTTCTACAAAACAAAAGGTGATAAGGTTATATTATTTTATCAAATGAGTAGTGGAAATTGGCAAAGAAAGAGGTCAAACTTTGACCCCATGAATAGTAAATGTGAACTTCTTTTAGGGACCGAGGGAGTAGAATGTTTCTAAGAAGAATAAACGGTAATTGAAATGTCAAATTGTAATGTCATCTGGTCACATATAATATTAATATTTAAAATACTTTAAAATCTCAGATATATATCATGACACAGACTAAGCCCTTCAAACACACCATCCATGCACACATTATTATCCTATTCACAGCATAACAAATAAAGCATTCAAAATTACTGTAGATTTGTTGTATACTTGTATAAGCTGTGCATGAGGATGATTCAGTTGCTTGTCTCTGTTTGTTATCTTGCACACATATTTTGTCATCATTATTGTGTTTTAATGGTGCCAAGCAGGCATTATATTAGTTTCTCGTATTTGAACTATTCTATTGTTAACTTTTGGAAAACAGCCCTGGAATCATGCTGTTGATATATACCCAAGCTAGTTGTTATGTTCCATTGAAGATTCTTTCTATTGAGGATGGGACGGTTCTCAAATCTTTCAACCATCTGCTTAATCGGAATAAGAAAGTGGATTTCATTGAGCAGTTCAATGAAAAGCTACTTATCAAGCAAGAGAATGAGAATCTTCAGATTCGTGATGTGAGTGCTTTAAGCTATGTTTGGAACTCAGAAAGTGGTTGAGAAAGGGGAAATTGCTGAAAAGTACGAACAAACATACAGTTTTTTATCAAAATATTCTAAAAGTTGAACACACAAAAAATTTAGATTTCTTTAGCTGTAATAAATCCCCCCTTCCCTCTCCCCTCCCCCACCATAATCACCACAAAAAGGAAAGTTGTGTTTATCTCCAAATATCCACTCTACAACTGTTTTCTTTCACTAGCATGGGAAATTTGGAAAGAAAGAAAATTTGTGAGAAATGATAAATTTCATTCAAACTCTACAACTTAAATTTAGATATTTTTTTCACACAAATTGTCCTTAGCATATCTCCCCCCTTCCACCATTTTCTATTTTCCAAACATAACCTTACTGTGTGATGCAGTGGTTTCCCCACACCCGTCTTAAACTTCTCACTGTAATTCACCGAGAATACTTTGCAAATATTTGACATTTAGGTCTGCAGTTCAGAGTTGACAGAAGTGAGCAGAACTGAGTTCATGACCCCATCGGCGTTCATATTTCTGTACGAGAACCAGCTGTTCTTGACGTTCAAAGACAGAACCGTTGCGGTTTGGAATTTCAGGGGCGAACTTGTAACTCCATTCGAAGATCACCTTTTATGGCATCCCGACTGTAATACTAACAATATTTACATTACTGGCGATCAGGACCTCATTATCTCCTACTGCAAAGCTGATTCTGAAGATCCCCTATCTGAAGGAAGTGGTAAGAGACCTGTGTTTCTCTGTTTTTTAGCATATCTGTTGTGAATGATTAGAGATTCTTCCTTTTTGTTTGCTTACAAGTTTTTAACAAACTAAGGTCACTCTGGGTTGTGCAGCAGGTTCCATCAATGTCAGCAACATACTGACAGGTAAGTGCCTAGCTAAAATAAAAGCAACCAAAGGCGTGACACCTGAGGATTGTGATGATAGCCGCATAGGACACAATGAATCAAAGCGAATTAGGACCTCTGTTGCAGAAGCACTGGAAGATATCACTGCACTCTTTTATGATGAAGACCGCGACGAAATCTATACCGGGAACCGGCTTGGCCTGGTTCATGTCTGGTCTAACTGAGAGTTACAGCCTTTGCTTGTTGTTTCTCCTCCACAGTACAGATATGAAGGGTTTGTAACATTAGACCTCCAAAGTTGCACGGATTCTTTACATGTAACTAGCCCTATGTTTGTGTCATATATTTGGCATTCAATAGTATATAGTTGATGGTTTGTATTTGGTTTCTTCTAAGGGGTAAAAGCCCCTTTGAATAAGACAATACTAACCCCATACATTATTTGTGATGGATAATGTAAAGTTTTTAATCTTGTAAGCTTCCCACATCTTGTTATAGATGGATGAGTTGTTGCACTTGTACTTATGGGTTCTGTGTTTGCTATTTCCCAAGTTTTCCATTATTTTTTCATCATCATTATGTATTGTAAATCTATTTTGTGGTATTGTCATTTTAAGTTTTTTGAGTAAACATTTCGACTCGTTCTAATATAGGTAATATTCTTCTAAATGTGTAGAATAACATTATGACTTGTTTAAAAGTCAGATAGAGCTTGTACAAAAGTTTCCTTCAATAGATTTTTTTGAGTAATTCTATAATTGCTTTCTTTATAAAAGCAGACTTCATATTTAATCTTCTTTTATTAAATGTTACTTTAATTACCCTTCTTGTATGAATATCTTTCGGTGGATAGTCTTTTTTTTATCTTTTATTATGTTGGTATTAAATTGAAGAATAAAAGTATAATTTTACAATAATCATATATCTTTTTCTAGTCATAGCTAATACCAAAAGCCGTGTCGTGCTAAAAATCGATATCAGAATACATCAAGCTAGATATAGAGTTAATGTCGTGAATTTACATTTTTAGTTCTTAATTTAACAACAAAAGAAGAATATTAAAAAAGTACTACATGAGGAGAAGTACTCCCACGAAGTAATGTTTGATAGTTGAGGACTAAATATGAAAATTCTCTATTATAATAAACTATGTAGGGAATTTTCTTTTCTTTTTAAAATACTTTTCTTTTCTTTTCTTTTTAAAATTCTCTATTATATAAAAGTAAACAGAATTTGTCACTGTTTATTTTATAGAATTTTTATATAGTACTTAAATATGTAAGTTTTACCTTTTATTTTTATGCCAATTTGTAAATAAAATTCTTTTAAAAAATGGAGTTTTCCACGTAAATACGAAATAGGAAGAATTTTGGTGAACATAGTATTAAAATCACGGAGTATCTTTTTATACGATTTTTTTAGTGTATTTGTTAAGTTTATTTTTTCCATACAAATTGTACAAATTTTAATCACTACAAGATATATTAATATAATGAAATACTAGTTTAGAAAGTATTTAACACATAGATAATTATAATAAAATTATTTTGTATTCACATGTAATACAATTTTATTTATTCGATAACCAAAATTAATCTTGTTTGGCTATGAAATTAAAAAAATTGACAGATATCTTCAAAAGTTCCGGCTGCTGATACTGGTTTCCAGTACTCGCTCATTTGGAGCTTCTCCAATGCTCCAAATGAAAAATTAATATAGAGTTCCAACTTCCAATCCCCTAACCCCTCCCTAAACCCCCACCACACCCCTACACCAGACCCCTACATCCCAATCTGGACCCCCCTTTTACGCGCTCCTAATGTGCGACTATTTTATGCAATACAGAGTAATTTTATTTATTTGATAACAAAAATTAATCTAGTTTGGCTATAAAAAATTCAAAATTGATAGATATCTTAAAAGTCCTAAGATGGTTGCAGCAATTAATTTATTTCTATCCTATGATTGGGAGGCATATATATAAAGTACGGAATCGTACGCGATTTTCATACCCTAGTCCTAATTATTGGATTTAAAAAAATATCCAAATATTAATGTGTCACTGCTAACAAAATACAGCTTGACAACAACCTGTCAATTAAAAACATTACCATTTTTGGTCATTCATTTTTTATCTATCCCAAAAATAAATATTATTCTATGTAGTTTTAAAGAAAAAATTTGAATAATGTTAGAGTTGCAAATAACTTAGACACAAACTACATAAATTTACGACCATTTGTGTATCTAAATTATATTTAAATTATTATTTTTTATTAATTGTTTAAAATCATTTTATTATTTTGGGAGAGTGCACAAACAAAAAGTTTATATACTCCGTAATTTGTATTCAAGTTATTTGTGACTGTAATTTGTATTCAAGTTATTTGTGACTCTAAAATTATTCTAAAAAATAATATGACCTAGAGTTTGTTTTAAAACAATTTTAACAATTGAATTGATAATTAATTCGTATTACAAATATTAGATAATCATGTCAAATGCAAACGATAATCAAGAAAGTTATTTCTAAAGAAGACGTATAAAATTTCTATATGTTAACAAATTCTGCCTTTTTTTCTCATTTTTCACTACTTTTTTTAAAACATTAATCTCAATAATTTTTGCCAACTATCTTTATTTATTTATGTTATTTATTTTATAAAATAATATAATTACGGAGCATACTTACATTTTACAATCTTTTATTATTCCACCATGTTTCACAAAAAGAAAAGATTTTCTTATAAATTCAGTTAAATATCATAAATAAAAATAGTCAAACAAGGGACATACGGAGTATATATATAAGGTACTCCTTATTTAACGAGAAAAACAAAAACAAATTAATTAAAGAATCAAGATAATTAAACACCACTAGTACTATGGCAGCACTCCTTATTTATGTAAAAGTTGACCAAATCTAAATTAACAAAAATAACAACTCATCACAAAATATAATATATATCCCCATTGGGATAAATGAGAGCCAATAATGATTAAACCTCCTTAGGAAGCTTCCAAAAAAGAAAACAATAAATTCGGATTTTTCTTCTTTTTTTTTTCTTCTCTTAATCATAAACAGACTGCAATTAATTAAATCAAATCTTCTACCATGATCCATTCTCTTTCATGAATCCTAAAATATATATATATATATATATATATATATATATATATATATATATATATATATATATATATATATATATATATATATAACAAAACAGATCGGCCGAGAAACAGGATTAGAATAATTAAACCTGGGAATTGGATTATTATTATTATTAAAATTCGGGTCCGGCCCGGTCCGTGTTCTTCGGGAGGATGACGAAAGACCCGATGAGAAAGTGCTCCCAATGTGGGAGCAATGGGCACAATTCCAGGACGTGCTGCAAAGGTTGTACCAGCTTCAAGCTCTTTGGGGTCAAAATCAATGTCGTCCCCGATGAATCGCCGCCGTCCAATAATAATAATAATGTATCTTCTATTAGGAGGACCAAGAGTCTCGAGAGCCTCCTCCCGCCGGAGACCGTCGATCACCGCCGCGACGCACGTTACCTCTCCTCCGACGATCTCTTCCTCCATTCCGCCCGCTCCTCCTCCAAAAAAGGTCCGTCCCTAATTTTATTTATTTTATGGCAAGTACAGTTTTTGTTTATGCATGTTTAGGAAAATAAGTGTGACAAAATTTGATAGATGTAAAAATAACGTTTTTTTGTTTCGATTCGATCCAAATGTGTGCTTTGGTTTTGATGTTGATCCAAATATATTTTTTTCACAATCTGTGGTGAAAAAGTGTCTAGCAAAAAAATCAAAAATTAAAAAGGTTTTTTGAGACGATGATTGTAAAAGTCTGATCTAATTAATTAATTAAGGAGAGATTTAATTATGGATTATAATAATTTTGTGGGTTTGAATGAATAGGGAGCACATGGAGTGAGGAAGAGCACAGGGCATTCTTGGTAGGGCTGGAGAAGCTAGGGAAGGGAGACTGGAGGGGGATTTCTAGGACATATGTCCCTTCAAGGACTCCTACACAAGTGGCCAGTCATGCCCAAAAGTATTTCATTAGAATCTCTTGTTTGGATAAAAAGAAGAGGAGGACTAGTGTCTTTGACATGCCCCTCAATCAAACTACCACAACTACATCCACAACAACAATGGTAACATTCTACTCTTTTCCCTTCTTAAAAGATTACCAGTTTTTAATCAAATTGTGACACCGTTTGACTAGGAATTAGATACAGTTTAAACTTTAAAATTATTAATATTATAAAAATTTGATATTTTGAAACTATATTTTAAAATAAACTCGCATAATTCACCGTCAAATGGTGTCATAATTTAATCAAAAAAATCAAACTGTGGCAATCTTTTAAAGATAGTGAGAGTTTATACGTCTTTCTTTTTATAACTTTTATAATTAGCCTCTTGCTTTTTTAAATGATTTTTAAAATAGACTACTCCGTAATACTAGAGTATATACTATCTTCGTCCCAAATATTCTACGGAACATGTTTTAACTTTTACCGAGTTTAAAAAAAAGTGTTAAAAAGTGAAAATTATAGGGAAGCTAAAAGCTAAATTTGTGGGTGTACACAGGAGCAACAGAATGGAGCTACACAGGGGATTATTCCATCTCCATCTTCTGATGAACCTGCTCCTCATCCTGATCCCCCAAAGCAGGTAATTTCAACAGGATGAACAATAAAGTAATTTTGTGTTTTTGTTTTCCTCATCCAAACATGGCCTTATGGTTCTTACATTGTTGAAATGGTTTATTTTCTTTCTTTTTTTATTTTCTTGATGATCATATGTTATATATACAGGCTACTACTAGTACTAGTGTCTCTCCGCCTTCGAAAAATGACGAATCCAATGCAAAGGTGTGTGGTAAATTCGATTCACATTTATCGTCTTGTTTTTTTTCTTGAATACTCGTTACATTAAAATCAATGAAAAAGGATAAATTTTTCGCCGTTAAATTTTTAACTTTCGGTAAAAGTTAGAATATTTTGTCAGAGATGTGCGCACGATTTCGACCACTTTACCTCTCAAGTCAAATCATGTGCACATCTTTGACTGAAATATTTGTTAATCTTTAATAAGTAAATTAAAGTGGGTTATATGTTATGAATGTGCTGATTTTTACATCAGGTCCTTGAAAGAGTTGATGATAATAAAGGGCTACAAAATCCTCCAAAAGGCAAACCATATTCAGTCTCAAAGCACCAAAGGCCTCCCATTCCACCCCCACCTCTTCTTGTGGTTCCAAGCTTCAATTGCATGCCTTACATGGTAAAAATATACAGTACTAACCTTGTCCCCATAAATCTTTCCAAAACCTTTTATAATTTTTTAAAAAATTTGAAAAAAGTTGGAAGTTTACTAAAATACCTTTAGGTAGTGTTTGGAAGTTTACTAAAATACATTTCAATTCCAAAATTTGAAATTTTGAATTTCAAATGACAACGGGAGGTGCATGAATTTCAAATTAAGCTTTGTTATGAATGAGAGAAGTTTAACCCAAATTCAAGTCCAAAATTTTTAAGTTTTCCAAACATGAAATTTGAGCCAAATTTAGATTTGAAATCCAAATTCATGTTCCAAAACATATCGTTAGGCTCCGTTTGGTACACAGAATTGACATAACTGAAATTGAACTGAGAATTGAAATTCTATGGTATTGATTTGAATGGAATTGAACTTTCTAATTTCAATTTTCAATTCATTTTTGGCACTACCAATTCTAAATCTACATATTTTTGTGCGGTAAAATTAGAGTTGTGTTCCCGCCATTCTAGTTCGATAGTTTGAATTCCGTGTACTGGAGCTTTAATGAAATTTAGTAAAAAAAAATTTTGGCACTGCCAATTCTAAATTTACATATTTTTGTGCTACAAAACACCAGAATTAGAAGTAAAGTTCCAATTCTACGACTTGAATTCCGTATACCGAACAGAGCCTAAGTATTTCTCATTCCCATGAATATCAAAATGTGAAATTTATATTCTTGATCTTTTTATAATGTTTTCTTGAACGCAGTCGGGGAGAATGATTCCGGCGGTGTCGTGGGCCCCCCTTCCGCCATATCCAAATCAAAGGCACGGCGGTTATGGTGGCAACTTCCACGGTCACTATGCCGCCGCCTCTTGTGTGCAGTATATGTCGTCGTCCCCTCAATCGGCGGCTCTTCCGCCGCTAGCCAGTGGTCCTCCGCCGTCCTCAAAGCAAGATGGCTTGCACCTCCCTTTCGGAGCACTTACACTGTGATATGCCCCGCCGGCGCCGGCTGCAAATGGGATTTTTCCTTAGAGCGTCCCAAACAATTTTGAGCAATATATAGATGAGTTGAGTCTATTTTTTTGTTTCTTTTTTTTTAATTCTTTATTATTATTATTATTATTATTTGTATTATTAATACTACCATTTTTTGCAAATTAACCTTTAATTTGTTTCTGTCACTTATACCTTGCTTGAGATACAAAAAAGTTCACTGGTTTAACACTTTTTTATTTTTTGACTTTATTTTATTTATAGATTTGCATAAAAATAAAAAATAAAATTGTATATTTAATAATAATGTCAAAAAATCTACAAAAAAAGTTTGAAAAAAATATTATTGTTTATCAAATAATCAATAATGGCTGACAATAAACAATTTTTTTAGATAGTAGAATGTGACATTTTTTTATGACAAAAATTCCTTAAAAACAAAGAAAAAAAGCCAATCTCAAAATTAAATTTAAATACGCAAGAGTACACCAAAAGTGTACCCCATTTGCACATCACTACTCTCTCTACCATACATTCCTTGTGGATAAAAAGAGTGTGAAGTGAGCATGAACATGAGCATGGGACCCGAGTACAGACGCAGCCCACAAAAACCAATTCACGAAATAACATGTTTTGGTAGCTTTGATATTCTGAAATTTGCTTCGTAAATATTTTGAGCAGCACTATCGTGAGTATAAAATCTACTCCTTTCATCCCACTTTATAGTGATTGTTTCCATTTATAATATTTGATTAAAGTTATTTTGAATTTGTTTTATTTGAAAATTATGTAATAATTAAAAAATTAAACTTACATTTCAAAAAGCTACATAAAAAATTTACAAATAAAAGATATCATCAATATACTCCGTATCATTTTATCAAATGAATAACGAAAATAGATAAAGAAAATGAATAAAATTTTACTATGTTAATAGTGAAGAGACTATAATTTGGGATAGAGGAAATGAGTTTAGGTGTGAATTTTCTCATATTCAGTTTTAAATGTACTTACAAAATATTAGAAGTGTAGAAGTATAAGAAAAAGTTGTACAAAAAAATATACCAAAAAAGTAAATGTTTTAGAACTTTTGAATATATTTATTTCGTATCATAAAATTTCTTACATTTTCTTTTTTTGAGTGTCCCAAAAAATATACTCATACAAATTATACTATATTTCTTATTTTGGTAATTAATATCTAAGTGCTAACAATTATCTTTCTTGTAAAGAAGTTCTAATTACGCACGTTCTAATTACACACTTTTTACTTTTAAACAATTATCTTATATTCTATGAATTTAAAGTGTTAAAGATTTTATGGGACAAAAAGAGTATTTAGTTGCAGTGAGCATTTTTTGCTAAACCGTAATTGTTATGTATATACAATTTGAAATATAATTCTACCTCTTATACATTGTACATATACATCAATAATTAAACAACCAAAATCCATTTAAGTATAATAGTTTTGAAAAAGACAATTGTAAGCACCAAACTAGGGTAGAGTTTTTTAATTGTGCACACAAGTTCTCATGAAAATACTTTATGATTTTCAAAAGACCCCTAGCACTTTATCCATCACTTTGTATTGCTTCAAAACACTTATCCTACACTTCAAACTCATTTTGGAAGGTTTTTTTAATAAAAAAAAAAAGAAAAAGAAAAATATCTGCTCTGGATTCCGAACCCAAACAACTGAACGAAGCAAATGTTGTTACCATTTCTCTTAAGAGAAAACCCGCTTTTTAATGACTCAAATCCAACCTAAAGAAAGAACGTTGTGACAATTTTACCCGAACTATTCTAACAAAATTCATGGTGTGAGAAATAATATTAGTACAAATAAGGAAAGTGAGACTTTAATATTGGGATATAACACATTTCAATTCATATGAAATATGTTATATCCAAAACATGAGTTATCACAATGCCAAACAAGTGCTAAAATGAAATTTCTTCACAATGCCTGAAACTTTCAAGGTTCTGTGGTTATCCCAGACATACCAATCACTAACAGCAAACAATAAAGTTATAAGCTTTACTGGGTAAAAAAAAGTCTAATGACTTTCTTCTGATGCAATATTTATACGCGATAAACTCAACCTCGCACTGGATGTGTATCACTCTGCAAATTCAAGAGTGCCCTTTTGAAACGGGTACGATCAGTGTGGGGCCAAAGCATGATAGCGCCTAGGTTGAGCAGCAGCCACTATTCTGGTTAACGGGCTGCCCTGATGAAAGCTTCACACTGGGTGGCCTGGCATTGCTCCCGGCCGGTTGGTTTGCCATCCTGCAAAAGAAAGCAACAGAGTGTCATCCTGATTGGGGACAATGGCGTGATGAATTTAAGTCTGTTTGGCAGTGACTAAAATGGATGAAATGGTCAAAGCGACTGAGTTCTGCTAGCAATGACTAAAAATGGATGAAATGGTTACTCCCTCTGTCCCTGAAAGTAGTTCTTGTTTGTTTTTTCAGAAAGTTTAACAAGAGAAATAATGTACCATTCATTTCTTTCCCCAAATGTAATACAAACTTCTTTTTGGGGCAACTAAAAAAGGAAGGCAATGAGTTCTTTAAGGGACTGTGGGAGTATACTAAAAGTGAAAGTACAAATGCCAATATCAATAATTTCAGCCAAAATATAGCTATGACTGATAGAAGGAGAAAAGGGTTAGCCAAACAGACTCTTAGCAAATATAACATCATTATTTTAATCATCAAAACTCAATAGTTCAAGAAAGTATAATAATAACAATACTTAATGACTAAACGTCTTGAATAAACACATTCTCAAGCACTTGCATTAATGAGAAAATAAAAAAACATACCCAAGGGATTTGGCAACTATTCATAAAAACACATAAACTAAGATACAAATAAGCCAAACAAAGTACCTCTTCTTTATATTGGCCGACATTGCCATGAAGGCTTGTTCAACATTATAGGATCCCTTTGCACTAGTCTCCATGAAAGGAATGCCAATTTCATCAGCAAATGCCTTTAAAGATTCAACCACAATGCTTTTGTTTGTCAAAGAGAACATCCACTCCATTGTATAACAGGATCCATACAAGAGTTTTTAAAGTAAAAGTATAAATGATACCTTAGCAGTATCATATGATACAGCCCGGTTTTCAGTCAGGTCAGACTTATTTCCAACCAGAAGCTTGTTCACATTATCACTTGCGTAGCGATTAATTTCATTCAACCATTGCTTAACATTATTGAAGCTTTCTTGATCAGTTATGTCATATACTATCTGTGAAAATTGCAATGCATATGGTTGGAAAAAGTTGTCAAAGCATGAAAGAAACGGATTGTGATCTAGAAGGAAGCATACAATGATGCCATGTGCTCCTCGGTAGTAACTACTGGTAATTGTCCTAAAGCGTTCTTGTCCAGCTGTGTCCCACTGCCAGTTACAGAACGAGGCAAAAATAGTCACATCAAAATATCGCCAATGAGAATCAAGCATATGAACATCATAGATCAACATAAATGTGCAGCAGATGGACATTGAAATGCAACAAAAAATGTGCAGCGTGTGAAATTTAAGACTCGGAGGAGAACTCAAAGTTCTATATCAGCAAACAGTAGTAAACTAGTGATGGTGAAGGCTAGAAGAAAAATTATCTTGTACCAAAATATATCACAACCCGTCAAAGTATAAATATATACTCCCTCCGTTACGCAAAAAAAATTGCTCTCCTTTTTCATCCATTCCAAAAAAACTTCACTTTCTTTTTAAGGAAAGGAGTATATGGCTCAGAAAGTTTCTCTCTTCTTAACAAGTGTCAACCACATTTTTTGAACTCTTCAACACTTTTCATAAGCTCCATGAAAATCAAACACAAAATATTTTTATGTTACGTAGACATTGAAAGTGAAGACTGGAAAGCTCATACAATTTGAAGTTTAATTGTCTTCCCATCTTGCTCCACAGTGCGAATTTTCTGCAAACCAGAGATTCCAAACAGATTAGGTTAGTTATCCTGCTACAGTACAAGTTGAGCCTTAAACAAACTTACAAAGTCAACACCAATTGTGCTAATGTAGCTGTCCAAATAAGAATCGTCCTGCAAAAACAAAATTGAAGCTAATAAGTAGTGAAAATGCACATCTAATAGAGGTGCAAATTTATTTTGCATTTGAACGTGTATAGAGGTGAGAGGTGGACATTTATGCTGCATCAGATGTACACCGTATTTCTCTATCCTGAAAACTTGAAAAGTTGAAAGTGCTAGTTGTATGTAGGTTCCGTTTGGAAACCAGAAAAATGACTTCTGGAAGTCATTTTCCTGATTTTCTTCTGTTTGGCACCGTATGGAAATTGAGGTCAATGGAAAAGGAAAACTTGGTCAATGGAAAATGACATCTAAAATCCGGAAATTGACTTCCGCTTTTCAAAAGAGGAAGTCATTTTCCACTTCTATTTTTCGCTTCATTCATTGTCTTCCCCGTGCCCTTTCATCACCATCACCACAACCCCACATCTCCGTTGCCATCCCAATTGTTTCCACCACTCCAATAATCAACCTCCATCGTCTCCACCATCCCACACCGCCGCCACACCAATAACCGTCCTCCATCGTTTCCACCACGTACCCAATTTCACAATTAATAGTCCCTATATTTGATTACCCATCATCATCATAAAAATTTGCTCTTCAACATCGTGAATGGGGGATTCCAGATTATTATTTTTGCTTGGTTAATTTGCTCTTCAAAATTGTTCGTGTTCTTTTTTTCAGCTTCGTATACCCAACATCTTCTTCGACCCGGGCTTTTCTTTTTTGTGCTTTGGATTTTCATTTCCCCAAAATTAGCCAAACATATACACATAATTTTCAGACTTTTAGACCAAACACCAGAAAAGATGAATGACTTCATAAAAATATCTCTTTTTCCAGAAGTCATTTTCCAAAAGTTATTTTCCTGGTTTCCAAACGGAGCCATAATATTCTGTATTTTTTGGGGGGTAGCTAAGAAGACCACAAGTAGTAGATGAGGAAGGCATATTCTGATTCATACATATTACTCTGTTGAATTGTCAATTGTATTGCCCTGTATTTTCTTCATTTTCTTGAGCTGATGGTCTTTCAAAAAAATTCTCTTTACCTACTTACATGTTCTAAGCACATCCAACATCCCTAAACCCCACTTTTGGGACCTCACTGGGTTGTTTTTTGTTGTATTTGTTTTTTTCGGGTTGAGAGGGGGGCACAAATGCATATTCGTTATATGGCATCCTTTTTTTAATAAAAAATGGTCGGTATTCTGAACAAAGAATATACCCATCATATTAATGAAGTAAAAGAACGAAGACAAGTATCACTCACAGCAAATCTAAGAAGAAGGCAAGACTTCCCGACACCCGAATCTCCAATCAGCAAAAGTTTGAACAAGTAGTCACTGCACAACATAATAAATTGCAATGAGCATTGAGCCCCATCTTACCTGTAACCGCTATATACATAGAATTGAACTTCCATTTCTATCTAGATAAGAAACCAGCGAATTTATGCACAAAAGCATTTGTCTCCTCAACAGTCAACAAACATAAAGCATGAGGTATACCGAAAAGCAGGCATAAAAAATCAAAGAATTTGAACTTTGACAAATTATTACACATTAAAATAATCAATCCCCATAAAGTGGGAGGGGCTCGACGATATAGACCACAAAATTCGGACGGAGGTTTCAATCGAATCTTCAAAATGTTGATATCTTCGACTTTTTTTCATAGAATTGAGGTCAGATCAAGTGCAATCAAGCAAAACTTTCTGGGTGGGAGACGCTAAATGAAAACTACAACGTATATTGAACACACAATTATGGAGATAAACAGAGATCGAGAGATTACTATTCGGGATTCATGTCGAAGTCGGCTGATCCAACAGGAAATGCGCCGGAGTGTCCAGCTCCCGACGGCCGGAGACAGATTTCGATTTCTGATCGTCGGCGAAGAGAGGAAATAGAATCACCGGGCGGAGAAACCGGTGGTGAATTAGTTCGTGGCAATTTTGGGCACGAACACCGAGTATGTATTTATATTCTCAGAATTTTGTTTTTTTAATATAGTTTTTTCATTTTTTGAATTCACTCCCCAAAATTAATTGGAAAAAAGGGACGAGTCTTGTCCTCCAGAATGTCTTCAAATCTGATAGGACAGTTATTAAAAAGACGTAAATTGGATTTTGGTCGCAAATTGATGGCAATCAAAAATTCATTAAAAACTTCATCAGGTTCGAGTATCAATTGGGGTAGGACGTTGGTCTTTGTACATTATTAGATTATAAAAGAATGAATATATACTAGATTGTACTAGAGTTGAATGTAACATCCTCACATCATTCCTATCTCACATCAAAACTTATCATAATTAAATCAGGTGAAAAGAATAAATTTTAAATCCTCCATAATAAATAAAAATCTACAAAAATAAGATTGAAATATGAAATTTATACCAAATTAAGATTTTTTATATTTGTGTTAATAAATGAGAGGTCACGTATTTGATCCTTAATCCGGACAGTAACTTTATACTATATTGCAACAGAGTTACTAGTGTTCAAAGAAAATTAGAGTGCTCACACAATAGCTCCAATTTGGCATTGTGTGTTAGTACTTTTAGTGGTTTTTGGCATTATCTTTTGCTAGTAGCTTTATTTTAACATAAAATATCAAAGACTATATTTTATGGAGTAGTATATTAAACATATAAAAGGATATGGAAAATTCCTTGTGAGTCAAATTTTTACATTATTTGTTTGCACTACTTTAACTATGTAATAGTATCATTTTTTTAGTAAACATGCCATTTCTATTGTGAAATTTTAGTAAAAAATTTAAAGTAAAAGTAAAATATAAAAAAAATTAAATAAGACTTTTATATTTTTATATGATGTACAATGACAACCTATGATGTCAAAAAATATTGTGAATGTCTATATACAATGCTATATTATCATAGTATAGTAATTCATTTTTAAAATAAAAATTCTCTATATCATTCATATATTGAAGATAACAGAGGTTATATTATTTCAGAATGCACGCTACATTGATTTAGAATTAATATTTGATCGATGTATGGAACAATAAATACAAGTGATTGTATAATATATGCGTTTTTTTGTCATATTTTAGGTAACATTTATTTTCAAGTATAAAAGGAATATGAAGTAGCAATTTGTGATGTCATAATTGAGATCCAAAAAAAGATGAGCCACATTCTTGAGATTTCTCTCAAATCCAGTCAGACGGTCATTAAAATGAGAAAAATTGTATTTTAATCGCAAATTGGTGGCAAAGAGTGAGCATGCAGCTGATACTTGCAGAGGTCCTATGCTTAGCATTCTCAGTGCAATTGTCAGCAATCAAACCCAGTTTTTAACCATTTGGCACTCCTTGTCTTGCCAACTGTGCAACGTAAATATGCATAATTGAGATCCAACTATAAACAAAAAATTGCTGTTGGGTACCCCTAATTTTGGGATAAAGACTAACATGTCCCATTGTTTTTCAAAATATACTCCGAGGTACCTTAAGATATTCAAAAACTGACTCCGGGGTGACAATCCGTCATTCTCTCCGTTAACATTTCTTCTCCGTTATCCTCCTCCTCATATTCTCAAAAAATTGCTGCCAGGTACCCCTTATTTTCGGATAAAGACTGGCAGGTCCCATTCTTTTCTTCTTCTTCCTCTTTTCTTCTTTTCTTCTTCTTTCTCCTGCCTTCCAGAGTTCCAGTGACCTCCATTCCTCTCCCACCCACGTTTTTTTCTTCTTTTACCTTTTCTTTTGTTTTTTTCTTCTTCTATTATAGTTGTTATTATTTGTTAATAATTATTATAATTAATTACTTCATAATTATTATTTTCTTATTCTATTATTATTATTATTAATTTTTTGATTTATTATTATTACTATTATTATTAAAAATTAATTGTTAGTTTTACCACTCTTTTCTATAAAAACACTAATTGTTATTTAGAAAAATAGCACTTATTATAAAATAACACTTATTATTAATACTATTATTTATTTTAAGCAATTAATTAGTACTTTTACTTCTATACTTTTTTAAAAAATACCACTAGTTATTATTATTACTTCATATTAATTACTCCTCTGTTCTAGAGTATTTGTCTACTTTTGTTTTTTGGTCAAATTTGATAATATTATGTATTTCCTATTATTTCCTTAATTATTATTAAAAGTTAATTGCAAAGTAGTAATTTTATTAATCTATTTTTAAGAAATACGGAGTAACAATCATTATTATTTAGAAAAATAGTACTCCGCATTAGTCATTGATAATCGTCATTGGTAATGGTGTCATGGTAAATCGAGAAATTAGAGGACTTGAGAAAAGAATAAGATGAAACAATAAAAATAGTGTTAAATTTAATATGTCTTGTAAAGATAATATGAAACAATAAAAATAGTGTTAAATTTAATATTATTATGAATTACGGCGTATAATTTATAACCAAGTGATCAAATAATTTTAATTTTATAAATGATACGTAAGTTCCCTCTTCAGTCACAAACATCATATTTTAAATTCCCATGAGTAAATTTTTTTAAAAAATGGGACCTGCCAGTCTTTATCCGAAAATAAGGGGTACCTGCCAGTCTTTAACGGAGAGAATGACGGATTGTCACCCCGGAGTCAGTTTTCGAATATGTTAAGGTAACTCGGAGTATATTTTGAAAAACAATGAGACCTGCTAGTTTTTATTCAAAAATTAGGGGTACTGAGTAGCAATTTTTTGAATTATAAACGAGTAGTCCGTACATAAGAAATGTAATTGCCATTTACAACCGACAAAGCCGATGGGCGTCTCCTTCAGCGCCAAATTGTTTGGACCGCTCAATCATTGGGCTTCCTTCGGCCCGGTTCTATCAAAGTTCAAAACCCGGCATATGTGATTTCATTTTCCGATGTCCATGCTAAAAAAATTCGCTCCATTCCTTTGACATTTAAATCAGCTTGTATATTTGAATTTAAGTCATGTTCTCCTCAACTTATTTTTTATTTATTATTATTGGAACAAGATTACATACATTCAAATGTAGTTTTAAATACATACTACATCCAAAACAGATCAAAACTTATACCCTCATAACTAGCCTTTATCCAAGTTTAACTATTCTCACTCCAATCTATTAATCTACGTCGATTGACATAAATGAAAACATGCAGATGAGAGAAAGCTAGAGTGAAGTTTGACAAAATTAAAGGGTAGGAAAGGAACAATTTTGTGCCTAATCGAGCATCGTAATGCTTCCTCCTTTCTATCAAGTCATTGTGAGAAAGATTTAAATAGAAATAAAATATATAAAAAGAATCAAAACATAACTTTCATATTTTTGATCTCTAAAATATGACCTAAAATGCAAACATATAATAATATAAAAAAATCAATTTTTTTCCCCAAATTACCCTCCAACCCCCCCAAATAGTGTGAATAGTGGCTGGCTAGAAAAAAAGGAGAGGATAAAAGAGTCAAATCACTATAAAGTTATTGACTTTGTAATCCTTTTTAGGACAAAAATGTGATAGAATATTGTAATCTATTTCGGGACGGAGGGAGTATTGTGAAATGTCAGTATACCACTTCAAAGATCAGTAATCTTATTTTAGAATGAAAATATAAATTATACCGAGTAATGTATTTTGGGTCGATTTCTTTTATGGAAGAATTTTTACCACAGTGAGAACTGCCATAAAAATTCTATTGCCCCCATTTGTGTCTGACGGGCCCCGGCCTGATATAATCCGGGTCGGGCATACAAAGGCCCAAGTCTTATGCTCCATATCGTCTCCTATAAGGCGTCCATACACGAATCTAACCATCATCTTCAACCTCTGCGCGGCTCTCTGGATTGACGATGGCAGAGATGGAAGAGAACGACGAGTTCTACCTGAGGTACTACGTCGGCCACAAGGGCAAGTTCGGGCACGAGTTTCTGGAGTTCGAGTTCCAGTCCGACGGCAAGCTTCGCTACGCCAACAACTCCAACTACAAGAATGACCGCATGATTCGCAAGGAGGTCTACCTCACCCCCTCCGTCCTCAATGAGTGCCGCCGTATCGTCGCCGACAGTGAGGTATTCATCCGCCAGAACGCTCGATTTCTCCCTACTCGTAGGTCAATTCGATTTCTAGGGTTTGTTTGCTCTTGTGTTATTTTGGGGGTTTTGGTATGTTATACTCGAATAGATTGATTAAACTCGTGAGAACAGCCAAATCTCGATGCATTATGTTAATCGCACTAGGAGATGTTCTTTCTTATGTTTCATCAATAGATTATCTTGCATTTGATTTCAACTTACATGGGATCTTGGCTCTCTCTTCGTTGAGAAGGAATGCCGAATTCGTTATGCATAGCACAGTGCAGAGACTATTCCCTGTTGTGCTGATTCTGGGTATGTGTTGATAATAGATTATGCAAGAAGATGACAGCAACTGGCCTGAACCAGATCGCGTGGGGAGACAGGAGCTTGAGATTGTGATGAACAATCAGCACATATCTTTCACTACCTCTAAGATTGGTTCCCTTGTGGACGTGCAGGCCAGCAACGATCCGGAGGGCCTTCGCATCTTTTATTATCTCGTTCAGGTAAGCCATTTTGGAGATTTTGAGTTTTTTTCTACGCTGCCACATAATAAGCCTTGACAAATTCACACCATAGTTATTTAAGGCGCGATGCGCACCGATGCACAAAGTACCTCTAGCGCCTCGATGCGCGAGGCGCACTTGATGCGCGCACATCACGAACACAATGCGCATATTAAGGCACCAGTAAAATCTTGAATATATAGTATATCTACATTAAGAATAATATATATAAAATTTTTAAAAGCATAATAAAGGTTTAGAAATCAATTAAGATTGAAAGTCACACATTGAACCATTGAGCATTGACAAAATTAAAAACCATAAAGTTCAAAGAGCAACAGAAGTCATAGACAAAAAGCTTTCAAAGAGCAACAAAATGATAGACAAAATCATTCCTATTTGTTTTTGAGACCCTCCGAGCATACTTCCATCCGGGATCATTAGAATTTGGGCCATCTTCCCCTTCTAAATTTGGAGATTCTTAAGTATTTGACAAATTAACTTGCCCAGTAGAAAGAAGAAAACCAGGTAGAGAAAAAAATAAAGTAAGAAGAGACGGGAAGGAGAGCAGATATCACCTGCTTGACTGCTTGACTGCTTCTGACTTCTGCCACTTGCGAGACGGGAGGAAGAGACGGGAAGGTGTGCCGCGGTTTGGAGGACTTGCGAGACTGGAGGAAGAGACGGGAAGTCCTACTCAAAGAAAAAGAAGAAGGTGCCGTTCCTTGGGGGTCGTAAAAGTTGGGAGGCCTTAGTCGTGTAATCTCGTTGGGGGTCGTAAAAATTGGGAGGGTTCAGTCGTAATAAATAAAGCTAATCCCTAAACCTAATTTTAAAAAAAACAGTCAACAGATGTTCACAAGGCGCGCTTTTTTGCGCATCAAGGCACTGCGCATAATGCACAGAGGCGCAGTGAGGCGCGCGCCTCATGAACTGCGCGTGCATCAGGACTGACGATGCACTCCCCCTGGCGCTTCGTACGCATCGCGCCTCAGGCACGCCTCAAGCGCGCTTTTCACAACTATGATTCACACATAGTATATGTAGAGATAATGCCAGACTTGAGATATTACTATATGGTTTCATAGAACAACCTACCACTTCACAAATTATACTATGTTCTAGGGAAAGCCATAGCAAAGCTTATGTAGTTTTTATATTTTCAATCTCAGAACCATATCAAATCAACACAAAATTGGACATAGTATAAACATGGAAATAGCTAATTCTCATCTCTTAAAATCGTCTCTTTGAATACATGCTTAAGGGTCCGTTTGGTGAGTTTTGGAGTTATGATAAGATATGGATTTTGAAATTTGGGAGAAATGGCATGAGATTTGAAATATAAAACAAAAGTGTTTGGAGACAACAGAAATGAAATCAAATCAGAGTAATAATTGTTTGGTGAGCAATTAAGAAATAAAAATCAAAGCGGACTGAAAAAACAAAAATAAAATTAGATGTGAAAAATACTCTGTACGAATGAAACCCTCTATATAAATAAAAACATGTTATGCTTTTTTAACGAAAAATCAACTGCAAATTTAAATTTTAAAAAATCAATCGAATGACCCATAACTTCAATTGGATACTAAAAAGAAAGATGAATACAAATAACTTGATAATGATTGGATAGGATGAGGAAGAGATAGGACTAGAAAATAGCAGAAAGAAGAGGATACGTGAATCAGCTCATTTCTTTTGAAATCGGCTACTTCAGTATCGGTAATTGAAGGGAGATATGGAGTATCCTTACTTTTGGAGATATCCAATATCTTGAGATTTCAAAGTCTGAATTCTTTTTATCTCACCAAACAACTTTCTTAAGAAATTGATATCTCGGATATGAAAACCCATATCTGTATTATTCACCAAACATACCCTAAAGAATTTGTTTCACTATGTTATAACCCAAAAAGAGTTCTTTTTTTAAGCACTCTTCTCTCTAATAAACCTGTTTTAGTCTTTCTCAAGCTTTATTGTTACAGGTTAGTGTTTAATGAGTTGTGCAATTGTGACAACTCATTATAATTAAGGCATCATGTTTGATGATCAGTCATGTGTATTTAACTTTTAGTTTGAAGTTACATTTACATTTATCATGTATTATTACACATATAGCTGCTTTAAAAGTTGTCTAGTATCTTCTGAAATGCACGTATATACTGTTTTTTATTCATTTGTACCGTCTTTATAGTGTGAATTGCTTTAAATTTGTTTAGATTTTTCTCCTGGGAGATTATAGGTCTTGGGAAAGACCTTGAGATATCATTTTTCTATGAAACAGTTACAACATCAACCGAATGGGATTTCGGTTAACTTCTAACAAAAAAAGGATCCACATCTCCTATTTTTTTATCCCACCATAATGTTCCAATTTCCCTTCAAGGCATTATTGACGTAGTTCATATTATTTTTTTCTATACTTCGCAAAAATGTCAAACACACGACTCTGGCATCACTTCACAAAAGATGGATTCTTAATTATGTGTCTAATTAACATTATGTTCATGCAGGATCTGAAGTGCTTCGTCTTCTCTCTAATCTCCCTCCACTTCAAAATCAAACCCATATGATTTGGCATCGTTCATCTCCTCAATGCTGGCCTTTTGTTGAGTTTTTAGCCAGAGTTGGAAGAAATGCAGAAAGGGTCGTCTGTAATCGTGCAGTTTGAGTGGAATTGTCAAGAAAGCTAATGTCTTGTAGACCTTATTATAGTACCTTTAGCAGTTGGTTTTGGTTTCTTGGCTTCCTTCCATGCTTTTGTGCCCAAAGTCCAAACTTATGCTTAGCGAATCCATTGATTGCTCATCTAATGCTATGATTCTTACTTTTTGGTTTTTATCAAATTCTTGAAGTGCTTCTTTCCTTTTAAAAATAATTTTGAACGAAATCTTTGCGTATTTTGCTAACTTGTTTTCGAGCTTGAATACCCCCCCTACCATGGGACTATTGATGCTTAGAAATGTGAGAGAACAGTTCTTGGTGTGTGATGCTCTATGTAATGTGTGAGTATCTATTGAATCAAGCCATGGGAAATGAAATGCACACGTTGGTATCCAAGGGTGATTCTGACATTTTCAAAAGATTTCCCCTCGGTTTTTCTAAAAGCCTCTTTTCTTGTCGTTTATACTGTCTCCAATAAGAATAAGAATTTTTATTTTTATTATAGAGACACTCCTTATATTCTAAGTTTTTCTAGTTATTTCAGACTTTTGTTTTTTGTTAGTATCTCTTCACTCATAAATATTGTATTAATAAAAAGTTCTATTTATTATTCCCTTTGTTCTAAATCAAGTTGTTTATTTACTACTTACATGGTTAATTTATATTCATTTTTATTTATTTATTTTGTTACTTATTTATTAAAATAATATAGTAATGTCATTTCTTGTTTCTTTCTTAGAGTTTTTTTGATGTATTTTTTCATATATAAATTTTATTTTTGAATTTCACTGTAATTCTCAAATAAATTATATTGAAAAGAACTTCAGTTAAACATTGTTAACAACAATTTAAATGGATGAAATGCAAGGAGTACAAAACTATTACGTCATATATGATCTATATGAAAAATGATATTTGTATTCCATTTTTGCTATTGACATTCCAAAATATAGTATTCAATACTCGTGCCAATAGTGCATTTTGGAGGGTCAATTGTTGTTTTTTTTATTTTTGGTCAAACGTCTACAACTTCTCTAAAGAAATTAAATATTATTTTGGAACGATAGAGTGCATATGTGGGCCCCATATTTAGATGAAGGTCATATTTCCACTTTTTCACTCTTCATTCACTCTATATAATAAACTTTTAACTAGTTTACTTTATCCTTTTCATCTTTATTTCTTCATAATCTAGCTAGTTTCTTCTATCAGTAATGGGCTGTTTGGCAACTTCTGAATGGGTAAGTGCTGAACCAGTAAGAGGTCTGAATCATTAAGTGCTGAACCAGTAAGAGGTCTGAACCATTAAGAGCTAGTATATTGCTTAACTATTCAGAGGCAAATGTCTGATCAATTCAGATAACAGCTCTTAACCATTCAGACTCTGTATAATACTTAACTATTCAGAGGCAAATCTCTTAACCATTCAGACATCTGAACCATTAAGAGGCTGAAACAAACAGTCTGAATCATTAAGTGCTGAATCATTCAGACATCTGAACCATTAAGAGACTGAAACAAACAGCCCCTAAGTCTCACTTTAGACGTTAACGACATAGTATTTTGGAAGAAAATTATTCATTTTGTAATTAAGTAGTTAAATGTTTAACTACTGTATGATCCACATTTGTAATTCTCTTGGATTTGAAGCCTTATCATATTGGAAGGAAACATGGGAAGGAGAGCTAACATTATGGACCTTGAAGAGGAGGTAAATATTTATATGCTTTTGCTACTCCATATTCACGAGGTAAAATCTTCCATACAATTTTTTACATCACACTTTTTTTACCTTGAAGAAAAGGTAAATACCCCGGAGTGTTTATTTTTTTGTAAGGAAAAATATCTATCCGGTCACTCAAATATTCTGAAAATGGCCGAAACAACAGAGATTTTTTGTTCCTGTTATGTTATTTGCCCGTCACCGGGAAATTAGACTTCCCGGCCAAGGCTGTCCCCGGCGCCTCCTTCCCAATGCTCTTCTCCTTCCGGAGAGCAAAAGCTTCAAGATTTCACCTTTCATCCGCCATTCACCTCCTCAAACCTCCGGCTTTCCACCTCTCCACCGCCGCCGAACCCCACCGCACAAGCCCGACAGAACCCCTGACCAAACTAGAGCTCAAAGCGCTCGTTCTCTCCCACTGCAACCACGGCCGGTTCCACAACCTCCTCCGCGGCGTCGTCGCCTCTCCCTCCGTCCTCCTCGCTGCCTGCAACAGCCTCAGATCCAATGCGGAGCCGCTCGATTTCGATTCCGTCTCCGCCCGATTCTTCTCCGTCGAAGAACTCGCGGCCCAAATCTCCGATGACCGGCTGGAAATCGAGTCCTGCTGCCGCCAAATCCCGCCGCCGGCGGGGAGAGGTAAGCCGCTTGTTCTTCCCAATTTGAAGCTCAAAGTTGTAATGGAAGCTATCAGGATGGTTCTAGAAGTCGTATATGATGATCGATTCGTCACCTTCTCCTATGGCGGCCGGGTCAATTTGGGCCGGCACACTGCAATTCGGTACCTGAAGAACTCAGTAGAAAACCCTAGCTGGTGGTTTACTGTTTCATTCAATCCCGAAAGATTCGGGATCAATCATATAACCAGGCTTTGCTTAGTCATAGAAGAGAAAATCAAAGACAAACCCTTGATTGATTTAGTGAAGAGATTGTTTCAATCTCAAGCTATTAGCATTGATTTTGGTGGTTTTTATTTAGGCAGAGGGCTTCCCCAAGAATGCAGGTTGAGCTCAATCTTCATCAACATTTATTTCAACTCGTTCGACAAGGAAATTCAAGAAATGAGGCAAAAAACAAATCTTGAAAATCCAAATCCGAAACTTGGGATTCGTTATGGTACCACATTCTATAAGCCCCCAAAGATATACACAGTTAGGTACCTGGATGAGATTCTTGTGATCACATCTGGAACAAAGCCGATGACAATGGATTTGAAAAGCCATGTCGTCAAGATTTTGGAGAAGAACTTGGGGTTGAGCATCAACAAAGCTGAAACGGTCATCCATAGCCCTGTTTCTGAAAAGATTGATTTTTTAGGAATGGAGCTTCAAGCTGTCACACCATCTGTCCTACATCCTCCAATGTCAGAGAAGGCAATGAGGGCAAGAAAAAAGCATCTGAGGCAGAGAGAGGTTCAGCTCATGGAACTGAGAAACCGGAGAGAGACGAACAGGAAGAAGTTGGGAATGAAGATACTAACCCACTCCTTCAAGAAACTGAAGCGCAGCGAAGATGGGTTCAAATTCGACTTCCAGATTGAAGATGAAGTGAGACAAGTTTTCAAGATATGGTCAGAAGAAGTCGTGAAACAGTTTTTAGAATCTGTTGATGGTCGCTGGGAATGGCACCGCCACCTGACTGCCGGTGATTTTCTTTCATTGGAAAGGATCAGAGACAAACTACCCCAAGAACTCATTCGCGCCTATGATGATTTCCAAGAACAGGTTGAGAAATTCTTGAATCCCACCAAAGCCAAGAAGGCAATAGAAGAGGAAGCAAGAAGATTGGAGGAAGAAGAGGAGAGGAAGTATTCCAAGAGAACAGTAGACGATTTGACAAAGCTATGCATAAAAGCCGATGCGCCGATAGAAGCCATAAGAAAAGCAGTCAAAATGACTGGTTTCACGAACCACATGGGCCGTCCCAGGCCAATTAGTTCACTTGTAGGTCTTGAAGATGTGGACATTGTCAAGTGGTACGCCGGAATAGGGAGAAGATGGCTTGAGTTCTTCTGCTGTTGTCACAACTTCAAGACTGTGAAGACCATTGTGACATACCATCTGAGATTCTCTTGCATTTTGACACTGGCAGAGAAGCACGAGTCCACCAAGCGCGAAACCATTAGACACTTCACCAAAGATCTCAAGGTTTTGAATGTCAATGGAGACGAAGAAGTTCACTTCCCTGCAGAAAGGGAGGTGAAGACAATGGGAGATAAGGCATTGTCGGATCCAAACCCTGTGGATGGGGCCCTCACTATGGTCTGTTTGAGGTTGGCTTCCCATGAGCCTTCGCTTCTCTGTTCGGCTCATTTTTGCAACAGGGATGATACCACTGTCTACCGGATACGGATCAACCCGTTGGATGAAAATGGGGTGCCCGGAATGAGCTCGGTTCACTGTAGCTTGAACGGGAAGTGTCTCCCGTTATGCCCTGTCCACATAAGTGAACTGTACTTGGGTAAAATGAACCTTCAAGATGTTGATTGCAGCTTGGTTCTCAGTTTTTGAACTAATGTAGCTTTGATTCTTTGGGTTTCTGTCTCACATATTGAAATGTAGTAAAAGTAGTGGCAGTGGCTGAAGGTGACAGTCAAATTCTTCTAATTTTTTGAAATCAAAGGTCAAAAGAACCATTGTGATGTCCTACGTATAAGGTTGTTTTCGATATATTATATTGAAAAGCGATGGTTACAACTTATTCAAAAAAGAAATATTTAGAGCACGTATTAATTCTAAAAAGAGGGTCTCCATTCATTATTTTGAGATTGATCAACTATATACTTCAATACTATTTATACGGTGGGGTTCTAAGGTTTTGTGGTAGGTATAGAACATTTTATTCTAAAATTAACCCGATACATAAAAGCGATGGGTTTTGGATCTTTACTTTTTAGGAGTAATATTATGAAAACGTGTGAATTGATTTTTCTTTAAATTACTTTTTAAAAGCATAAATATGAAATACAAAAGTTTGGAAGAAGTCTCTAATAAAAAGGACCATGTGTGCATAATAAAAAGGACCATGAGTCCATTGTACTTGTGTTCATAAGTAAGAGATATAAATGATGTTTCGACTTTGCACTAGAAGATAGATTTTGAGCAACGCGGTAATTTATCTTTTAGAGCATTATAAGTGTATTTGGGTTTTCAACTTTTTTAATAGTCGTAGAATTTAAATTTGAACTATAATCTTAGTCTCACACATTAGCAAGATCCATTTTTGGCATGTATGAGAGTACAAGGACTCCACTCTACACATCCATGCTACAAACAATCATTATTGATGGATCAAGTGGATACAATTGATTAATTAATCGTGCAATAATAACAAGAAAGCCACATTAAAACGACATAGGTAGTGACATTAGTGGGAAGCAAATGACAATGTAAATGAGTGACACAGAGTTCAACATGGGTATTTGAATACAAACACACAAGAGTTCAACCAAACGGCGTGTTAATGAAAAATCCCGCTAAATAAAATTCGGGGGGGGGGGGTGTGTTTACTTGCCTGCAACACATTTCTATGCCCGTGACTAATCCTTTGATATGTATAAAAAAAATCATGAAAAGATGGTTCTTGCTGCTGCGAGATTCAAAATTAGGAATGATATTGGTTAATGGAAGTGGAACTCCGCTATAGAGCCCCCAAATTTTCCCCTCATTTTTCCTTTCACGCAGACACAAAAACTCACACAAATATGTTACAGTATGTGTGTATTTGCGTGAAGGAAAGGGGGTAAGGTCCCGGGACACATTGGGACAATTTGGCATAGAAATGGGTGTGTGTGTGGGTGGGGTGGGGGTGGGGGGGTATGAACATATAGCTAATAGCTCAGAATCCTTGTATGGATTCAAGATTATATTTTTCTCTAGGAGAGGTTTTGGGATCTTGGTTCTTCTGGTTTGGTGGCGGTTTCTTCATGACGACATCTAGAGCTTGGAGATATGTATAAGATGCATTCCTATTGGTTAGTGAGGTGGCAGAGCTGCTAATTTTGCTGGCCAGAAAACGACGAATCAGACCCCTGAGGAATGGCGCCATGGTGTCTGGTTCGTGCTCCAGGTAGTACATGATCCCTCCCATGCATGCACAGAACAATGCCACCTAAAGGTTATGAACCCAACTTGCATTTTGAAAACTTCTTTGAAATTTATACTAAACTTAGCATATTTAACTTGTTTGCCACATTAAGGTTAGGTGAAGCAATACCTCTGCATTCTTGAAATCGGGGATCAAATGGCGATTCACAAGAATATACCACAAAGATTCCCCAGCTCGGGGAAGAACATATAAGGCAAGTTCTGATCGTCTTGCTTTCTTCTCTAACAGTACAGACAGGCCGGATGCTGCTCCTGCAACCCAGTACACAAGCTTGTGGTCCCTCGTTGCAACCTTTCTATGCAAGCATATGACTGCCTTTTTTTTGTTGACACGTGAGAAAGGACCATTCAGTAGGTCTATGCCAAGTCTCAGAAACAAGAAAATATCAAAGATGGGAAACCAAGTACCTGAAAGAGCCCGACAAAAGCTGACAAAAAAGTTGTTGAACGGACAGCTCCAGTAAGAGCAAACCAACAGGTGCGAACAGGAGCAGCCATAAACTGTTTAGCACATTGAATACAAAGACAATAAGCAACTGATTGTTAAAAAATGAATGCATTTGAACGCATTAAAAGGCATTTGTTACATTTCAAATGTTGGGTTTCTTGGTAATGTTATTATATACCTAGAAATAAAAGGCATCATTGTTTTCCTTCTACAATATGGGTCTGTGAAAGTTCTTCGCAAGGTTTAGGGTGTGAAGCATATTCCATAGCATGTGAGAAAGTATTTTCCTTGTAAATTAAAATCACATTAGAAAAATTTCCCAAATATCTAATTATATTGTCCTATGAAGAAAAACC
Source organism: Cuscuta australis (assembly GCA_003260385.1). Lineage (NCBI taxonomy): Eukaryota > Viridiplantae > Streptophyta > Magnoliopsida > Solanales > Convolvulaceae > Cuscuta > Cuscuta australis. The sequence goes on from NQVE01000035.1 coordinate 708,475, forward strand.
TTGCAAGAATTTTGTAACCTACTTTTGTGAAGGTGGCAACTGACTAATGCCCTCTAAAACTTAGCATTTAAGAGAATCATACAAGAGTGTGCATGTCATTCACAATCAAAGAACCCTAGCCTGATGATTGGCAAATTCTATGCACTGGTAACCAATAGACAACGAGAAATGCTAAATCAATAAACACAAAGGTTACAAAATACTCAATCTTACTATTTGTGCAAGTTTGTGTGTTTTGTGATCCTTGCGTTTGTGACTCTAGCATTTCTCTTATGATTCTGAAGATTCATAATGGAGGCAACACAATTATAAAAGACTCGACAAAAGTCACATAACATGTGACAGAGTCTTCTTATGATACTATAGACCAACAGTATCAATTAATACTCCGTATTAAGGAACTATAATGTACCCATGTGAACATAACCAATTCTCTATAATCAATCTGTATCATGCATGCACTACAATCTACACCTCTCTGAAGCTTCAGAAGTTCAATGACCATCAATGAAACATCAAGCAAAGAAACTAAAGAGTGATATATGGTTGAGTATGACTCATTTTAGAAGACAGAAGCAAGAAATTTTGATTTACCTTTTGCAAGTGCAGAACAACGAATGGAACAAAAGTCAAAGAGAAATAGAGAGGAAATGTCTTCCGAAAAGTAGCCGCTGTTGCGTTAGCATTGTGTGCCAAACATGAATTGGTGCCAGCATGAATCAGAGAACATGGAATAATGGAAGGAAACTCTTCCAACTTCACAGTGGTTGAAACCCTTCTCTGGGATAAATAAGCAGACAGTGCCCCAACACCTACTGGTGAGCCTCTGCAACAATCCTTAACGGCCTTATACACTGGTGCTGCAACTGGGCCAGTTTTCTGAATAAAGTCTTGATATGATTTTGGAAGGCTTTCAGGGCGCATGATAAATGCATACATAACCTGGATCCATTCATTAAGTGATAAACATTTTAAAAATGCAATATGTATGTACCAGATAGATAATCTACTTTGTATAAATTGATAAACCTTTTAAAATGCAATAGGTATATACCAGTTAGATAACAATATATCATGGCATCTATTTTGTGCATGTGTCAAGAAAACAAGAAATTCAGCGATTATCATATACTCCATCCGCCCCACTTCCCAATTAAATTCATCCCAAAACCATCCTTCCATTTCCTTTTTAAGAAAAGAGTTAAGTGATAAATGTTGTTCTCCTTTCAGAATATATCTCAACCACATATTTTTTATGTTCTTAATATCCATGCCAAAAGCAAGTATAAAGATCGATTAGAAATGGAGGTAACAGAACATAATACCTACAAAAGTCAATTTCTTAGTTTAATACGGTAAAAATTGATGTTACACTATGAAGAAACCTTTTGCATTTCCAATTCCACTCCCATCCATTCACCCAAACCTCACAGGATAGGCATGTCCAAATACCTGGGCACAAGCTAATGAAAAGAGCAAGGAATCACCGTGACTCCAATGGCTTCCCCAGAGGTGAAATTTGTTCTTGGATTTAGCAGAGTTATATGCACACTGGTTGATTACATGTAACCATTTAACAAAAAATAAAAGAAATGAAGCCTTTGTTGTAAAGTTAGAAATACAATAACTGGTATCAATATCTATTTACCTGGGCTACCCTTGCTAGAAGATACAAAGCAAGTGTCCGTCTCCTGCTGGAATCATCTAGTGCTAAGATGGACAAACCTGCCACTGAACCTGCAAAGATTCTGTCCATCGTCCCCTTTAGTAAAGTTATGTTAATGCTATAAATTTAATAAAACACTCTGTATCAGATAGAGTTAACACAATAGAGTGTTTCTGCATGATAATATAAACTTACGCATTTAATGGCGTTTCTTTCTTTCGAATCTTCCTCAGCAAACACCTTAGAGCATGATAGGAACCAGTAAACCCCCCAAAGAGTAAGCCAATCCGACAAGCTTCCTCTCTCACAATCAGATCTTTCTCTGAGACGAGTTGCTATATAGAGTTCATAAAGTTATTATTCAAGCCAATTAAAGGGAAGCTACTAAGGGTCTAAGGGGTTGATTTCTGATAAGTGATAACTAAATTACAGAAAACAAGTCAGTTGATTAAAGAGGATCTACCACTGTAAGACTTCTAATTTTCAACTCTTCAATTTCATAGTCAACAAATCAAATGAGTTGTGCTGGATATAGCATGCACTGATTGACTAATTCTCCTCAGATGGACATTAAAGTGATCAAATGAGCATCTAACAAGTTCTTCAACCGAGAAGAAGGAAATTTTACCAATTTAAGAACTAGGGGGTCAATTTCTAAGAAGGAACAAAAAATGATGCCCAGCTAGTTATTCAATAGACCGATTAAATGGCACATATGAACTCAAATACACTGTGATAGGTGACGATTTTGGGTACCTTGAGGTCAAGGAGAGATGAATAGGACTTGCCGCGAGCGAGCTTGAAAGCGCGGAGGAGAATTCCGATGCCCACACGAACTCCGTAAGAGAGAAGGAAGCTCTGGCAAAGGTTGCCGATGGCATTGGCGACGCAGGATTCGTCGGCGTGGTCGCAAGGCGGGTGGACACCTTGCTCGCGATGCTGTCGACGCTGCAATTCCTCTATGGCCTCCCTGAGTCGATCCTCCGCCTCATGTAGGCGGCGCTCCGCAGCGAGACCGTCGTCTGAGGAGTCTACCGGCTGCGATGAAGATACAACCGACGAATTTGACTGCATTCTGCCGGGAGTGATTACGGTTCCCGCATCAGATCGAACTAGAAATTGGGACAGATGGAACCAACGCCAAACTAAACAGTACTCCCTACTAAAGCATACCCCAATATCTATAATATCTACTCCGTATTTTGTTATCTTTGGATAAAATAATATAAATTTGTCATTACTAATTATATACTCCGTATATATTTATTACTAATTTTATATATATATTGATGTAGTTTTTAAATGTGTAATTTTTATTTTTTAATTTCGTACTATTTTTCATATAAAATACTTTGAAAAGTAATTTTAGTCAAATATTATAACGCGTAATGAAAGATAATTTTTGGACGGAGGGGGTATGTAATTTCCAGTATAATCTGATTTGAATTTTGAAGTTCTGATTTGATCTGGTTGAATCTGATCTGATTGGGTCTGATTTAATCTAATTTAATCTGATCTCATCTAATAGGATCTGATCTGATTAGATCTGATCTGATCAAATTGAATTTGATCTGATCTGATTTAGTTTGATCTAATCTAATTGAACTTGATCTGATTTTATTTGATTAGATCGGGTGTAAATAAATTTAAATTTTATTTAAATTAAACTTAAAATTATTGTAAAATTTAATAGTTTTAAAGTGTTACATTTCATGTATCGTAAAAAATTAAAATAAGAAGATTAGTTAATCATTGGTATATTTAAACTTTTTTGATATATGAAAATAGAATAATCAATTTTTATTTATATTGTAAAGAGAGTGTATTATTATTTGGTATTAAAATAACCAAATATTAGAAAAGACGAAGATAGAGACGACTATAGGTAACCATTGGAAGCCATGAATCATAATTTAATAGAAAAAGACATGATGTTAGAGCATCTCCAACCTTGTTTACTATATTTGCTTGCTATTTTTATATTTTAACAAGTGAATAGTGATATAGCAAGTGATATTTTGATTCATTTTCCAACCATGACTTGTTAATCCATTCTACAACTCTTGGCTTCTTATTATTTGAAGAGCTTGTTATATTTAGTAAATCAAAGTTATTTTTTGCCAAGCTTGCTAAAGTTTAAAACACCCATTGGAGAAGAGAAAAATGAGTTGACTTGCTATATTATGGCTTTTAGCAAGCCAAAGCAAGATAGTTGGAGATACTCTTAGTATGTTTCGATGGATATTAGCTATGATGAGTGTTGCTAATAAATTGTCGACACTGATTATTACAACAGTAACTAACAATGAAATATGATGGGCTTGGACGGTAGGTTGTTAATTTGGGTTTTAAAATTACAATTATGAATAATGATATTTACACAACTACACATGTTTACATTAAGAAATATTTGAATTAAATAACACTAAAATATAAGTCATTTGTCAATATATGACTGAACTTTTTTTATTTCATAAATACCACCTAATAATGTCTAGAAAGAGAAATAATATTCAATGATGGAGAACATTTACTTGAATAATGACTAATTGATAATGACTAAAAGTGCTGCATTGGAAAATAAAACCATATGATGATATTTATAAAAATTTATTATGTTTTAATGTTATTTAAGTAAATCTTCAACAAATATTTGTAATAATAATAATTTTTAATTAAAAATTCATTAAGGACAATTTAATTAAAAATCTAGGCTTCGTTTGGTAACAGCGTTTTCGATTAGCGTTTTGGATAAAATTTTAATGGTGTAGATTAAATCTAAAAACGCTAACGCTAAAGGCTACCGTCGGATAGCTTTTTGAAAACGCTAACGCTAATCTCTAAACGCTGATGCCAAACGGGGCCCTAGACTATCAATTTTGAGGCAAAGATAGGTCCGGTTCTGTTGCCGCCTAGTCTTGCATGTATAATAAGGGCAGGAAGAAACACAGTGCTTCATGGCAACCGGAGAAGAGATATGGACGGAGGAACCGAAACCAGGGCAGATCGGATCTGTTAAGAATCGCCATCGCCGATCCAGATCCGAGGCATGTGACCGCTTCCCCCTTTCTTTTTCTTCACATATTTTCCCTGCCGTTTGATTTATGAATGCTCCATACTTAGCTTAACCATTCTCAGTTCCAACGCCGATTTTGATTGTCAGTTCTCAAGCATTTTATTGTAGTATATAATTGAGGGCAACAATACAATCCTCTGTTTTACTTTCCATTTTTCTTTCAACTATCAGTGGTTTCATTGTTGATGGGTTTATGTTCTCTATACCTAAGTTATTGCATGCCATTTTATTCCTCATCGATCATTTGTTCCCAGGACTTGAATAATGTGGGTGAGACACCGGGTTGGACTGCCAGAAAGAGGAAACTATATTTTGATCCGAATGTGGATGAGACGCCCGGTTGCACTGCCAGAAAGAGGCAACTACGTCTTGTGCCAAATGTGGATCAGACACCGGGTTGGACTCCTCCCAATGAGTGGAAACTAATCTTTGATCCGAATGTGGCTGCACAGGGTACACAATTCCAACATTCTTCATATCTGTGCGTAGGCAGGGACTGCTTAGACAGGAACTAGGCATACAGATTCAAAAATGAAAAAAAAAGGGAACCAAAGAAGTCTAGGGGATAAGTGGATGATATTTAGATAATTTCTTTTGTTGTTATATTATTTATCCGTCAATTATGTAATCTATACATTGTGTTAAATTTTTTTATTTAAAGCACTTCACTTCACTTCTTATGTGTCAATTTTTTGCAATTTGATATGTATGCTGGGTCAATAACACTTCATCCTTTGTGTATTTTTTTGAGGGTGTAAAGTGAGAAATATACCTATTTTGAGGGTGCAAAGTGTTATTGACCCATGTATGCCGGCTAGATGTTTGATACTAGCTACATTGCAGGTCTAAACTCATGAGAATTCAATACTTCTCTAATTTTAATTTTTTTGTCTCTAATCCTCTTTTCCTCGCCTTGATTGAGACCTACACTCTCATAACTTTATGTTTGTGGGAATGAATGCAATTTCTTGCTCTTCAAAGTTTTGTCTCACACACACACACACCCTCTGAATTTTGTTCTTTGTAAAACTTATACAATTGCTGACTTCAAATGTTGCCTTTTGCGTGTGAAACACGAAGTCAGTTTATTCGTTGCTGACTATGATTATTTTCCAGAGTGGACTGCCTTTAGGTTGTTGATTTCCACAACAGATGATGCTGCCTTTAATCTTTACAAGCACATGAATAGTTTCAAGAAATATTATCTCACGAAGGAAAATGTTGAAGTGAATTTTCATTCTGTAGCTACTGGAGTCGGAATTGTAAGTAAAGTCTGAGTTTTATTCGCCATCTTTCTTTGACACATTTATGTTTCATGATTGTCTTGTTGAATTGGTTATGCTTGGGTACTGGATTGGGATGAAGGTTAAGTAGGGTTAGAGATTTAATTTATAATTGGTCTCTATGATTATGGGACATGTTTTTATCATCTGTAAACTATTCAGTTCAGTATGCAATAGTTCACTCTAGACTTTGTGGGTGGTATTGTCCCTTGAATGCTAAAGTTGTTTGGAGGCCTTGAAATCTTGCTAGGCTGTTAAGCCCTCTGCTCTTAGTCAGAATTATTATAAAGTTCTAGTTTAGTTTTATTTAAGATGCACGCTTGTATGTAGAATGTGACGGTAGTTGTGTTTAAAAAAACATGAAAATGATTTCATTTTGGCCTATTATAAAGGGTAAATAATTTCTTTTACATATGATTTCATATGTAATATTATATGAAATTGTTGAACACGGGTTATGGTATTAGTGAAAAGGGACTCTATACGCTCTGTGCTTCTGGCTCTTTTTGCTTTTGCGGTGCATCACCGACACCTTTTGCGCTCCATGCCTTACGACAAATGCGTCACAAGACTACTTGTACCGGCTGCACATGCAAAAAAGTTAATTATTCTATACACATTGAAGTCCCATCCGCGCAGCCTTAATATGTATCTAACAGGTGTGTAGTAAGCAGTCCTGGGATATTATCTATTCATATGTTATTATTAACTTTGCTAGTTCTTATTTTAACTATCAGGCATCTTAATAATTGTTGGCACACACTGTGTAGGTAACATGGCAGCTTTTTTCCCTGGTGATGTGATTGTTAATGTGGAAGGGGACCGTGAGTATGTACACAAAACAGTTGAGTCAGTTGTTTCTTATCTCGGAGAGTTTGGAGTTGATGAGAGCACGATGTTAGAGTTAAAAATTGGAGTAAGTTCAAATGTATAAAAATTGCTGGATCATATTATCTTGCCTATCCCTTAAAAAAGTATTCTCTGGCATGTAGTCACGTTTTTTAATGCGCATGGATACTCCACAGAAAGGCATTCGTTCATCATATCAGGGAATGTGTGTACCTGAAAAAACATATTCAGACGTGAAAGCTGAAGGAGAGTTTATGGTTAGTTTTCCCCCTTGGTGTGTTTCCATTCAGTGTGTTGGTTTTTGAGTATTGGTGTAGATGAACAGCACACTGTACAATCTTTATCTCCTTCGTGGAGCGTTGCAATATGTGGATTAGTCGCTGGTTTGTTTTGTAGGCTCGCAAATGCATGTGAATTCCCCTGTCGTGTATTGATGATCTCATTGGTAAAGATGGTGGAAATATCAAAAAGATAGGGGAATCAAGTCCGGAGGTCTATGTTTCCCTGGAAACATTTACGCTTAAGGAAGTGATTATTCATATTGAGGGTAAACGTTATTCGGATGTTGAGGTTGCTGTGGATGTGATGGTTGTGGAAGACCCAATATGTTTTCGATGAACTTTGTATTTCATTTATTTCCAGCCTTACCTGTCCATGTGTTTATCGTGATTATTATTATTAGCATATCATTTCAATATAGTATGATATGAAGTCTATATAAAGAGAACGTATGGTCTGTGGTTTTAATTGACAAAGCGTGTTATTTATTTATTTATTTGCAGGGATTGATTCGAGACCGAAAGAAAGATTGACAATTTTTGTTTTGTAAGCACGATTCATGGGGGAGTCTATGATTTTGCATGCTTTCATCTGTATTACTTGGGGGACGCAAACACTATTATCAATTGTTGCGGAAATTTATTACGTACGTAGTTACTAGTGTAGGATTAGGCGTTAAAATGTGATCGATTTAGATTAGTTTCTTTTTTGATGTCAAGCTAAATCAATTGCTATATGCAAAGTTTCTCTTGAGCTTCCATCTTTTCTTGCTTCTTGGGTTATATTTGGTCTAAAAAATGGTTCTTTTTTTTTTCTTTTGAGGAAGTTATACGACTGACGTGATCTTTTCTCTCCTTTCCCGTCTCACAAATATGTCACAAACTAAGTTATTTGTTTAAAATTTATTTGTTAATTATTTACTCTCTACGTCCATAAATAAAATTTTTGTTCTGCATTACGATTTTTGATTGTAGTTATTTTAAAATCATTTTATATGAAAAATTATATGAAATTAAAAAATAAAAATTACATATTTAAAAATTACATGAAAGATCTATAAAACTAAAAGTGACATTACTATATTATTTTATCCAAGAGGGCATGAAAATAAGCTAACAAAATTAATAAAATTTGACTTTGTGTAAAGTGAATGAGAATTTTATTATTGTACCGCATTTTTGACCGTGACATTTGACTATACCAAGAATATAGAGCTTAGTGAAATTATACTTCTATTTTTCACTTAAATATGAGTATGACGAAATGTAAAAAATGAGATTATCTGTTATAAAATTTACTACTCTCTGTCTTGAATTAAATTGCATGTTTAGTATTTCCTCCGTCTTCAAACGTGGTTCTTTTTCTGTTTACGAAGTTTGACGGACTTTATTTTCAATTTAATTTATTTGATTATAAGTGTAAAATTAAAAAATAAAATTTATATATTTTTTAAAACAATATCAAAAGTTTTACAAAACAAGTAATGGTAAGATATACGGAGTATTATTTTATCAAATAAATAATGGAAATAAGTAAATAAAATGATTAAAGTTTGACCGTGTGAATATGAATTAGGAAGAACACTTTAGGACATCGTAAGTATTTATAGAGTCAATCTTTGTTCATTTTTTATTTTCGTTACTCATCCGATAAAAGATTATGGCAACGTTACCTTTTTCATTTAGTTTTTTAATATGTAACATTTATTTTTTGATCTACCTTAATTTTCTAAATTGTATTGAAAATAACTTAAGTAAAATATCGTAAACTTATAGATAGTTTAGATTGGGAACGAAAAATCAATATACTCTTTCTCTCCCAAAATGTTTAACACATTTCAAGCAATATATAAAATGTCACATCTTTTAAAATCGTTTTATTTATAAATTGATAAGAAATAAAAAAATTCAAAATATTTTACAAAACAGAGAATAATATTTTTATTTTGACATTTTCGGGAGGGAGGGAGTAAAGAGGAGGAAGAGTGAGGATGGAGAGGATTGTACAGTTTTGTTCATAATTTTACCGCTTTGTCTTCAACATCGGAATGACGGTCGCCGGAAGATTTGCATTTCTCTCATCTGTTACCATCAATTTTCTTTTCCTAAGCATTTTATTGCTCGCAGATTCAAGTTTAAGCATAAGATTTCCGGCTCGGGCCATCGAGTCTCCGCCGGATCCGTCAAATCTCCACCTCAAAACAGCTGTTTTTGCTCTGGGAAGTTTCTGGAGGTCCGAGGCGGTGTTTGGTTGCTTAGACGGCGTCGTCAGAACCTCCGCCGGATATGCCGGCGGCTCCAAAAGCAACCCCGAGTACCGCAACTTAGGCAAGCACGCCGAGTGCGTTCAGGTAAATTTTCGGTTTTCTTAAGCGTGTGAATCTAATTCTCCATTTTCGCGCATAGATCAGAAACGTGTTTGGGGTAAAATTAGGTCATTTGATTGATCATGGGTTCGCCATTAGAGCTTAGATTTCCCGTGACAAATTTTCATAGAGGATAACAAATTTTCTCTGTGTAGAACACAAATTTGTCAATTGAGAGTGCTACATTTTGGGTGATTGGTGTTATTGAGTTATTGCCGAGTTATTGCTGAATGAGTTCTTAATATTTGAACATTCAGAGAAGTAGAGAAATAGACAAGGCAAGCTGCATATTGTGCTCTAGGATTCATTCGTGTCTGAATCATGTGCTGACAAGACAGCAAATGTTCATCAATGAACAACAATTACATGTTTTTTTACTTACTAGTTTCATCCTTCATTGCACAATGACTATCTTTTTTGGGGATCAAGCATGCAAATTAATAAAGGGCAACTCAATGCATGCATACCACACAACGAGGGTCGTGGGAAGAGGCACACCACAATGGTGTGATGTAGGCAAACTCTTTCCCTTGCATTTTTGCAAGAGGCTCCTATTCTAGGACTCAAACCCTTGATCATACAGCATCACCACATTAATCATACTGGGAAATGAACCAGCCAAATATCATATTCTTATTTAAAGAAGTAATATTATGTCCAAATTACATTTACTTAAGATGTTTGTCTTACCTACACATGTTGACGCATTTCAGCTTCTAACTCTGTGTGCTCTCTTCTGGACAAGTATATGGTCACTCCCTGCAATAGTTTCGTTTGTCTTTGATTTGTTTATTCATTATGTTTCTTCTTTTACCCTTGGTATATCCATTTGAAGCTATAAGAGAGGCCTAAACAGTACTCTGTAGTTCAAATCAAATTCATTTGAAGATGCACAATTTCTTTGATCTAACGTTTCTACTTTTCTTCCTCATGTGAGTTTCTATTTCATACCATTCTTTATCTAATATTGTGTAGATTGAATACGATTCCAGAATGATTAGTTTTAGACAACTCTTGGAGGAGTTCTGGTCAGGTCATGATTCTAGGCAAGTCTATGGGCAAGGTCCCGATGTAGGTAACCAGTACAGGTATCACTTCCAGTGACATTTCCTGGGGACTACAGAAATACATGTAATGCAAGCGCAAGTAGAGAGAGCTCAAACACTTTTGTCTAAAAGCAGGTCTATTATATTTACGAATGGAACTGATGAGGTGAGGTTGGCTGGCCTCAGCAAAGAGCGAGAGCAATCAAGATCCAAAAGCAGCATTGTCACTACTCAAATTCAACAGCTTGAAACATTTCACCCTGCTGAGCCTGAACATCAGGTAATGCAGGATTAATCTGGTCTGTGGGCTGTTTTCTCTCCTAATTGGCCTGAAGTGTGAAATTATAAGAAAAGAAAACCAAATTGGAAGAAAATAAATTGTGAAATTGGAATAGGATAAAATTTGTAAAATAACAAAAAGATAAGTTCAATTCATTTTGTTTATTTATTTCTACTTTTCCTTTGTTTTTTTATTGTATTTTTTCAAGTAAAAACCATATACAATAAAATAGTTTTACAACAGCAAAACAACCGAATAGAATCCCGCATGTAGGGTCAGGGGTAAGTTACGCAGACCTTACCCCTATTATAAAGTAGGGAGGTTTTGTTTCCAAGAGACCCCCGACTAAAAAAGAACCCTGCCTAAGAAGTACTGGCATACAAGAAAATAATTTGCCTCTTTCCCTAGCACTTTCCATGATCCAAACATACCTTATAGTTTAATTCAAAATTGAAGATTTTCCCACTGCAGAAATTTGAGCTGAAACGGAATTCATTCCTCCTCCAGTTGATTGGGAACATGGGTGAGGAAGAGCTTCAGAGATCAACATTGGCAGCAAAACTAAATGCCTATGCCGCAGAGCTTTGTCCACCTAGGATCCAAAGGCGAATCGATGCAAAAATTAAGGATATCATCAGAAAAGGATGGCCAGTTTTGAGAGACATATAGACACCATACATTGGCTAAGGCCTTGGGTTCTTCGGGTAAACTCCAATTCATGACATCTTTGCTTCAAAAAATCTATTAAGGAAAAAAAACTCTGTGCATCATTGTATCAACCCGTTAGTCATTGAACTATTGATATGCCAAATTGGTTTACAAAGCGTTAGCGTGACACCTTAGGAATACTCTTCATTTTCCCTTCTCTTAGTATATTTTACCTTTTTATTTTCCTCACCAAAATGGAAGGAAATAATTTTCCTTTCTCTTAGTATATTTTACCTTTTTATTTTCTTTTTCATCCACTTTTCTTTTCTTTTCCTCTTTAAACAGACAAGCAAAACGATTTTCCATCTTAATTTCTTTTCTCTTCCCTCTCAAATTTCTTGAACCAAACATAGTGTAAAGGAATTCGGAAAGAAAATAAAAGTAGATTTCTCTTCTTTTTCACCCCAAAGTATAAGGAAAGTTATTTTCCATCTTTTTAGTTTATTTTCTCGTCTTATTTTTTTTTCCTCTTTAACCAAATAAGAAACATTATTTTCTATTACATTTTCAATTGACTTAAATTTCAACACCTCGTGCATGATAAACAACGAATTAACACTTCAAGGAACTTGTATGGATGGACTGGAACTTGTAAAGACCATAAAGGACATACTTTTGTTTGTCCACAAGGCGACATTCGCAATGTGAGAACTTTATCTAGTGTGAAAATTCCTTGTGTGGCCCGAGACGATATCTTTAAGGATCAAGCTTAAAATTATACCATGATTTATTGCTTACTTCCCTCAAAGCATGAGGGCACCCAATGCGGTTTTTCTCCCTCCATCTAAGTTGAAACTCTCCGTGTTGACTTGACATGGTTTTTAATGTAATGTTAAAATTCTTTTGACTTTATTGAAATGCCCTTCATCAAGTTACTCCATTCAGCGCCACATCTCGACATCACCACTTCTCCCCCAGATCTGAAGTCGTCCCCTGCCCATCCCTAATCCTTTGGGAAGAAGAAGGGGGGCTGACAAAAAAAGGATTAGGGATGAAGAACAGAGGAGGCGATGAGGAAGGGAAGGAGTTGGGGAAGAGGGGGTTGAAGAAGAAAAGAAGAAAAAACATCTTATTAACTGTTCAGGAGAAGTGTAAACGTATTAAATTAACAAACTTCAATCATTAATTCAATAAAAAAAATTGCTCGTGTATTACACACTCCGTATTAATAGTAGTCTTGCAAATAACTTTTTTTAAAAAAAATATTTTGTTGCATAAAGTATAAAAATGTACTGTAATACTCCACATAGCAATAAGAATTTCGGAGTATAATTTACAGAGTTTTATTTTCCGAAATATTTTAATACGTAGTAGTCGTCTTGCAAACAAAACCAGATATCCTAGCATTACCAAAACCAAAAATTAAAAAGAAAATTTGCCCAAAAATGGTCCTCTCATATGTTGCAAATTCTTTCGGAAGAATTTGCAACGTAAGAGAGCATGTGGAAAAATTTATCAAAAAATTATATAAAAAAACAAAATAAATGAAAGCAATCCAATTGTTATATATGTAGTAGACAATCTAAGCTCCGAAGATACTCAAAAGTCAAAACTCAAGAACATCGTACAGTTTAACTACTCGGGAGTACAAAAGATTTTGAGATATTACACTTATCAAACTCTTCCATAACAACGGTCTTCTTATCGTCCCCTGATATCAGCCTTGATTCCCTTCTCAATCCGTTTCACAACAAAGAACTGCCAGAGACGACATGAACAGTGAGGGATTGTTAAAAAACAATATTCCAAATTGTGAAGGCGTGATTTGAAAAGAAAAATACTCTGTAATCGCTACATCCCAATTTTTTTACTCAATTTTTCATTTTAGACGTCCTGAAAGACACTCCTTGCTTTATTTCGTTGTTGAATTATGAGCATGTGTGGCTCGTAAGATTTCACTTTCATCTAAGCAGATTCTAATCCTACTTCGATAAAGTTTTATGGATAAAGTTTTTTTTGGGGGGCAAATGGAGTAATAACATTACAGTACAGGTAAAAGTCCTTGAAGAAGTAACTTACCTGGAAAGCTAAGAGCAGAGGGATGAACAGTTTTCCTCTTTCATTAGGATTTGGTCCTTCAATCAACTCCTTGTCAACAAAAATACTTTGGCCTCCTCTTAATACAATCTCCGTGATGGTCTGAACAAGATCGGAGATCCAAGCAGTTCCATTTGGAAGGATCTGTGTATGATTGAACCCTTTTTTAGCAAAGCGAAGGTTTTTTCTCTTTAAAAAAACACGTGTAATTCATAAGAAAACGCAGCAAACCTTCTCATCACTTTCATTCTTGTTGCATCTTCCGCTGTTTTCAACCAACACATGTGGAATGGGAGTTCTCTGAAATCAAGATGACAAAAATGGGTCAATGGCAGCAACAACCAATTGGACCATCATATATGGGATTCGTGACAAAGCAGAATGCTAGTAGACACTCCACCATCTAACCATGGAACTTACAAACATTGATTGATAGCTAACCTAACCTTTCTAGTCCAGAATCAATAAAACTGCCATAAGAAATAGAACACATTTCTTTTACAAAAATATTTTACAGCCCCACTACACTATTTGTAATATGTTGCATGGATTCTTAAAATAAGTGTCACTTCTCATCCCCGAAACATCCGCACTTGAGAGGTCCCGACACCCAAAACCTTTGTAAAAATTGGAAAAATTGGTGTCTTCTTGTTCCCGACCTTGTCCCTGTATGGGTACCCGTCTCCATCTCCATGAAACTTAGTTTGCAAGGACTCCTCTAAGGGACTCCCTCTTATACTCCCCCTGACTCAAAATGAAGTCCTCATTCCACTTTTCACAGTCATGAGTGCAACACTTTGATCATTAACATAGAGGATATTTGTTTGAATATACTTACTTTGTTTTAAGTATGATAGTTTCAATACATTTTTTCTAAATCGTGTGATCATAGTTTACACATTTTCATTTATAACCAGGAAAATCAAATGGAACTCTATTTTGGAAACGGAAGGAGTGTTTAGCATATTAAATATGTGGATTAAAAGAGTGAATAATAAAAGAGACCTTGAATTCTGATTTCTTCATTTGGGCTCCCTGACGAACAACCTTCACCACAGCGGCTGACCTTTTGCTGGAATACTCTTCATAACTCAACCCATCAGGTGGTGACATTTGAGCATGAGTAAGCACGACAATACCTCTACGCCAAATTTGCTTTCCGAAAGCATTAGTAATGGCTTTCACAATTTGTGAATCCAAGTTGTCCACTCTATATACATCCAGGCGATCCACGTAGAGCAAAACATCTATTGTCTTGTTCAAAAGGAACCTATTTAGATTCAATCAGCAGATTTAGATTGCATTGAATGATTCAATAAATCCCTGTCCTACCCTATCCCCACACCCGCCCGCCCTCCAACCCAATAAAAAAAGCACAGTGAACTCGATGAAAAGCTACTTAAATAATCCATCCGTCCCTAAAAGAAGTTATTGTTTGCTTTTTCAGGAAGTTCAAGAAAAATGAAATCGTATAATGGAGTTTTATGCATATGAGAAGAAATCATGTGAACTCACTTCTTTCTAGGACAATTTTAAAAAGAAGAGAAGAAGTTCTTCTAGAGATGGAGGGATAAATATTCTTGATGACTCGTATAAAAACACGCAAGTAGTTATATTTTAAATAAACATTTTAGATTATTCAACAGATTTAGCAACTTCTCCCACTTTACGCTTTACCAAACAGGGTCTAGAGATTTTTTTTAGAATAGTCACCTCTTTATGAGATCAAGGGCTTGGTCATTCACATATCCAGCTTCAACAAGCCCTGGAGTGTCAATAATGTTTAATGTGAACCCCGCACGTGAACGTGAGATCATTACAGGTCTTGGAGCTTCTGCCTGAAAAACATGATGTTCTTATTATTATTGCTGGCAAATGGGAAAGAACTCTTTTATTTTCTAAATTAAATGAGAGATAGGTAGATGCCTGGAAAGCACCCGCAGCAACTACTCTTTCACCTATGATTGAATTCAGAGTAGAAGATTTTCCAACGCCTCCTTTCCCCATCACCAAGATGGTCAAAGTGTTCACATTCTACCACAAAAAAAACACACACACACACAGAATATTGTCAACAACCAGTGCCATTGGAATTTAAAAAACATAAAAAAATACAAACTCTACATTATAATTATATGGCATAGATTTATTTTTCACCACTGCAAATTTGACTTTTTTGTTTTTGGGTCCGTATCTGCTTTTGGTTAATGGTTATCAAGCAAGTTACATTCTTCTTTTAGTAGTTCTTCCTCAGTAATCAACCTCTGTTTGTTAAAAAAGAAATCAACTTATGCGGCTCGCAAAAAATGACTTCCCTCATCAACTTTGAGTAAGTGAGTAGGGACAAATCACAACAACAACAACAACCCAGTTAAATCCCACAAGAGTAGGGTCTGGGGAGGGTGTGTGTATGCAGACCTTGCCCCTACTTGAAAGTAGAGAGGCTGTTTCCAAAGAAACCCCCGGCTCAACGTCGAAAGTTGCATTGCTTGACTAACTGCTACTTCATTAATTAAAGAAGCGCAGACAGTTTAGAGATCCATTTTGAGTAGGGACAAATCAAAACTTGCTAAATTTCACTTGCAACTTATGGATTTCAAATTAGTAAGCATTTTTTAAGAGCAACAAGAAATCTGAAGTGAACATGTCAATCAGACCATTTAAAACTGAAGTCGACCGGGTGGCTAACAAGACAGAAAAGTAATCTAGAGAGGAAAAAAACACATTTATGCCTAATTACTACTCCCTTAATCCCGAAACTGTTTAATATTTTCTACTCAAGTTATTGCTAATTCAATTCATTTAAATATCAGTGTAGAACTATGTAATGAAAATGATTAAAGTAAATGATGAGTAAAGAAAGCATATATTAAAAGAGGAGTGAGCGGGACCTCCTGCTTCAAGTTCCCCAGCAATTCAAGTAACTTGGTCTGAGTGGCGGCAGGAAACTGCTGAATTCCAGCCCATTCTCTGACCAGTGAAGCCATTCTCCGAGCAGAGACGAGAAACCCTAGCTGGAATTAGAGCCACAATCAAACGAATCAGAGAACAAAAACGGATAAACTTCGGTACGAAAACCTAACTCTATAGCAGTACCAGATTTGAAATTGCAACTATAAACCCATCGAAAAGACGATGATTACGACACCTACTGGTTTCGTTTCGCGCCTCTGGATGATATAAACAACACAGGGAATAACTCGTTCAAGAAGACTTATTAGATAAGGTTCGAAGTGGAAGCAAGCAGAAATACCTGAGAGAGAGAGAGAGAGAGAGAGAGAGAGAGAGAGAGAAGGTGAATTGTTGGGCCTGGCAAATACTGAATGAGGCTTTTGAGAAATCATTGGATCCCATGCCGGCCACATTATTTACCACTTTGTTTCTACCAAAAAAAGTGAAAGTGTGAAACATGGTACGTCTATCCAAAATTTGTACTTCATTGGATATGCACTAATATTTTGATAATTTATATTAATATTAAGTGTTGATGCATTAACAAAAATTTACACCGACACAAAGTATTAATGCGTTAACAAGAATTAGCATTACACCAACACAAAATGTTGGTACATCTCTGCGGTATGCAAAATGGGGTACAAATTTTTAAGGTACAAATAGCATTATCCAAAAAAAGTCTATACTACTTTTATTTTGTTTACTCTTCCCGTCTCTGAAAGATTGTTACAATTTGATTATTTAGTTAAATTATAACACTCTATGAATATTTAATTATTTTAAATTATATTTAGTTTGTGATTAAATGGTGTCATATTTTGATCAAAAAAATTAAATTGTTCTGTAACAATCTTCTATGAACAGAGGGATTACTATGTTATTAGTTCTATTTTTTGTTGTATTTTTTAAAAATAAATTTTCAACTTAAGTTCATAGAGTAAACAAATTTTTATTTCCTTTTACTTTTGAAGATCATTACTATTTATTTTATAATACACTATTTCTCTAATGGTATGTTTGGAAAACTTAAAAAATTTGAATTTAGATTTAAGTTAAATTCTTCTCATTCAAGACAAAGCTTAATTTGAAATACATGCTCCTCCCCTTGTCATTTGAAATTCAAATTTTTAAATTTTGGAATTGAAATGCATGAATTGAAATGAAATGTTAGTTGCCAAACACTACCTAAAAGTAAAAGCAACCATTAACTATGTAGATAAACGACAATAATTTTGCAAATGAGGTGAATAATAGTGGCAGTAACACAATTTGTGATGAACAATAACAACATTAGAGTAGATCATAACAGAAAAATAATATCATCGCAATAAGTACTAGTCACGAGGGAGAGTTGTGGATATTAATTTGATAGAAAACATTATTCATGTCACGAGGGACATAAACTATGATGAGACGGTAAGGTTTTAGTTTGAATTTTAAAATGAGATCAAATTAGTAAAGATTGTTTGCTTAAAAAATATGTAAACAATTTGAAATTATGTGGCAAAATATGTACAACTAAATAATTTAAAAAATTGGTAAAGTGATTCAAACAAATGAGAAATTTTAGAATAAAAAACAAAAGCGTCACAAAATGTATAAAATTATTAATTGCGAATTTTATTCTTTTTAATTATTTCAGACCATTTTCTTTTTAAATCAAATGATAAGTTTAACATTTTTTTTCTCAAAACAAAATTGTACGGAGTAACAAATTTATTTGTAAGTCCGTCGTCGAGACTGTGATAGAGGCGAAATCGACGCTCGCCGTAAGCGCGCGAAGATATGGAGAGGCTGAAATCCGCCGTACCCGACGGTCTCCGGCAGGGAATTTCAGCGAGCAGCGCCGATGACCTCCCCGCCACGTCATTGTCCCTACTCAACTTCTTCAACCGCATTCCCCTCTTTCACCAGGTAACCACAGCCATCCCCAACCATTTCCAATTGATTTATCGCATCAAAAGCTCAATTCCTGTTTAGCTCAATCAACCAGTTAATTTCCAATTTCAATTTCTGTTTTCTACTACTCTTTCTCAATTTTTTTTGGTCTCAGAAAAAGAGTAAAATTTGAAGAGAGAAAAAAAAGTTAATGTTCATCATATCAGATGTTTTTAAACAAAAAGTGTTAATGCAAGTTAAATATTTAAAATTAAGTTAACTAAGAAATAAATTTGAAAATATACAACAACAACAATCCAATATAACCCCAACTTCAAAGTTGGGGTCTTTATGCATTGCTTCATTTACTCCTCAAACAGAGAATAAGAAGCAAGGGAAGTTTCAATGCCTTTTTTATTTAGTCCATTATGTAGTCTAAAGTTGAAACTAAAACATTGTCAACTCTTTTTGCTTTATTTCAAATATATTTGAAAATGTACCCCAACATATATAAAAGTTGTAAATTTGAGGATTTGGATTCTTTTTTCATGGGAGTATTTATTATCTGTGGTGTCATGCATGGACTCCAGAGTATGCTAATCTCAGCTCTTCTTTGAAGTTTGTTAAGGATTTGACGGACCCAGAAATGGCTTTGTGTCGCAAGGACCCCAATGTTGCTTCTGATTTAAAGGTTCGCGGTAACAAGTGCTTCTCCAGTGGAGATCACCGGAAAGCCTTGGATTTGTACACACAGGTGAGGACAAATGAGGAGGACTGTATATAACAAACCTTTCATATTTTTGATCTCACCAGTGTTCAATAAAACATGGAACTGCAAACCAACATTTAAGGATTTGTATTTCTATGTTGTTAGGTTAATCCTTCATGGAAGAACTTTGTTACACTTGCTGAGCAATCTTAATTTACAGCCAAAAGAGTTGCTTCATGTTTGTTTTCTTTTTGTAATTTGATGATCACTTTTCATATATTAAACTTGTTTTTATAATTTGATTTTCATGAGTGTAACAGGCATTGCGATTTGCTCCAACTAGTGATGATAGGGAGAAAACCCTAGCTGCAACACTCTATGTGAATCGTGCATCTGCATTGCATGTGAGTCCAAAATATAAATGTCTAATATCAATTGTTTTTCCTACAAATATTACATATGCCTGACTGTTTTCATATTGGCTTTAATGATCACTTAATATGGATCTTTCTCCTACTGGATTTCAATGAGAGAAAAAAGATTATGTTTTTTCTGGAAAATTGGATATTTTGTTTTTTAGTGAACCAAGAAGCATAGTTATCAATGTATGTTTGAGTTTACCATCTTTCTGTTGCCAGTTCTTTTAAATGATTACATTACTTATAACAATGTGTGCTTCAATAATTACATTACTTATAACAATGTGTGCTTCAATAATGGCCAGAAAATGGGACTCGTTCAAGAGTGTTTACAAGATTGTGGACGGGCTATTGTGATATCTCCCACTTATGCTAAGGTGTGTTTTGTGTGTACACTTTCACTCTTGTCTGATCTTATTTTTTGAATTATTGCATGTTAATTCATTTCTTTCGTATTTGGTTGCCATGATGATCTTTTCAGGCATGGTTCAGGAGAGGTAAAGCAAATGCTTCATTGAGAAAGTACGAGGAGGCCATCCAAGATCTCAATGTTTCTCTAAAGATGGAAGGGTCTCTGAGTGGAAAGAGGCAAATTGAAGGTGAACTGGAGATTATTTTGGACCAGCATAAGTTGATGCACAGTTCATCGGATATGTCCAAACAGAATGAGTCAGATGCTAGGTATATTAACTCTATCCTGTAAAATTCTAATTCAATATTATTAGAGAAAACTACCTAACTAAGACAAAAACATGCTCCATATACCAAATAAGGACCTATAATGCCATAGCGTGTCAATATATAATGCCAAAAACACTGTCAAATGCCAACATACAGTGCCAACTTTTGGCATTGCACAGTGTCAATGCTCCTATTTATGGGATAAAAACATAGTAGGTCCTATTTTGGTATAGGTTTAATGTTTTGGTTCTATTTAAGTAGATTTGTTATATTATTATACCTTTTTCATGTTGCGTTTTGAAGTTGTTACAAATTGACGTTAATCCATCGGACATGACAGTTCACCCACACCTATATCACGTGGGATTCGTTGGTCGGTGGACTTGGCTTGGCATCACGAGCCTAACTAATAGTAAAACGGGATTGGTATAGTCTATATTGGGCCGGCCGGTCCCAATATACCCATCAAAGAGTTATTTAGTATTTATTGTTTATTTCTGTCACAGTTGGTATTCGATTATTTCGTTTTGATAGAATATAATTTTGCAGTAGAATTTGTTTGTTTTTAGATAATGGAATAAACTGAAATTAGGGATTCAAGCAACCACAAAACACTAGTACATAAGCATGATTTCTGAAAAATATGGTATTATCTAGAGATCTTTTTTTAGGAAATCATTTTTTTTCTTCTTTCAAATGAACCTGGAGTTTCATTGAAGTATAACAAAGACAAAGTTGAGGTTGCTGATTTGTGCTTGTTGGGAAAAGCCCCCCAAGTCCCACGCCGCAACGTAATAGAGAGATTGACTCATATTTAAATGTTAAACACACTCCATTAGTATGAGGCCTTTTGGGAACTGCCAAAAACAAATCTTTGAGTGTTTAGCCCAAAACGGACAATATCATACTAATGCAGAGTGGGCTGAGGTACACGCACTCCCAACAGTGCTGAACACCAATTTAAACTTTTAGAAAACATGATGGTAAAAGTTAGATGCGGTCAACATGGTTTCATTAGATTCATTTAAATCACCTTTAATGACTTGATTCTGATTTTTATAATCCATTACACTCCTTTCTTATTTGCTTTCTTATAATTGTAGACCTTATGTGACAGATGAGGCCGACCAAGCAAATGTGGAATGTGTGCCTTTTTCAACTAAAGGGAGGGGAATGGTATCTCGCACCGATATTCATCTCGCCTCTTTGGTTCATAAAGAAGATCCCTATGCAGCGGTAATAGCCAACATTCATTTTTTTTTGTGGTGATAAAAAACTCTACATTTTTATTGGGCTGTCCTAGGCTTTGTTTGTTTGGAGAAGAATATTTTTCTGGAAATTGTTTAAAATATTTTCTGGGGTTCGGCACTGGAAAGTATATTCAAGGAACATGATTTCTCATTTTGCAAATGGAAAGTAATTTTCTCAAAACATTTCTGTATTTTCTTTCTTTGCGGGCCAAATACTATACACTCTTTGTCCCAAAAAAGTGTCATGGGTCTTATTTAAGCAAAATTAATCTTCATTATATTTAAAGTATTTTTTTTCTAAAATAAAGCATTACAAACAAGTTGAATATGTCAAATTTTGTTAAATTAACAAATAAATTTTAAAATAAAGCTAGAATTGATGGTTTTCATTAGTTGTACTTCAATAAAACTAAATTGTTGTACCTTAATGAAATATGATTCTTTTTTTGGGATGAACCGATGAAGGTAGTATTAATCATGAAACAAATTAATTTTCAGGAAAACATTTTCCACGAAGAAGTTCTTCTCAACACTATCTATTTTCATCTAAACAAATGGAGCCTTAACATATCAGCAATGATCAAGGGAATTGATGATTTACTTTTTTACTGGAACTACACATCATCACATTTGATGGTTGACACTTGACATTCATTCTTAATCACGGCAAAAGCTTTATGTAGATCATCTTGAAGACCTACCGGGAGACCAACTGTCATTTCTGCTTCATTGAGCTACCAGCAAATGCAATTCCCTGTGATTTTTGCTCTATACCGTTATATTGCTCTAGGCGATGCCAATTAGTATCAGGGGGAAAAGTGTTCTGCAAAACTCCAAGGAAAGCTAGCTGCCATGAAGGCATACCAGATGAACTTGAAAAATACATTTCACAATGTATTTCAGGTTTTTCAGCTGGTAATCCCGATCGATGTACGGATCATATTCCTGAGCATAGACATGAATGTCAAGGCGCTCATTGGCCTTCAGTATTGCCCTCAGATGTAGTTTTGGCTGGTCGAGTCATTGTGAAATTTATAGAGCAGCAGAAACATTCATGTGGTGTTTCAAACCTCATAGCAGTTTTGGTATATGTGCAGAATAATTTGCTTATCTTCAAGGCTACGTTTGGAATACAAAAAAATAGTAGGGAAATGAAAAATAAATGCTAAATGTTGATATTTAATGTTTGGTTTTACCTTCAAAAATACAAATGAAAATCACATTTGATTTCTTAAAAATTTACATATATTCATAGATTTTCTTAACTTTTTATAATATACATAATTAAATGAACAAGTTCGAACAAATATTTATAATTGATCTGTTGAATTTGAACTGTTTTTAATTTCTAGATTGTCCTTCAAAAATTTTCATTAATTTTCTTTCATATTTCTTTACATTGCATTTCCTTTACGGCTTAAGGCATGTTTGGAAACCAAAAAATGGTAGGGAATGCAAACAAATGCCAAGGAAAATGGTTTTTCAATGTTTGGTTTTATGTTGAGAACTTCCAAGGAAAATCAAATCTGCTTGTCTATAGGATAGAAATATATAAGTACATTGAACTCGAACGAATATTTAGAATAGGTTTATTGTGTTTGAACCAATTTCTCATTTCACCCATTTTTTGTATCCTTGAAAACTTCCCCTAGTATTTTCCCTGTTTGAAACGGACCCTTACAGTTTGGATTAGGAAAGAAGCTAATGATGCAACTTGTGTAGGATCTCTGCCACAATTATGTACATCTGCCTCCTGAAACTAAACTGGAGTTGCATATATATTCAATCGTTCTGCTGAACTGTCTTCAGAATTCCTATGCACTAAAACTACCAATGACAGGGATGATCATTTCACAGGTAGTACCTCATAAATATATAAAAAAAATCAGTCCAAATTCCAAAAGTTGCTCCAGCACTTTGAAAATTAAACTATTGCTTGAAGTTTCATTGTCTTCTTGCAGGTGGTTATACTTCTATCACAAATCAGAGTGAATTCAATGGCTATTGCCAGAATGAAATCTTTTGATATGAAAGGGCTTTCAGATGTGCATGGGAATGCTTTAACCAGCATTGTAGAACAGGTAAAAGGTCAATCTTGTCTTAGTCTCTAATCTTTTCTGCATCTCTCATGGTGTGTTTGGATCTCAGAAAATATTATGGGAAAAAAAAAGTTTCACGTGTTTCGTTTTAAATTGGATAATAATACGCCGTTTATGATTAGTGCAATTAATTTTTTTAACAACCCCAGTATAATTCTGACTCTAATGAGGTCTGGGGTCAAGGGTTAAGCTGTCTTCCCTGTGTAAAAGACTTAGAGACTGTCTCCTTTAGATCCTGGATAGATGCATTGCTGCATTTACTACCCAAACTTCATAGTAAGAAACATGGACAATTTAATCATAATGTGCCATTTAGATTTTGTCCATTATTTTCCTAAAGCGAAAACATTATGTGCAATAAGTTTTTTCATATGCTTAAATTTCTTAGTCTATTACATAATTGATGTTGCCATTTGCAAGACTAATATGCAATCATGGAGCATGGCATATCTTTTACTGAATTAAACCAATATTTTATTTCCCCCCAAACTTTCCTTCCTGCCTTACTTCCCTAAGGTTTTCCTTTCTATTTGCTTTGCTTGGAATCGGTAGAGTTCCAAACCTAGTTTCATGTGGTTACACCTTAACAAAGACTACTCCCTATTTTTTTGTAGGATTCACTTGAAGAGTATTTCATTCTATCTTTTTTTTGTTATTTAGGTCAAGGTTGGTCAAGCTATATATTTGGAGGGTAGTATGTTTAACCATTCTTGTAGGCCAAATGCACATGCTTACTTTCTTTCACGCACTCTTTATGTGCGCACAACTGAAACTGTTGCAGCAGGATCTGAACTTGAAATCTCTTATGGACCCCAGGTACCTGCTTTTAGTTGATAATAATGTTTTTGAAGATATACTAAAAGCTCTGTTTGTTTACAATAAATTATATCCATTGAATTTTTTTTCTTATTTTATTGTGTTTGATGCAATAATACATTTTCTTATTCTTACAAGGATTTTCATTGTTTGGCACCAGAAAACAATTTCATATGATGGAAATCATTTAATCAATTCTTAAGGTTAGATTAGGGCCTCTATAAATTCTAGGAGAATAAAATAGCCATGGAAATAAAAGAAAAATGTAGATGGAAAAGAAATTTGGGAGAAAACAATTGACTAAGAAATTTAACAACCCAGTATAATCCCAACTTCATTGGGTGTTGAGATGTACACAAACCAGTATAATCCCAGCTTAAAGCCTTAATGTGCCATTTTGATTTAGTCCGTTATTTACCCAAAGCTAAAACATTGTCATATACCCAAAGTCTATCATGTTTTCCAAGGTACTATATAAAAAAACTATCTTCCTTCCCTCTTTCCAAACATAGCTTGACTTTGTGGAACACAAATTCCCATTTTGAAAACAGGAGGTCTTAATCTTGAAAGTGTTTTGTGCTTCTCTTGCTGGCTGAACATCATATTATACATAGAAAATTGTGTACTTGTTTTAAAGGAAAACATCACGACCAGAACAACAACAATCCAGTATAATCTAAACTCAATTGTGGTCTCGGGGTTCAAGATGCACACATAGAGGCTTCCATTACACTTAATGCATTGCTGCGCTTACTGCCCAAAACTTCATAGAAAGTAAGAAGTTCAATATCCCATTTTTATTAAGTCAAATATTTACGAAGTTCAAAACATTTTCTTTGAAAACAGTTCCATGGAAATGATATTTTTGGAAACAAATAGAGCCTAAATATTGGGATTACTCAGATTTTCCATTATTAACTCACTTTTTAATGTTTTCGAAGCATGTGTCTCTAGACATTAAAATGTTTAAGTACAATTCATAATTCCTAATATGCTACTACCCAAGCTCTGATAGGCCATTGGTGATTAGGAACTAGAAAACGGACTTCTCACAACCAGATCAATGGTGCAACATTATTTATTTCTTGTAGGGCTCAAGAAATTTTAGAAAAAGGTTACAGAAAGTGTTCTGTTTTCCTAGTTTAGTCGTGATGTGTCTATCTGTCTCTGTCGTTGGTTATTAAACTTTCTTGTATGACTATTATTCTTTTTCCCAAACGTGCTGGTTTAAAGGTAGGGCAGTGGGACTACAAAGACCGCCAGAAGATCTTGAGAGAACATTACTCATTTGACTGTCAATGTAGAGGCTGTTCGCAACTAAATCTATCTGACCTCAGTATTAATGCTTACAAGTGTGCTAAACAAGATTGTGAAGGCGTGGTCCTTGACTGCACACTTGCTAACTATGTGAAACAAAAAGTGGACCCCATCTCTCGTGTCCTGAGCATTCCCTACACTCAGAAGCAGGTACTTTCTATATGGCTAAAATATGGAGGATAAATATCCAAAAATGGTGTAAACTTTTCACTGTTGGTCACACGAATGCTAGGTACCAACCTTACCATACTACCATCTACTTTTGGTTTCTGACTTTCGTTTCTCTGCTGTTAGTGTAGGACTACGGATTTCTTGGCACTTTTGGTCATCCTAGTCACTTATCCAACTGATTTTTGTACAGTTTCTGCTTGGTTTTTTCGTATAAGTGACCTAAAACGCGGTAAGGACCAAAAGTGACACAAAATTTAAGGTCGTGCACTCAACGTAAACGGGCAACTCCGTAAACATCTTCGCTGAGTGAGGGCTCGGGGAAGGGTCCCACTATAAGGGCATGATGTTGGTTACCTAACCTTGAGTTTCAAGAGCCTTCTTCTTAGACTCTAACCTAAACACCTCCACCGGTGTGTCATAAAAGTCTATACCAAAAGTGGGAATGACATAATAGTCATGAGACCAAACATGGAATTTTTTCTATATAACCGAAAGTTATTGGTGTTTGGCAAAATTTTTTAGCCTTAAAACCATTTGGTGACAATCTGGCCTGGCTGCCCTCGTGATGGTGATAATAAAGGTTTCACTTTAAACTTATGTTGATGAGTACGTACATAAGTACATTTTACATTTGCTTATTTTCAGTATCTTGTTCTTCTTGTCTTTGTTGTTGTCATCACTCATCATATTTTCATAGCTATTCTCTTGGCATGTGAAGGTCGAAAAAGGTGGACATGATGGAATTATTGGTGCGGCAAAATATACGGTTCATAAACCAGATTATCATCTTAATCCTCAACATTGCTTGAATTGTGGCTCTTATTGTGATCTAGAAGCTGCTTCTGCTGCAATCAGCAAAGCCCAGAGTTGTCTCAGGCGGTACAACACACTTTCTCATGCCTTTATTTATATATATGGAATTGACTCATAAGTATATTTGCCCTATATATAGGCTGCAAGATGCAATAAGTTCCTCTAATGTTCCTGCTGAAGTACTTTCCAATGCTCTGAAGGTTTCAAATCTTCTGAGATCAACATTGCATCCATGCAATAAGAGAATTGCAGAGGTGAATGACTCACATCTCCTTAATGGCTATCAAATTTTAAAAAGCAAAGTTGATGTATTGTCATCTATAAGTCTTAGGATTTGTTTGGAACTCGGAAAATGTCAAAGAGAAAGAAAACATGGAGGAAAATAGCTGTGAAATAAGAAATTTAAAAGGGAAATACGAGTTAAAAGATTGTCTCAAACCCAATAAATCAAATTAAGTTTTTCACTCAAATTCATTTTGTTGATATATTTATGTTATAAAAAGATTAAGAAATCTAAACATATGTATGCTTTTAATTAAATTCAATATTCTTTGTATTATTCAAGGTGAAACAAATGATTTTTTATCTTCGGCATTTATCTTTCTTTTCTCTACCATTTTACAACTCCAAAAGCAGCTTTTACCCATGAAAAGTAGTCTTTTTCTGTTAGTGTTCTGAGGAGAGAACTTCATTATTTTTATCTACTCCGTATAAGCTGTAATACTTGTGATTCATTGTCCCATGTGGGGTTTTACTGAGTGTGTTGTTGTACATGTGATTCATTGTTTCAGGTTGAAGATAATATTGCACAGGCAATGTGCTTGGTTGGTGATCCACGAGCTGCAGTTGATCATTGTATAGTTTCAATCAAGGTACAACCTTGTCATTCTTTTCATTTTAAAAATGTAATGGGAAAATGGAAATTCCCAGTCAGGTGAGGTTATCAGGACTAGGAAAATGCTATGCTATTATTAAGTCATCCCACATTGATAAAAAAAATAAATAAATAAAACTAAGTCGACATATAGGGCGTTGGGTTAATCTTTTATTATGCTTACTTTTTAGGATGAAACCTTACGTTTTATTATGTCAATAGAGCATGCTAATCTCAAACGACCAATTGCCTTTGAGCTATTCTTATTAGATTGACCTTTTTACCATTGAATTAAACAACAAACCCAATAGAATCCCACAAGACAGTAGGGCCCGGGGAGGGTGTGTGCACCCATACCTTACCCCTACTTGGAAGTATAGAGGGCGTTCCTAAGAGACCCCTGCTCAACACAAACTGAACTCCAAGACCATGACACAAATTGACATTTTACCATTGAACTCCAAAATCTAATACTCCGTATGTAATACTTGTTTTGACTTTTGACGGATGTGTGTGTTATCAAGAATAGAATGTCTAATTAGTAATTACCTTGTGAGTTTTGGCTATGCGCTCTATGAATACGCCACATACTTTTACCACATTATTATAAATTCTCATTGGAATTTGAATGTCAATCTCAGATCCTCGAAAAACTCTATGATCCCAATCACATTGTTATCGGATACGAATTGGTTAAACTTGGAACCATTCAAATGCAACTTGGCGACTGCAATGCTGCCATCACTATAAAGAGAGCATCAGATATTTTTTCATGGCATTTTGGATCTTATTTGGACATCATATTCCCTTATTTGCAACACGTTCGGCTAGAAGCTGATAGTCTCCTACTATGATTGCCAACACTTGTGTAACCAGTTCCACTTTCCTTTTTATGCTATCCAAAAATTTCTTCCCGGTTTCCTATTTTGGAATTTTTTTTAATGAATATACCATTACACTCCACTTTTCATTTACACTATTCACCCCCACCATTCTTGTTTTTGTGTTCTTACTTTATTCGTGCTACTGTGTTTTTTGTCTATGTTTTTGTATTTGAGCCTATGAAGGTCTTTTGGAAACCGCCTCTATTTTTGGAGTATATATATGGTACAGCTGGCCGTACTAGAAATAAGGTATAACCGAGTAGTATTCACTTTGAAGTAAGATATCATTCCCGCACAAACATAAGTGTTCATTTGAAATAACGCAGTACTCATTCTAAAATAACGTAGTACTTATTTTGAAATAACGAATTACTCATTTTCATACATTTGTTCAATATAATTATTATATTTATTTATAAATAATGTAGTGTTCATTCTAAGACAAAGTGGTCTTCATTTTTAAATAAGGTTGTGCTCATTCTCAAGTAAAGTGCAATTCAATCCTTTCACATTTAAAAAATTTGGTGTAATTAATCTTACTATCATCATTCTCTGCATAAAAGTCAAAATAAGAACCGTTTTATAAGATGGAGAGAGTATGATTTATCAATTCTTTTTGGGACTCTTTAGGCAAATACTTCTTTAGTCCAAACTCCAAAATAAATGTGATAATTTACCTTTTGCCATTACGGAGTAAACTTTATGCAGTATTTACATTTGACATTAAATTTTTATAATCTTACCCTATAAAATTTTACTCCGTATAATATAAAATTACTTTTGATAAGTTTATATTGATATAATATTTCAAATGTTACATTTTTTATATCGTAAAAAACAACCTATACCAAGTTTAATGAAATCCAGAGTATGAATGTAAAAGTCAAATTTTCACCTTTACTTTCGCAAGAGGGAATAACATGAAAATTGCAACTTTATGAACTTGGACACTTTTTGTATAAAATAAGTTAAAAGACACTTCTGAAAGGATACATTATTCTTAAAAACAATATCTAAGCCACTTCTGAAAGGATACATTATTCTTAAAAACAATATCTAAGCCACTTCTGAAAGGATACATTATTCTTAAGAACAATATCTAAATTAAAAGCATCGTTCTCTTAATATTTATACTAGAGTCATGCTAGATATACCTCATTTGTACATTATATATCCTGGTCATTCGATATTTATCCACTCTCTAATTCTTTTATTTACATTTATTATTGTGTGGTGTACTCCTATACCATTTTATTCACCAAAAGAAAAAAACTGTATTACTTTTTATCATTGTTCACCCATTCAATAAGCTGCATTAGAGTACATCCAAACAGACCCTAAGATATGACCCTTATATGGGGAGTGACCTAAAAGTCAATTTACATTGTAATTTCAAAAAATTAAAATTCTGAAAAAGGTAAATAGAATAAGCAAATAAATCATTGTATAAAATCAATCATTCGTTAATAGTTTTGTAATTAGTTTCTTTCGAGTGCATTTTCAATTAATTTCTTTTGTAAATATATGTGGTTACTTTGTACGTCATGACGGTTAACAAGAGTGAGGGTAATCACTGAAACATGTTAGATTATTATTGTTACGGAAACTGATATTTAATCATAGACAACCATATGTTACAGTTTCAAAAGTAACAAATCGTAGTAGGTTGAAGATTCTGATATGCAACGAAGATAATGTCCCCACAAATTGTACGAATAATGTTATTTATAAAGAATTCTTTTAAATTTTGCAAAGCAAAAATGTTTTGTACCTTAAAATAATATAATGTCTATTAGATATCACTTTCTAGCATTGAAAATGATCTTAATTTAGTAACGAAAATATGAAACGTGCAACACACATGAGTGATAAAACAATGGGGTTCTAGTGACACCGAAATATAGTGACACTCCAGTGTCATTGTCATTTTAGGATACTCCCGGTGCTCCATATGTAAAATTGACGATACCACCTAACTCATCCCCCAAACCCCTCATCCTACCCTCGCTCCTGTACCCCCACCCCAACCTCGCCATAAATCCCCCACAAAATGTGTGGTTATTATGAAATCATAATAGCCACACATTTGTGGGAGGCGTAAGGCAGGGTTGAGATTAAAAGAGATAAGACTTGTCAATTTAAAAAACAAAGTACCAGAAGTGTTTCAAAATAACAGTGACACCACTAGTGTCAAAGCCCACAAGTGATAAAAGAAAGACAATTATGGGCCTGTTTGGGAATAGCGTTTGCGATTAGCGTCAGCGTTTTGGATAAAATTTTAACGGTGCAAATTAGTTTGAAAACGCTAAAGCTAAAAGCTACCCGTAGATAGTCTTTTGAAAACGCTACTAATCACTAAAGTTATTCCCAATGATGCCCTGGCTAGTTTTGAGAAAAGGAGCCCACTAGTGTCGCTGGAAGCCCACAAGTTTTGAGAAAATTTCAGTTTAGGTCGGGTTGTCTTGCAAGTATAATTAGGGCACGATCCGAAGGCTGGCGTTGGCGTCTGTAAAATTGGATTCCTGAAGAGAAGAGATATGGAGGCAGAGCAACCAGTGCTGAAGGGAGCTTTTAAGAAACACCTTCGCCGATCCCAATCGGAGGTATGAATTGTTATTCCTAGTAGCCAGTTTTGAGTAATACAAATCGTCCCAGATGTGTAGTCTGGAGTCGCCCCCTTAAATAGACTGTTTCATATACTCTCTCGCTGTCCTTTGCTTTATGAATTTTCCATTTTCTTTCAACTATCAGTGATTTCATTGTTGGTGGGTTTATGTTTCTTCAAAACTTATCCACCCACATCCTTCTCTATTGGGTAAATTTTTGGATGTCATGTTATTCCTCATCATTCTCTATCTTTTACTTATTGCAGGGAAGTTTATCCCTGGATCTACCCCCTGACTCCCCCGAGCAAAAACTTTTATCCCAGGAGCTGAATGTGGATGAGACCCAGGGTTCATTTTCCAAAAGGAGGAAATTGTTTCTTGAGCCTAATGCGGCTACAAAGGGTACGCATTTCCAACATGCATCATATCTGTGCATATACAGGGACAACTTATTAGTCAATTTTAAACAGAAACTAGGCACACAGTTTCAAAAAAAAAGCAAAAAAAGAGAGAAACAAAGAAGCCTAGATGAGAGGCACATAAAAGTTAGATAATTTCTTTTGTTGTTAAAATTTTTGTATGTAAATGGTGTTAATTTATTTTATTTCAAACACTTTCACTTCACTTCGTATGGGCCTTTTTTTTCTCTTTTTTTTCGTTTTGTAATTTGATATGTATGCCCGCCAGATGTCTCTGCCCATTGCTGTTCTAAACACATAAAAATTTGATAGTTCTCTATTTTTTTCAATATTTTTGTCTTTACTCCTCTCTTCATAGCCTTGAATGACACCTACAATTTCATTACTTTAGGTTTGTGGAAACGAACACAATTTCTTGCTCTTCAAAGTTTTGTCTCACACACACACACACACTCTCTCTCTCTCTCAAACGTTAGTTTGATAGTTTGACTTCAAGGAGTTTAGAAACATCATTGAATAGGTAATAATGGATGGTTGAAATTTGTTTATGAGAGAAATATTCAGGCAACATATTTTTTCTTAAAACGTAAAAGGTGATGTATGAAGTTTATTTTGAAATGGACAATAAAGAAAAGTGTAAAGCTTATTGTGACACACACACACATGAATCACTATTTTCAAGTAGGGGTGAGGTCTACCCTCCAAAGCATACCAGTGGGAATATCACCATCCCACAAATACCCAAACCCCCTGGTTGACACCAATCCCCCGATTCACAATATCGTTTCAGAATTATTCCTTCTCCCTAAGTGACCATCAACACTACCCTACAACCCTAAAGCCATTCCCTAGGCTCCAAGCCCAACAAAACGTGGTGGGGCCATAATGGTGTGGTATATTAACATCCTCAGCCTCATTTCATTATTTATGTGTTTTCACAAATTTAAAAAAAAATGCTGAGGTCAAAGTTTTGTGGTAGGAAAAAGGTTAGAAAATAGAAAAAAGTTAGGCCATGTGGTTGAAAATTTAATTGAAAGAGAGAGAATTGGTATTATTATGAGATAGGATATATATACATTTGTACACATACGTATTTACTATATACTTAAACTTAAAGGAGTTCAATTGATGGTGGAGATCACACACACACACACATCTGTGTGTGTACACATGCGTATATGCTTAGACTAAAAGGAGTTCTATGGATGATGGAGATTTTATATATATATATGTGTGTGTGTGTGTGTGTGTGTATATATATATGGGATTGACTCCAGTGAGATGACACCTTACGGTGAGATGACATCCTACGGTCAGATGACGCAAAGCTCACCAAGGACAACTACAAAGCTCACCAAATTGTAAGGCAAAGCTCACCACATTTTTTCAACATTTTGAATTTTTTTTGAAAAAATAAAATCAAAGAAAGAAGTGCTGACTGGACTTTGACCGTTGACTGAGACCTTTCACTGTCACCTGCCGCCGCCAGACACCGCCGGTCGCCGGAATCTGCCGCCTCCGCCGGTCACCAGAATCCGCCACCGGCTGCTGTCGGCTGCCGGAATCCGCCGCCGGTCGCCAGAATATGCTGCTGCCCCGCCGCCGGTCGCCGGCAACCACCGCCGCTGACCGGTGGTTGACCGGTGTTGCTATTTATTTTTTATTAATTTTAAATATTTAAAATTAAAAAAATAATGAGTTTTGATGTTCAAAGTGGTGAGCTTTACTTTATTTCTAGGTGAGCTTTGCATTGTCCATTGGTGAGCTTTGTAGTGTAGTGTGGTGAGCTTTGCGTCATCTCACCGAAACATGTCATCTCACCATAATGTGTCATCTAACTGGAGTCAATCCCTATATATATATGTGTGTGTGTGCATATATATATATATGAATGTATGTATGTGTGTGTGTGTGTGTTTATATATCATGCATCTAATGTGTTCCTTGTAAAATTCATACAATTGCTGACTTCAAATGTTGCCCTTCTGT
Source organism: Cuscuta australis (assembly GCA_003260385.1). Classification (NCBI taxonomy): domain Eukaryota; kingdom Viridiplantae; phylum Streptophyta; class Magnoliopsida; order Solanales; family Convolvulaceae; genus Cuscuta; species Cuscuta australis. The sequence continues at coordinate 741,944 of NQVE01000035.1, forward strand.
GTGTGGAATACTAATTTTGTTTATTGGCTGGTGATTGTGGAAATTGTCTAGGGTGGACCGTTTTTAGGATGTTGATTTCCACAAAGGATGATGATTCCATTGTTTGTTTCAAGGGTCAGATTTTTCACCTCAAATCTGAATATGAGAAGAAAAATGTTGAAGTTAATCTTCTTCCCCCTGGAGTTGGAGTTGTAAGTAGAGCTTAAATTATACATGACATCTTTCTACAACACATTTCTGTTCATAATTCTCTTTTTTGAATTGATTATGCTTCGGCATGGATTGGGGGAAAGTTGGTTAGGGTTAGAGTGTTAGATTTTTATGATTGGTCTCTCTGATTTTGCTGCCTGTTTTTAAGTTCAGCATGCAATAGTTTTTGTTGGTGGTATATTCCCTTGAATGCTAGACATTCTTGGCGGTCTTGAAATCCTGCCAAGTCCTCTGTTCTAAGTCAAACTTTGATTTTAAAGTTCTTTTTAAATTTTATTCAAGGTAGTCAAACTCGAGATTTTACGTAGGATCCATATACCAATTTAATATTGTAAATCGTAAGATCCTACACAAACATACACACAAGTCATTCTGAAATTTTAAAAATACAGAACACATATGTATTAATATAGTAATAAGTAGTGTTTACTAGGCAACTCAATTCACGATTTTCTTTTCCCTTTAGGCAGCATCTGTGGAACCCATCAGATAATGTGGAGGATCATTCTTATATGTCGTTTTCAAGTCACTTCACACTAACACCCATCACAGTTGCAAGTTGGGAATTTCGTCACAATTGTGATCTTGTCCCATGAGTTTTTCAATCCTCCATAATACTTGATATTTTACGTGCAACCTTCAAGCTCTGCATGTAGCTGTTACATGTGTCTCCATTGGCGATTGACTCTTTCTTTGATGTGATTCCATCAAAGCTTGGTCGCCTCGACTTGTATGGTAGAGGATTATAGTCCGTGATCACAGTATCACTAGATGACATTCTCTGTCCACTTGACTTCCAATTCTCCGCATTCTTGTTTGAGACATCCATCACTGATGCAAAAAATTATGTTTGCACGAAGAGTAATTCACATTGCGCGGGGCCACTCTTCACAATCATTACCCATCACTTTGACCTAGGTGATACATTGTCGGTTTCGACTCCTAAGCGCCACACCCAACTTTCTCTTCTTTCTCCATTGCTTTGCCTAGGGTGGCACCGGAATTGATGTTCCCATTGGACACGGTTGTACGCGGTGGTTCAGCTGGCAAGATCTTATCGTTGGAGAAGGCTCATGCTGTTTTGTTGATTTGATGTCTTAACGCCTGTCATTCTGATCCCCCCCCCCCACACACCATCCCCCAATATGTTTATTACATTCCTTTTTTTCTTTGTGAGGTACTGCCTCCTTTTAAGGTAATGCACTATTTTTTTAATGATGGTTTCATAGAGTAATATTGGTACTAGAGAAAACGAAATTAACTTTTTTCATATCGGAGTTGAGGTTGTATGTGATAGTATCTGAAATTGTTGTGCATAGGTTATGGTATCAGTGAAAAGGGACTCTAAATGCTCCAGTACTCATGCTCTTAATGCTTTTGATGAGGTTCACGAAAATTATTTGCAAACCATGCCATATGAGAACTGCTTAACAAGGCTACTTGTACCGGCATCGCATGCAAAAAAGATGATTATTTTCCACACAATCTTCCCGGATCCGTATAGACTCTATGTGTATCTAACAGGTGTGTAATAAGCTGGTGTGGCATGTTCTCCATTCCTATGTTATTATTAACTCTGCCAGTTCTTATTTTAACTTTCAGTTATCTTAAACGATTGCATACTCTATGTAGATAACATGCCAGTTTTTTTCCCTGGTGATGTGATTGTTGAAGTGGAAGGGAAGCGTGGGGAGGTACGCGAGACAATTGAATCAATTGTTTCGTATTTGGGGGATTTTGAGGTTGATGGGAGAATGATGCCAGAGCTTAGAGCTGGGGTAAGTTCGGGTGCAAAAGTATATATGCATACTGGATTAGATATATTCTCTGGCATATAGTCACTCGTGTTTTTTTATGCACATGGATATTCTTTGGCATATAGTCCCCTTTTTATCTACAAATGTACAGAAAGTCATTCGTTCACCTTTTTTCGAAAAAGTTGCATGTGGAGCATATTCAGGTGTGAAGCCTCGAAGAAAGTTTATGGTGAGTTCCCTTTCTTTTTTAGTTGATTATGTAGATAAACAAATCACGGTTACACTGTACAACTTTATTCCCAAGTCTGAGAGAGTGTGTCGCAGCATGTAGATTAACCTTAACTTTGCTTGTTTTGTAGATCAAGGAGTCCACACGAATCCCTTTGGCATATTTTGATGATTTCATTGGCAAAAAAGGGGAAGCTATTAAAAAGATATGGGAATCAAGTCCGACGGCGTCAGTGTACTTTGACACATTTACCGCTAAAGAGGTATACATATGTATTGAGGGAGAATGTGATTCGGAGGTCGAAGATGCTAAGGATGCGTTGGAGGTATGTACGTACATTTGTGGAATACATATTATTTGAGTAACTCGATAGAATGAGAAGAGAGGGTTTAAATTAGTTGGGTGTTGATAAAGAGAGAGAGAATTATTTATTTATATATTTGCAGGAGTTGATTCCCAAGGACAAAAAGATTGTAGATGGAAAACACGTTTTTGAGGGTATGTTTTGCATGGAGGGAGGGTTCGATATGGAGGAAGCGTATGCGTATGGTTGGCCTACCTCGTAGGAAGAGGAAGAGGATAATATTGAAAGGCAGAATGGTGTGATCTCAGATAGGCAAGAGGAGAATGTGGAGGCAATAAGGAAACTTTGCTTCTCACTTCAGGACTACAGAAACAAATACCAACTGATGCGTGAGGTAAACCTTGTTAAGAAAGAAGGGACCAATGATCATTATTCCTTGTGTTTTCCTTGATTGTTTGGGTTCCCTCCATTAGGTTATATGTGTTCCATTGGTTATCTTTCTTGTTTTTCTCAACTGAGACTAACAACCAGTATTGTGTTAGGATTTGTGGTGTTGTACTTCAAGGTTAAATTTGTGAGCTATATTTTACTTTATCTTCAATCAATTTGCCCATGTCTTTCAGTTTTTGCACATTTAAAAGGTAGATGATATTCTCACAAAGGCGTGGAACCACTGTGTTTGGATTTGTATTTATGGATGTGAAAGACAATTATCCGAAGCTTATTCGATAGTAGAGCCACAGAGTGAACCTCTAGAAGAGGTATGATTTTCTCTGTTTAATAGAAATTAATTGTTTAGTTTTCTTGTTAATTGTCTTTAAATGTTTTTAGTCTATGATAGAACTGAAAATTTTTTGGAAATGAGTAAAGTGATTGTGCTAATGGCTGGCAACAAGCGTCAATGTCAGAAAATTGCAAAAAGAGTTGCATAATACAACAACATCCCGATTTTAGCGATCTTTGAAGTCATCATCGACGCCTTTGAAAGAAGAATGAAAGAACAATTTGATCCACACAGTGAGCGGTACTTTGTTGTTGGTAGCCTAACCGTGAATGTCCACGTGTAGTTGCCCCGCCTCCAGGGCAACGTATAAGGAAAAATTTTTCCTAGGCAGCTTTTGCTACACAAGGTTCTGGGTCACCATTTGCACAAAGTGAATTATTCAAGAGGTACGTATATGTACAGACATATTTTTTAATGAAAAGAAATTTTTAATAATAAATAAAGGTAAAAAGGGAGGGGAGGGGGGAGTGAGGCGGCCTGAAAAACCCCTGCAGTGGAGACCAAAAAGGTAAGTCAAAAAGAGTTACTAAAATACAATATTAAAAAGAAAAAAGAGTAAAATGAGTTAACTAAAAAGAGTAAATTTCGTTTTACTCTTTTTTCTTTTTAATATTGTATTTTAGTAACTCCTTTTGATTTCCACCTTTTTTGTCTCCACTGCAGGTCAGGCCACCTCATTCCCTCCCCTCCCCTTTTACCTTTATATTTTAATAAAATTTCTTTTCATTAAAAAAATATGTTTGTATGTATCTCTTGAATAATTCACTTTGTGCGAATGGTGACCCAGAACCTTGTGTAGCAAAAGCTGCCCGGGCAAATTTTTTCCTAATACATTGCCCTGGAGACATGGCAACTATAGTGGATACTCACCAGTTAGGCTACCAACAACAAAGTACGGCTCACTGTGTGGATCAAATTGTTCTTTCATTCTTCTTTCAAAGGCGTCGATGATGACTTCAAAGATCGCTGAAAACGGGATGTTGTCTTACGTAACTTCTTTTGCAATTTTCTGACATTGACGCTTGTTACCAGCCATTAGCACAATCACTTTACTCATTTCCAAAAAAATTTCAGTTCTATCATAGACTAAAAACATTTAAAGACAATTAGCAAGAAAACTAAACAACTAATTTTTATTAAACAGAGAAAATTATACCTCTCCCAGAGGAACTCTGTGGCTCTACTATCGAATAAGCTTCAGATAGTTGTCTTTCACATTCATAAATACAAATCCAAATACAGTGGTTCCACGCCTTTGTGAAAATATCATCTACCTTTTAAATGTGCAAAAACTGAAAGACATAGGCAAATTGATTGAAGATAAAGTAAAAAATAGCTTACAAATTTAATCTTGAGGTACAACACTACATATCCTAACACAATACTGGTTGTTAGTCTCAGTTGAGAAAAACAAGAAAGACAACAAATGGAACACATATAACCCAATGGAGGGAACCCAAACAATCAAGGAAAACACAAGGAACAATGATCATTGGTCCCTTCTTTCTTAACAAGGCTTACCTCACGCATCAGTTGGTATTTGTTTCTGTAGTCCTCAAGTGAGAAGCAAAGTTTCCTTATTGCCTCCACCTTCTCCTCTTGCCTATCTGAGATCACACCATTCTGCCTTTCAATATTATCCTTTTCCTACGAGGTAGGCCAACCGAGTTGCTGAAGAAGCGGTTTGGGAGTCAATCCACCTCAATTTTAAAGAGATGGTGGATGCATGGAGAATAAAGGAGATGGGTGCTGCTACAAAAAAAGCAGCAATGGGTCAATTCAACTTAGGGCCTTTAGTGTGTTTTAGTAATCAGTATGGTATTTTTTGGTTTGATAAGAATTGTCTGATTTTATTAGGTGGGACATGACAACTGTACTATAGTTATGGAACTAGCTCATGTGATATGATGCTTTGTCTCGTAACTTTTTGTTTTGATTGGGTTATGGTGAATGAAGGAATGCATCAAAGTTTCAAAGAGTAAGAAGAAATTTCAATGTATAGTATGTTGTCAAAATTCTAATGGTCAGACTTTGTCTATAGTAAGAAATAATATGAGCTTCATTTATTTCTCTCACTGGCCCAAAAAAAATTATTTCTTTTTTAAAATGTTCCAAAAACAAGTTCCTCTTTCTTTTGCTTTTTAGAAAATTTTGAGTGATTCACAATCTTTTCTTCCTTTGCTTCATTTTCAGCCACATCTTTTCCTCTCTTTAAACTTTGTGTTGACTTAAAGTGAGTCTATTTTTTAGAACGAAAATAGTACTCCGTACTAAATATGGAATAAAATAAAGTTAGGGACCTACTCACGAGGCAATGTGTAAAATCAATTCGAGGACTATTTAAATTTATTATGTAAATGTTATTAACGTGATCGTTTGTGAGAATAATCTGATTGTCACAAAGGCATTCTCCCATGCCGTGTCCATAAGCAAAAGTGACATAATTACCTTTGTCACGCATTTGACTATTACAAAGCAAATTATACTTGAGGCCTTTGACTAACATCACGTTCTATTTTGAAAGCTACACGGCTACACCTTTAACAACAATTTTAAAATTAATGATTTTACATGTGTTGTTGTCCCTTATATATAACATCACCACCATCAAAAGTTTTGAATAAATGAAAATTGGATGCTATCAAATTATATTTAGCCTTGATCTCTTTTTATCTTCTCTCGAAAATCATACGTTTGAAGTCCGATAACGTATCAAGGTCGGTTTCCATTATTTCGATCTCTTCCTTCTGTTGTTTTTCTCTCTCTTTCTCTTATTGTCTAATATTGAACACCCTAAGTTGTTCAACCATTGCCCGACCCATATCATCGTGAGAAGAAACAGAGCCAGGCCTTCCAGAATCTGAGACAATGGATTTCGCATTCTTTCTACCGGTCGGCCGTGGAATGAGGTCCACGTCATCGGAACCGTCTAAGTTGAAGGGAGGCCTTCGTTCGGACGAACCGATAGTGTCATCGACCTTAACCTTGGCCTCGACGGAGGATCTTTTCTTTGAGGATCCGGCCTCGGAATTGTTGAGTTGTTGCCATTTCGGTGAATGGCTTAAAATTCTCCAAAGATCGACGGACACCTTGCCTTGGTGCTCGTCATCTTGGTACCGGGCCGTGGCAAGCCGGAGAACATCATCGTCGCTCGGGACCGAGAGCATTCTTCGTAAACTCCGGTAAACTTTTGGACTTTACGGTAGATGTGACCCCCTTTCGAATGGAGTTGGTCTCGGGTACGGCACGAGGCGTCCTTGTTCTTCGCCACAAAGAAGTTCTTCTCGATACGATCCCACATTGCATCCTTCGTTTGCTCCAAACCTTTAAAAAGTATATAAGTGAACAAAATTTTTTTTAACACAAATATATAAATAAGATCACAAATATATTAGGGAACATATAATTTTTACCAACTATAGAATGCTCGAATACGTCAACCTAAGCCGACATTAACAAGGATTCTTCTGCCGGCGTCCACTTTTGGATTGACCGTGCCACCTCGATCATCGGTTTGTCGCCTTTCGCTTTGTGACTCTTCCGGCGTGCACTTCTTTTGGTTCTCGATGATTCAAGTTGAGTCTCCAGAACTGACTCCGGGTCATCGAGGTTCACCGATGTTTGCGTTTCGAACAACACCGAATTACTCTCGTATTGATGGTGGAGCCACATCGCGTACTTGTTTGGCTCGAGAACGTCGGGGAAAAAACTGGAGGGATTCATGTTAACAAAAATTGAAGAAAGGAAAGATGTGAAGAAGATTGAGGATTGGAGTTTGATATTTATAAAAAAATTCAGTTAAAGACTTTTTTTGGGTGTAACGGCTAAATTAGTCGTGGGGGGGGGGGGGGGGGGGAATCAATTACGTTAAACGTGTGACACTAGGCTGTGATGTCCGGATGATGCCCCAAGGGGGCGGTGTTTTAACACCGTGGAGGCATTAAACACCCCATGGCACCCCCCGGCATTAAGAGCATTTCCATTGCTCTAAGGGCCAAGGCATTATCGTGCGTCTTATCGAAGATGAGAATCAGCACGCTTGCTTCCCTTGAATGCTGAAAGAGAGAAAAACGATATCCATGCTGAAATGAAAGGCATTCATACTACTCCCTCCGTCCCAAAGTATATCTCACATTTGCTTTTCAGCAGTCGCGGGAACTTTTGTTTATTTCTACGTTTTCATTGGTTATTTGATAAAATAAAATATTCTTGACACCTCTTATTTCGAAGAACTTTTAATGTAGTTTTTTGATATGTAAATTTTATTTTTTATTTCTATACCAATATGTAAATAAAATAAATTGAAAAAACTTAATATTTTACCTTGGTAATAGAAATGTGAGATATATTTAGGAACAAAGGGAGTATTAAAAAGATGACAATAAGATAATGCAACTTGCTAATAATTTTTCGGGAAACTGTTGTGGTTAAAAAAGATAATGAAAGGCATTAATTCTACTCCCTCCCTCCCATTTAATACTCTTTATTTGACTTGACCCGGAATTTAAGATAAAAAATGATACTATGTGATTGAAAGTGTAGCAGAGGAGAGAAAAAATATGAGCCACAAAAAAGTTACCAAAAAAGGAAAGAAGAAGATTAATTTGGGACACCCCAAAAAGAAAATAAATTTTTTTGAGTCTTTCAACCTTTCCCTGATAGTAAATTTTTTTGAGCGTCATGTCTCTCGAGGAGTGGACAACAAGTCAATTTCTATAATTAGATGAATGTTCCAATTCAACGAGTTTGTCTTCTCACAGCACGAGGGGGATGTAACACCATAACTCGCGCAAACCAAATTACTCAAATTATGGTGTCAGAAAGGTCTGGAATGACCAAAGCATTTCATAATATATTTCAATAATTACATAATAAAAGTATATAATTTAAAACACATCTAAAATATCAAAATTCTTTTATAAAAAAGTAGCGAAAAATAATTGATAAAAATCATAAAATGTTGAACCAAATGAATTTAAACTTATACTCCGTATCTTGAATTTGTCCACCATGCAAACATGATCATGAAAGGGTGCATATACATTATCTTTAAAGAAACAATATCAATGGTAAAACATCACTCTTAATATTTTCTCATTTCGCCTCAATTTAAATCATCTGTTTCAATTTTACTTTACCCACCATTTCAGACTATTACATATAGAGGCTAGGCAGCATAACATCAAATATCAAACTGTTTATTGTACAATATAATCTACAAATAAAAGACTCAGTCTCCATAAAATTACAAATTCAACACATGTTTTTTCATCCTACAAAAAATGCATTTCCATTATGGAGCATTACACAGAATAATTAAAGATATGAATAATCTTCAAGTTATTGAAAAAAAAGGAACTCCATGGAGTGCATATGAAGATAGTTAATTTGCTACAGCATGTACTCCCACCTCTTTGGGTGCAATGAATTATGGAACGTCTTATCGAAGATTAGAATCAGCACACTTGCTTCCCTTGAATGCTGAAAGAGAGAAAAACGATCTCGATGCTGAAATGAAAGGCATTCATACTATTAAAGATGACAAAAAGATAATGCAACCTGCTAATAATTTTGCAGGAAACTGATGTGGTAAAAATGGATTTAGATCTAAGAGTGATTTCATATACTTTTTCAATGCACTATTACAAGTTATCAACTTTCTGTATTTTTATTAATGGGTAATTAAATATATTGGCAGAAAAATCAATTTGAAGACAACAGAAACTTACACTTCACAGATGTTACTGAAGCTGAAACGCGACCTTCCTCCACTTGCTGAGAAACACTCTGAGCAACTGAATTTACAATATGCATTTTATCATAATATGCAAATAACCCATTTTTCTCTAAATCATGATATCACATTTCATTATGTTTGAACACAAATGAGCAAAACACAAAAGGCGTACCAGGACGTTGATGACCTACTGCATTTTGATGACCATGAAATGCGGCCTTCTTGAGTGGTTTATCAGAAGAACCCTTCCTAGAGTTTACTCTAGATTCCTCATTGTCATCCTCTCCTTCAGCAACCCCTGATGAATTTACTATCACATCAGTCTTGCTCTTTCTGGCAAACTTAAGTAGTCTCTTGAATCCTTTTGGCACATCCTTCTGATACACCACAGTTGGCGGGTTCTCGGCATTTCCCCACTCCGTAGTAGTCTCAGGTTCGCTACTTTCCTCCCTCAGCATTTGAGAAAGAGAATGGCGTACTCTTGGACTAGCAGCTTTCACAGGGCCCACGTCAGCAGAAGAGGAGTTTCCGGTATCGATTTCCTCTATTTCTTCCACCCAGGCAGTGGGGGGAATGTCGGTCTCTTCTTCTTCAACCTCATTTTTTATTTGGTTTTCACAAAAATCATTTTCATCTTTCGTGGGGAGTATATCAGAACTTTCTGTTTCTTCACACTTTGAGGGGCTGTTTGTCTCAGTCTCCGTGTGTGGATCAAGAAGCCCATCACAATGTTGATCGATGGGTCCAGTTAAAATAGGATCTTTAACCAAATCAACAGAGTCCCTCAAAGACTGCTCTGGTGGAGACACTTTCTTTTTCGTGACAGGACTCACACCAGATCCTGGCCCAGAGCCCTTACGGAGAAAAGTCTTTGGTTCTTTTGGGGTCTCCTTTGACTCAAGAGGTACCACACTGCTTTTCTTGGATACCTTGCTGTTATAAAGTTTAGATTTTGCTGGGGAATCAAGATTTGCACTGACTGGTTGAGCTTTGGTCTTAGCAGATTTGGCCACTTTGGTTTTTGCGGGTTTGGTCACTGCAGGCTGATTCTTGTCACTACTAGCATTTCTTGCACTGTTTTCAGCAGACTTTGCTGGCGGTGTGGGTCCCTTGCCTCTCTGATGAACTGGCAGTGTATTGGGGTGTGATCGTCTGCGAGCAGTAGCAGGAGAGGTTGATGCCATTAAAGGAGGTGGAGTTTTAGCTCTTGGAGACGGTGCAGATGGCCACGACTTGCGCGTGGCAGGCAAGGACTGTACCTTTGTTGAAACTTTCTTCAAGTCAGCAGGTCTAGGGGTTTCACTTTTGGAATTTCCAGATTCCATAGGCAGTGTTTTGCTTTTCTTTATGGGTTTTTTACTAACAGTTTTTACCTTTCCTGTTGCCAAGTCAGGTTTACCCCTAACTTGTTGTTTTTCCTTGCTTCTAACAGTTCCTCTTTTAAGTTTATCATCATGGTCATTCCTTTTCTCTTTATACAAACCGCCCTTCTGATGTTCAATGGCAGTTTGGTCTTTTACATCATTTGGTACAACATTTTCATGTTTTCCTGGTTTTGTTTCCCTCATTTTACTCAGCAACTGATCAAGCTCGGCTTCCTTCTGGCAGTTCCACTCAGCAGATGACGTCAATCTTCTGCTCTCTGTATGGACACCATCACCCCGCTGCTCTTCTTCCACAGCGGATTCTTTTTCTTCACATGCATTGGGTCCCGCACCAGAATCAGAATCTACATTTGTTTTTTCAGTTTCCAGGCCGTTGGCAGCCATTGAAGCAGGATCTTTTGAGCTTTCAACACACATTCCAGAGCTCCATCTCCTCAGAACAGTTTTATTTGCAACAACAGAAACAGCCTTCTTCACATCAACAGTGCTCTGGTGGTGATAATCCCTCTGTTTCCTCTCAAAAAGATTTATTGCATCTTGCACGCTCATCATTCGCTCGGATCTTTTGGATGCCTTTTCAGAATCTTCTTCCTCCCCACCACTGCTGCTCTCATCTTTTCTACTTGCCCGCTTCTCTCTGACGGGTAAGTGGCTGCTTAGGTTCTTGATGGTTAAAGCGGCGGGTCGCCGGGTCCCACTGCGTCCTATCTGAACTCTTCTCATGGGAGAGGCAGACCGTCTCGGCGAAGATGGTCGTGCAAGAGGCCGACTCCTCTCTTCAGCTGCGCAAGAAGAAGAATCCTCAGATTCTGATGAGATTTCTCTCTCGGCTCGTGCAGCTTTAGCTGGCGAAGCACCATATCTTACTGGTGGATCCGATGAAACAGGTTGGTTTGTCTCTGAATCCTGTTCTGCAACAGATTGTTTTTTATTTGCTGTGTCTGTGCTTCCGTTCTCCCCTCTCCATATAACCAACTTTTGTAGGGTGTTCCTGAGATATGTAGACACAAGTGTATCACGAAATCGCGTTTTCTTTTGACAAGGGAATAGAAAACAATAACTTCAATAACTACTCAAGGAATAAGTCCTTGTTCTTTTCAGCTTTGTATTCTAAATATCCAGACTCCACCCCGGTAAAAACAAGGTGAAAAGAACAAAACATAAACCCAATGTCACTAATAATTCGGGGGACCAAAAGTGATGTTTTCCCAAAGTTTTTTAAAACATGTATACAATGAAAGCCGACTAAAGAAAGTGTGTGAAGCAATGAAGAACATATCCCATTATTTATACCTCAAGTCATCGGCTCCAAAATGATCACTAAATTTTTCAACTCCAATGATATCCTCACAAGAACAAGTAGTGCCAACAGCTAGGTCAAAAGCATCAGCCAACTCCCCTCTTAATGTTGTGAGCCGTAAATCTATTGCCCGCAGCAACTCATTCCTGCCCAACCAAAGGGATAACTAGAGATACTTAGAAGAACAAAAAAGCAAATTCAATATGAAAAGAATAACAAAGGCATACTTGGAAGAATCTGGTGTCTGATAATTATCATCAGCCTGTTAAGAACACACAAAAAATTGTTTGTCATAGTTGCTTCGTTGGCGGGAAAGTGAAAATTTAGTTTTAATGGGAAAAAGATCATAAAGGTGTCACCTTTGCATATAAAGAAGCATGAAACTTTCGTGCTTCTTCAAGCTGAGATATCTCCTTCTCCATTTCTTTGAACTTCTCCAGTATATCCATTGAATTAATAATATTAAGACACCTAAATAAAGAAGGGATTGCAAGGAGTCATACATTATGCCGACAATCTGTCAATCTGAGGCTGCATTATTACTATGAAAAAATATGAGAGTTTTTAATGATCAAACCTAATTAATGTGATTTTTGAAAACCATGTAGCCTCGCTAAGATTATCTGGTGGTTCGAGCTTAAAATAGGATTCTGATCCTTTCAAGCTCAAAGCTTTAGCTATTGAAGAATGCAGTGCAAGTTGCTCTAGAAGCCCCGAACTTGCAGTTTCTATCTCATTGTGACAGCTTATGCAAGCTTCATACCTATTCAAGAATAATGGTGATGATGATGATGATTATAATAATAATAATAATGATAATAATTCTAATCATAATAATAATAATAATAACTATAATAATAATTGTGACAGGTTAGGGGTTAGGGCCATGTTTTCACTTGCCACCTCAAACAGGAAGCACCAAATCCATCAATTCACCAAAGAATATAATCTTAAACTAATTTAACATTTAAGTAAATGCCCCAAACACTGTTGGGGTCTGAGGAGGTCAAGATGTATGCAGTCTTACCCCTGCAAAAGCAGAGAGGCCGTTTCCTTTAGACCCTAGATGCACTGGTGCATTTACTATCCAAAATTTCATAGAGGGGAAGAAGTAAGGGAACTTCAATGTGTCATTATCTGCCCGAAGCTAAAACATTTACAATAACCACTCTTTTACCTTAATTGGCATTTCAAAAAATAGAAATGGATTAAATGGTGCCCGAAAACAACAAAATATTTGATGCAGTCTTTAGGCTTGAAAGTTCACTCATTAATTTGAGTGAATGTAAGATATTGGTAACAATACCTTGTAAAAATGATTTTAGATCATCAATCGCTGCAAAGTTGCAAAACATAGAGGGAAAAAAAAAGGAAAACAAATAATGATACTCGTAATAAATATTTTTTGCCACCCTTCATCTTAAAACCAATGGCACATTGAGTTGCTTTAAAAAATAAACCCCATCAAATAGAATGGTAAGAGTTACCTATTTTCGCTAGGGTAAATCCGAAATTCAATGTAATCCAAGACTTCATCAGCATTCATTGTGCTCGACATCACAAAAAAATGTCAGCCTGATGAAACAAATTAAACAAAATCACGTCAACCATTCATATTGTTGTCAACAACAACAACAATAAACCCAGTAAAATACAACAAATAGTAAGGTCTGTGTAAGGAGTCTTTAGGCAGACCTCGCCCCTACTAATATACTATGAAGTAAAGAGGCTATTTCCAATAGGCCCCCGGCTCGTATCATTGTCATCATCCAAATTAAATTAAAATACCAACCTGGAATCCTTCAAATCCTTCAGCAGTAACCCGAGTTCAACTCCATCGGGTCCCAGAACTTGGCAGGCACAATGCACAAACAGTTCCTATGGACAACCTTAACACAGTAACAATAAATCACTTTAGAAAACGTCAGGCATTAACATTGCACAACCAATGCTAATTCCAAAACTGACCATAAACATTTCTGTTAAACAACCAAGAAAGAACATCAACATTCAAACCCCCCCCCCCCAATATTTAGCCATAGTCAACTCCACCCAGAAAATGGAATTGGCAGATCAAACCAAACAACTCTCAAATCAGATCTGTCCTGAGAAAGATAGAGTCTTTGCCACAGAAACCTCAACATCATTGATTGTTGGCAAGCATCTTTCCCAGTTTTACATACACAGATTCGTACATACACATTCAAGAAAAGTACAAGAAACCAGTATACGAAAATGCAAGTCGTGGAGAAGCTTACAGAAAACAACGGCGGAGCTGAGCAGAGATTTCAAAGATGGGAGCTTTGATGAAGATCTGGAACGAGGATTTGGGGCAAAAATGAAGGAAAAAAAAAGAGTCTTGGTGGGAACTTCTCTTTTTGCTGTTTAATATTCTAATCTATCTTAATGATTAAAGATTAAAGAAGTAGAGCGTGATGTGTGGTGGGTGGGAAAGAAACAAGAGCGAAAGAAAGAAAGAAAAGAAGAATTTGGGTTTTAGCGTTTGAGAGTGAGTGAGGAAGAAGATGAAAAGAGAGTGCAAAGAGGGACCAGAGTATCAACTATCGACACCCAACTTTGGATCTATTTGATTTTTTAATTCATTCCCTATTTTTTCAAATTTTTTACTCTGTCCATGTGGTGGAAATCCGTGTGGAAATTAACAAACGGTAAGTCTAAAATGACACCAGTGCGGCGGGTGTCATTTGCTTACACAAGTTCATTTGGGGTACCTACAGTACTCCGTTTGTAAAAGCGACGGTTTCTACCCCTAACCCACTCCCTAAACCCCTTACCCCAGCCCCACCCTTGCCCTCCCACCCTAGCCCCCCTCTCGCCCCCTCCCTACTCTGGCAGTACACTGCCAGGGTACTGCCAGGGTAGGGAGGGGGGACTGGGGTGAGAGGGCAAGGGTGAGGCCGGGGTAGGGGGTTTAGGGGGTGGGTTATGGGGGTAGGAATCGTTGCTTTTACAAACGGAGCACTGTAAGTACCCCAAACGAACTTGTGTAAGCAACTGGTGTAAAAGTAACTGGTGTCATTTTAGACGCTCCCATTAATAAAATACTCTATGTTTTTTTATTGCATTTTCAAAGTTTATTCTATCAATAGCATTGTGATTTGAAAAACTTATATCATTATCTCTCTAGTTTTAAATTTTTAATTATTTAGTATTTCAATATCAATATCTCTTAAAGACTAAAATATCATCCAAATAATATATGAATAGTTCTGAAGAAATTTCTCAAAAAGTCATATCTTCGAAATACGAGGTCAAACTTAAACTCTTCTAAATAGAAGTTAGATCAATTCCAAATTGCAGGCCACCGCCACACCCCAATCACAAGCTGCAACACCTCTCTTTTCAAATTTTGGAAATGGTTAGCATGCATTGTTTTCGCATATTAGAGTTTCATCTCCACAACTCTAGAGATTCCTTCCTCGTTAAGCAAAATCAACCCTAAAAAATTATTGAAGTTTTATGTTATGCTCTTCTAATTGTTTAAAGCTAAACTATATTTTTAGATTCAATTCTTTTGCTTTTTTGAAAAATATTTCTGTAAAACTCTTTTGAATTTGATTCTTATAGTCGCTCGTTCGATTGTTTAAGTTGATTTTTGTTCCAGTCATTTTCAATTGTTTAAATCTAAATGTTCACATTGTACATTATCATCTTTATACATTGCCATATATGACATTGTGTGTTGTCATGTGTAACGTTATATGTTGTCATGTTTAACATTATATATTTTTACTTGAGATTGTATAAATAGTTAATGTGACATTGTGGTAGACAATAACATGCTAATTGTGGTGCCGCTAGACAACGGTGGCGGCATGCGTGATGGTGGCAGTAGTTCAGATTGGAGAATAAAGAAGGGGTTATGAGTTGGTGTTCCGACAACTAGGCTACTCCGGCCAACGACGACATTCCTCCTGAGCACCGAGTACTTACCAACGACGGTGGACTTTTTGTGTGAATATTCTTGCTATAGGCTTGTATTGCAAATCCAAGGAGTAAAAGCGTTGAGCGGTAGAGGCACAACATGTATATTGCTGTTTTTAAGAATTAATGGGTATATTTTTTGTTTTACATTTTATAAAAAATGATGGCGCTATGTAGAAAAGAGAGGGAGATGGAGCTGTGCAAAAAAGAGATTAATAGGAAAGGATAGAGTACGTGAGAAAATTAAATTAAGGAAACTACTCCTATTATTTTAAAAATATGAAATATGTTTTACTCCTGATTTGGTTTCTTTTTCATACTTTTACTGTTTTTATAGTTTAAATTTTCATATAAATGTATTATCAATAGACACATTTTTAAACATAATTTTGAAATATATTATTTTTATAATATATATATTTATATAAAATGAAAAATTAATTTTAAGATGAGGAGCATTATTTATTTACAAAAATTTATAAAAAAATATTAAGTGAGTATTAATCTTAAAATCAAATACTGTTGGATCATAAAATGCGATGTCGTTGGCGGTGCACTGCAGTTATCTCCCTCCCAAATTCCAACTAGCGCGGCGGATCATCCCTGGAATCCGCCCAAATCCGCCGCAATTGTTCATAGCTACAAACCTAGACGGCGTTGACATCCACTGCGTCGGCGAGCTATACTCCGCCTGCAACCACTCTTGCCACCGCTTTCACAAACTCGACGCCGATGGCCGAGTGGATCCGGTCGACCCCAACAAGCTCCGTAAAGCTATCCTCCATAGCTCCGTCGTCGCTCCCGTTTGGCGGCTTTTGGAGGAAATTTGGCTCGGGCGGTGACGCCGTCCAACGGAAAATTGGTTGGGTTTGGTCGCGCCGTCTCGGATTCGGGGCTATCTGCTTCCATCTACGATGTGATGGTACGATCATCATCTTCCCACTGGTTATGATTCTCCTTTTTAAAATGCGTTTTGTGAACCATGGCAATTTAACTAAGTACTCAGTATATCGATATGGATTTATCCAATGTTTACTCAGTATATAGAAGGAAATATAGAGCTTTTGCAAACATTGTATAAATTATCCAATTCCATACAACAATAACAAACCCATAAAATCTCACAACAATCGGAGTAACCTTAATTATTCCGATTATGATGATTCCTAACTCAAAGAAGAAACAATCGAACCACAAACAAAAGACTAACACATTAAGCACTAGAATTCAACTCTAAGAACTATACACTCCCATATAAAGAAAGGTGAAGCACTTGGCTTAAACATTTGGTTAGATAATTTTGGAGTATTTCTGTAAAAGTATAATTGAATTTCTAAGAGTGCCGGTGATAATTATAGAATCTTGGAGTATTCATGTAAAGTCTCAGATTTCTTATAGAATTGGCATGAATTTTTCTAGAAATAAACAGTATTAATCTACTTGTATGATCTTCAAAGTGCTGCCCTGGATCATTGTGCTATTCTGTACTTGGCCTATTTCATAATTATACTCAATGTTTGCATTTAAACTCGTAAGAATGCTCTTATTTATTTCCCTCCTGTTTTGGGTGTAAGGTTTGGCATGCATCGTCTTATAAACCGTTCTGTTTTTATACATTTTCATCAGGTCATTCTTCAGAGCATGTGGATTTGGAGATGACATACTGGGATCCACCGCAATGATGTACCCCGTAACCACTTGGCTTTCAAATGGAGATTGATCGGCTGGGTAAAAACTGCAGCAGAAAATGGCATTGAAGCCCTAACTATATGCTTGTTACTGCAGAGTATTTGGTTTAGTCCAAGGATGACAATCCAATCCTAACCCGGCTTGACCTTAAAACATTCAAATCCGAAGTGAAAAAAATTTATCTGAACCCGACCCGCTTAAATTAAATCCAAACATGAGATGAGTCGGACAGGGTATGGATTAGAGAACCGACCAACCCGTCCCGAATTCCCGATGGCGTGCATAATGATTTTTGGTTAGCTTCTAAGTCTAAATCCCAACCACGCTTGTGCAAAGCTCTTACTATAACACTATCTCTCAAGTCTCGTCACACTCTCACGTCTTCATCCATAGTCTCAAGTCGCATGCCACAACACTTCACCTTCCTTGGCTCCTCCACTTTTTGTCATTAACTCTATGATTTAGAGATGACGTTCCAATCAGAACCCACTAAACTTTAAAATATCTCGATCTAAATCGGATAAAATATCCGAATTCAACCAGTTTAAGTTAGACCCGAACTTAAAGTAAATTAATACCCGGAGGCCGGAATGAACTCGAAATCTACTCCCTACATTGTATGGAGTCCTCAATTACTCATACCTTATTCGTTCTAAACGAGAAGTGTGTTTTTATTTTTAACACACAAGTGGAGCTTCCTTCCAATTGAAGAATGTGTAGGCAAATTTTCTTCTTGTGGACCCAACCTCTTCATAATCTTTCACATTTCCCCGCTGCTAACCTTTTTTTGACTAAATGTTGTCATCATTGCTCCTGGCACGTTTGTCCCTCCAAATTATATTTTTTGTTTTGAAGTTTACAAATTATAAAAGGTTAAGGAACTAGTGCAAAAGGGTAATGTCTAGGTTCGACTGCGGAACATATGTGTCACGAAGCACTTATAGTATCAATGCAGATCCCATTCCTTTATTCCTTATTTCTAAGGTGAAACTCAATTTACCTGCTACCATGGGACTGGGTACCATAGGATGAGTTTAATCTTTTTTGGAAATGACTTGAGTGGTACAAGGCAGGGAGCAATTTAGAATAATGTATTTGCATTTGAACATTAGAAATAGTGTGCAGTAGCTCAACCCCCAATCAAAGACTAAGAATTGATTGTCGTTGCTGTGCACGAAATATTTTCCAGGGATGAATCTCATCCCTAGGGTCCCTCTCGGGACCAACCACTTGAACGAAGTATTTGTGTAACTAACTAACTAACTAACGACTTGCAGGAGTGGTTCTTCTACCTCACCAAACACCTTTTGAAAAAACCTGTCCACAACGGAGACAAATTCTTCCACCCTCTCCTCATGAGGCAAGTGACCAGAGTTTTTGATCACTTCATAGCAAGACCCAGGGATAGCTTGGGACAGTCTTTCTGAGTTCCAAGCAGGGACGAATCGGTCTTTGTCTCCCGTGACGATCAAAACTGAGCCATCACAATTCATCATCATCATCATCATCATCATCATCATCAAATGAGATCTATAAGGGTACTTTAATCAACATAGAACAAAACATTGTTTCAGGCCCCAGTAATTCATTTTAGATGCTTGTTCAAACTCATTTTTCTAATCTATTTCTGTTATGAGCAAGGATCTTTTGACACCCACATTAAATGTCATATTATGACATCAAGTGTCATTGTAGCATTTTATCAACCCGGGAGGGAGGGCCGGTGGCAAAGGGGCTGTTTTTTAGGGGTAGGGGTAGGATCTACTTCATGAGTAGGATTTCAAATAGAGCGCTATAGGGTCCCTCTGTCATAATATAACATCCAAAACTGCCAGTGTCAACCGACATGTTCTGTTATACAAAAAAATCAAGAAATCTTAAAATATGTTTTTATTTTTTTACAAAACATGAATCATATTTTTAGCTTTCTCGGTCTTTTTCCGTTTTCATCATATTTTCCGGGACCCAACATTCCTAACTAACCCTCAATGAGAGAGAGAGAGAGAGAGAGAGAGAGAGAAGTTTAACGAGTACCTGGACATTTGATTTCACTCAGTCTTTGTGAAAGTGGCGGCTTTGATCCCAATTTTGAATCTGTAAGCATTGCTATTACATATTCAACAAGCGCCCGATCCCATCCTTTCACCCTCAGAGGCTGCAATTTTGGTGGTATCACAAATCAAAATCACACACCATTTTTCACAAACCATATGACCTAAAAAAACTTGGGCGGTTTCGGATGCGGTTTTGGTAGAAAATGAGAATGCTATTTTAGCTCCACGTTTGGCACCAAGGGTGTCTGGTGGGATCATCTGTGTTTTGGTCCTCAGAGACTGCCATCACAGTGACACTGTCTTATAGTGACACTGTCTTAGAGGATCTATAAGCACACTGTTCTTAAAGAGAGCCTCACCTTTGTGTAACCTTCTAAGACGTACTCTGTTACTTGCGTTGGATCATACCATGCATATCGAAGTACAGCTCTACCAAACATACTGATTACCACTCTCACCTGGGAAAAAAGGAAGACAATTTTAAACAAACACATGCAAGGCATTTATGCTGCAAAGTTTTGTTCATAGTATGCAACTCAAATTTAAAAAAAACATACAATAAATTTCATTACCAGGCAAAGAGTGATGGAAGAGCGCAGGAATGCAGCTAAAACTTTCATACATAGAGAGTTGAGCATTTGTCCCATTCCTTTGACAATGCCGGTTATTACTTGTGCAACAAGTTTGGCAAAGTTTGTTAAAATGCTCAAAAGCTTTCCAAATACATTCCATTTTTTGCTTGACAAGGACGACTCTGAGTTCCTGTTATTTATATGACTATTTTCTGCACTTCGGTTGTTTTTCTGTGAGGTAAATGGTGCAACAATTGCAGGGTCAACAAGAATAAGAGCGGCTACACGTTCGGGTGCTTCAAAATATGCCTCGAGTGCTACACCGCCACCCGCCGAGTGTCTGGTATGTTATTAGTTTTGTAACAAACAATTCAGCTTTATTGTGCATGTAAGTAAACAAATTTCATACTCCCTCCGGATTTACTTGTCTACTTAAAAAAACAAGTTTAAAATGCCAAATAAGTACTTGAACCAAGTTTGTGACTCATTCATGTCAACAATGCTTATGTTTTTATCTGTAAGTGCCCATTTGGTGAGTGAAAGAGGGTATGATATGGGTTCTAAAATCTGAGATACAAGTGTGTCAAGTCTCAAGAACAAGATAAAACTTACCCCACTAGAACTGCCTTATCAGCTGCCAAGCAGTGAATGAAGTAATGTGTTGCAAGTACAGAAAACATCATAGAGTAGGGATTCAAAGCTCTGTTATCAACCGGAATCGGTCTTGAGGTCAATCCAAACGCCGGTCTATCAAAGGCAAGCACTTTGGAGCCACTGATCTTGGCAAGTGGTTTCATGGCCCGTTCCCACGAAAAAACCGAGGCTCCAAAGCCGTGTAACAGAACCATTGGAAAGTTTGTGATTCTTTTACTTTGATGGGAATGAGACAGTGAGCCGATCCTTTCTAGTGACACGTTTGGTTGACCTCCATCACGTATCTTGTGGTGTATCTGTACTCCATTGAATTCACAAAAACGACTGTCCGGATCAGCCAGATCAGACGGGTCTACAAATTCATCTTGGTCTGTTCCAGCTATCTGCATTTTCTGTTTTTGTCTTGATCCAAACATCTCCTCTGGAAATACGTACCAAACACCATGAGGGGAAAAACATGTTAAGAAAACTATACAATTAAGTTCGAGCAGCTTGAGAAATGAGTGTATTTCCTTTAAATGCAGTCTATCAGTAGGAAGAATTTGGGCACTCCAAACATGAAAGTCATTTTTGTACATACATTCAACACTTCCCAACACATACTTTTAGTCCATTTAAATCACTTACACCATGTTTGGTTCTTGAAATAGAGATAAAAACGAAAATGCTAGTTGGAGCGGTGGAGGGGGCAATGAATGAGCCTTTAACATAAAAACCGAGCCCGCCCCTCAAGTTTGCGGGCTGGCCATACCACAGAAAATCCAAGTCCAAACATAGTTTTTTGTGTAGGGACCTAATACCCGGGCTCGTAAGGTTTTGATATTTTCTATCATTAATAATTTTTGTGTTCATTTTTAATTTACCCCCTTTGTCCTATGAAATTCTTCCGATTAAAAATGTGATTTAAAGAATGTGTAACTTGGTGTTACTTTTCAAATTTGCTCTTACTTTATTGTAGGGTATGATAGGATGTGATGTGCAGCTTAAGAGTGAATATGTATGATTTGATATACTCGATATTGGTTATATTTTGGAATTAGTATCGATAAAATGGAGATTGTAAGTGAAAGTGGAAGTATTTTGAGACGAGTGAAAAATGAAAGTGGAAAGGTTTCTCGAGACGGAGGGAGCACAACAACAACAATACCTTTGTCCAAAAATAAAGTTTTTGTTTGACTTAAATTATTTACAAATCAATGCAAGTGAAAGTTGGTATAGAGTTAAAAGGTCAAAATTGTATATAAAAAACATCAAAAGTTGTACTCCCTGTGGTCCAAAAAAAAAGGTTTCTTGTTTTGATTTTTTTGGTCAATCAGTAACACTCTTCATAAATTAAACATAATCTAAATATATAAATGATATAAAAATTTGATATATCCTAAGATTAACTCAATAACATTGAATTTATATTATAATTAAATATACTTTTCTCAAAATTTGCAGTCAAAATGTGTCACTGTTTGACCAAAAAAAGTCAAAACAGAAAAAGTATTTAGGATCAGAGAGAGTACAAAACAAGTGATGACAAGGTTATCTTATTTTATCAAATGATCGATGAAAATGTATTAAAAAAATAGAGTTAGTTTGACATGTAAATAGTAACTAAAAATCTTATTTTGGGATGAAGAGAGTAAGGTTGCCACCTGTTCAATTTATTTTAAGATCAAATCCAATCTGATTGAATCCAATCATAATTATCATGGAGCATTATTATTGTTGTTGTATCGTACTATTGTTATCAACTTGTAGGAAAGGATAGATGAAGTCAATATGTTTAGTCATGAAAAAGGATAACACTCACCATGGATTATTGTTATCAACTTGTAGGAAAGGATAGATGAAGTCAATATGTTTAGTCATGAAAAAGGATAACACTCACCATGGATTATTATTATTATTGCAACGTATCATTTGATAGTCTTTTCACATTTATCAATGTCAGATTCGAAAGAAGTGCTCATGATATAACCATGTGAAAATTTTGGTTTTCACACTCACCACCAAAGTATTATAACAGTAGGATTTGGAGATACTGCTCGTGACAACTATACATATAAAGTTCTAATTTATTATTTTAAATTTAGGAAAAATGTAGTATTTTGTAGCATAAAAATTTTATATTCGTATTTTGTAGTATAAGTTTATTACGGAGTATTTAAGATGCAGAAAAAATGTAATATTTTGTAGCATAACATTCTTATTTTCTAATGCTTGGATATTTTAATAATAATACTCTCTCTTCCATATGTTGAATATTAAAAAGTAAATAATTAATTTTTTGAATTAAAAGTTATTGTCAACAATTTTTTATTCTAATGTATATATGAATTGATTTTTTTATTTCATAATTCTAATAAATCTAGTTATTGATTGTATTATAATATAGATTGTAGAATTTTGTGAAAGACTGGATTGATTTCCATTGAGTATTCACAAAGTATATATACAAGCAAGTTTCCTAATACAACTATGGTAAGGATTACTTACAAGGAAATAAATAAATAACTAAATATACGCTAACACTCCCCCTTAAGTTGGAGCATGGAGATCACAAATGCCCAACTTGGATAATAAGAACGAAAACAGGGGTCTGTTTAGGGCTTTAGTGAAGATATCAGCAGTCTGAAGACGAGTAGGAACATAAGATGTGACAAGTTCACCGCGCTGTACACACTCTCGAACAATATGGCAATCAATGTCAATGTGTTTCATGCGCTCATGGAAAACAGGATTAGCAGCAATAAATAAAGCAGATTTGTTGTCACAAAACAAGCGTGGCGTCGTAGGAGGGGTCACGCCAAGTGCCCCAAGAAGACCCCGAATCCAACGAATTTCTGCACACGCATTAGCCATGGAGCGATACTCAGCCTCCGCCGAGGACCGGGACACGGTGGTTTGCTTCTTAGTTTTCCAGGAGACCGGAGAACCACCGAGGAGAATAAAATAGCCACTTACAGAACGTCGGGTAAGTGGACAAGACGCCCAATCAGAATCACAATATGCAGATAACTGAAGAGAACTATCACTGCGTAGAAGAATCCCCTGTCCCGGATGACCCTTTAGATAACGAAGAACACGTCGGG
Source organism: Cuscuta australis (assembly GCA_003260385.1). Classification (NCBI taxonomy): domain Eukaryota; kingdom Viridiplantae; phylum Streptophyta; class Magnoliopsida; order Solanales; family Convolvulaceae; genus Cuscuta; species Cuscuta australis. Next base: position 765,647 of record NQVE01000035.1, read on the forward strand.
CGGCGTCCATGTGGTCGAGCCGTGGGGCATGCATAAACTGGGACAAGATATGCACCGAGTAAAAGAGATCGGGCCTGGTAATTGTCAGATATATCAAGCGACCCACAAGCCGGCGGTACTGAGCTGGATCACGCAGCTCGGCACTGGTAGAACGGCTCAACCCGTGATTTGGAGTGATAGGAGTATCGGCTGGTTTACATCCCAAGAGACCCGCTTCATTGAGGATGTCTAGAGCATACTTGCGTTGACAGAGAACGATACCCGTCGCAGAACGGGCACACTCAATACCCAAAAAATATGACAAGGGCCCCAAATCTTTAAGATTGAAACATCGATGCAGATAAGCTTTGAACGAAGCACAAAGGGTGGAATTGTTACCTGCAACCAAAATGTCATCAACATAGACTAGAACAACCAAAATATCCGGTCCACAACGATGAATAAAAAGAGTATGATCCGCATGAGCCTGGCGGAAGCCATAGCGCCTGAGAGCACAGGTAAGTTTCCCGAACCAATTGCGGGGTGATTGACGCAATCCATATAAAGACTTCTGCAGACGACACACTTTTCCCGGATAAAGATGTGCATAACCAGGTGGCAAACGCATATAAATCTCGTCAATCAGATCACCATGAAGAAAAGCGTTGTTAACATCAAGCTGATGCACATGCCACCCTCGTGCCGCGGCAACAGAGAGCAAGACTCGAACCGAACCCATTTCTGCCACTGGAGCAAAAGTATCTGTGTAGTCAACCCCCAAAGTCTGATGGTTGCCAAGGACAACCAGTCGTGCTTTGTCCCGTTCTTTAGTGCCATCAGAGTTGAATTTGGTCTTAAAGACCCATTGGCACCCCAAAGCTGTCCGATCAGGTGGTAAAGTAGTGATATCCCAAGTCTGATTGTTCTGTAACGCCAATAGCTCCGTTTGCATAGCCGCCCGCCAGTTTGCATGAGGAACAGCCTCAGCATAATTTTTGGGAACAAAGTGCGGACTGATGGCACCAAGAAAACCACGATACCTGTCATGTAATTTATGATAACAAACAAAGTTGGCAATAGGATAATGTGTACCTGAAGAAGAGGACCGGGGAGGCGGCGAACACATCGGAGCGTTAGATTGAACAGAATTGATGATGTAATCACTAAGGTGGGAGGGCTGACGACGCTGCCGTTGCGGACGAAGAGAAGGAACGACGGCTGTATCGGAAGGGCTTGGGTTGGAATCGGAAGGCTGTGCGTCCCCTGGGATCAGCTGGTCGGGCTGCTCGACGGGAACAGACGCCGGCAATGGACCGACGGGAGTGACCAGGGATGACGCGGGCTGGGGCATTTCGGGAAAATCGGTGTATGGGATGAGGGTAGGGGTTCGGCCGACGTGCGATGGGTGGCAAACGGGAAGGTGCGCTCGTCAAAAGCAATATCCCGAGTGTGAAAGAAACGATGGTTATCAAGATCATACACACGCCAGCCTTTGGTGCCAGAGGGGTACCCAACAAACATACACTTGGTGCTACGAGGATGAAATTTGTTAGTGGTTTTAATGCGAACAAAACATAAACACCCAAAAATTCTGAGATGACTAAGATCAGGGGCTTTATGGTTAAGAACTTCAAAAGGGGACTTGCCACCAAGTATTTTGTTGGGGGTACGATTAATCAAATATACTGCAGTACGTACACATTCCCCCCAAAATTCAATAGGTAACTGGGCTTGAAACATAAGAGATCGGCCAACATTTAAAATATGTCTATGTTTACGTTCCACCCGACCGTTTTGTTGAGGAGTACCAACACAAGAGGTCTGAACAACGACACCCAAAGTTGTGTAATAAGACCGGAGGTCCTGATTGACAAATTCTGTGCCATTATCAGAACGGACAATTTTAATTGTTTTATGGAATTGGGTCTTAATCATGGCAAAGAAATGTTTCAAACAGCTAGACACTTCCGATTTATCAATAATCAAATAAGCCCAAACAGCACGAGAGTGATCATCCACTATGGTAAGAAAGTAGTGTGCACCAGTAGCCAAACACGGGGTATAAGGTCCCCATAAATCACAATGAATCAAATCAAAAACACTTGTTGCTTTATTGGAACTGAGAGGAAAAGAACTACGAATTTGTTTAGATTGGAAACAAATTTCACAGGTTTGTAACAACTTAAGTTTAGAGCTACTAGCAGAAGGAATAAGAGATGACAAAACTTGAGTGGATGGATGTCCCAAACGTTTGTGAAGAAGGGAAGGATCCACTTGGGTAGCTAACGCAGTGGAGGACGAACGAAACAGAAACACTCCGTTGTGTGCATCACCCCGTCCATCTCCATCTTCGTGACACAATCCTGTATGACGCAACCGTTTTTGTTAAAAATAACAAGACAGGAATTATCACGTATAAGGCATCCAACAGAAACAAGATTGCACTGCAAGTTAGGAACCAGTAAAACATCCGAAGCACCACCTCGGGCGATAAACGCACACGGCCACGCCGAGTGGCAGTGGTGTGCGTGCCGTTCGGTAGTGTGATGACACACGGGCGCATAGAGACCACATCGGTTAAAAAAGCAATATTACCAGTCATATGATGAGAGGCACCACTATCGATAAGCCACTCACGGGAAGAGGTGTCTCCGCTACTGCCGGCGTCCTTCTCAGAAGACGGAGTATCCAGCATGGAAAGTAGACGTGTCATCTGATCAGGTGTGAGCCCCAAAGCATTGGAACTCGTAGCCGCATGTGCTCCCCCTGTCGCGGCTCCACTCCCACGGCCAGGCGCACGCACAGTAGCGCCACCACCGCCTGGCGTTGTACGGCCACCGCCACGACCCCCGCGACCCGATGGAATGCCGCGGCCACGGCCTTTCCCGGGGGGGTACCCGTGGATTTGGTAGCAACGATCCACCGAGTGACCATCTTTGCCACAATGAGTACATGAGTAGTGGGGTGGGTCGCCACAATTCACAGTCGAAGGAGAACGTTGCATGGAAAAAGCGACTGCGTCCGTGCGGTCATTGCGGCTTCGAACAATGCTTTTATGGCGTTCCTCTTGGACAACCAATGCATAGGCACGATGGAGATCTGGAACAGGTTCCGTGGCGATAATCTGAGACCGGATGTGGCCAAATTGTTCGTCGTCGAGGCCAAGCAAAAAATGGTGGGTTTTCTCTTGTTCTTCACGTGCGCGGATCAAGACCGCTGCCTCACAACGGCAACCGCACGTTGGGTCCACAGATCCGTATAGCTTGTTCCACAGGGTCATAAATTGGTTGTAGTAGCCAACCACAGTTTGACCCTTTTGACGTAGAGATTGGAACTCAGATTTTAATTGATGAACCCGAGGACCATTCGAACCCCCATAACGGGTTTTGAGATCCAACCACAATTCATGAGCCACTTTATGAGAGATAATAGATGGTTGAATGTGCTCATCAACACTATTGCAAATCCACGAACAAATAATAGAATTATTAGCTTTCCAAGCGGCAAGTTCATGTTCATCGGTGGGTTTGGGAAATCCTGAAGGAAAAAGAAAACCGGCGCGGCTGCGCCCCTCAAGGGCGTTGACAATTGTTTTCTCCCAAACGTCATAATTGTCTCCCTTGAGAAGATGCTTTGTCAACGAGTTACCCGCACTCTCGGACGGATGGATGTAGTAGGGAGAGGTGGGATCGTGAATAAGCCGTACCTTTTTGGGAGTTTCGGCTGTCATGGCGGCGGAAGAAAAGCAGCAACCGACGTGAGCCGGTGTAAGAGGATCGCCGACGTGAGGCGGCGAGAATTTAAACGACGTGAGCCGGCGGCAGAGACGACCGTCGTGAGGCGGTCGGTGCAATTACGGTGGCGGCACCGTGAAAAGAGGCGAGCCTAGGGTTTCGGCTATTCCCAGGGAATTGGCTCCGATACCATGTAGAATTTTGTGAAAGACTGGATTGATTTCCATTGAGTACTCACAAAGTATATATACAAGCAAGTTTCCTAATACAACTATGGTAAGGATTACTTACAAGGAAATAAATACATACAAGGAAATAAATAAATAACTAAATATAATTTTTAAAAGTTATTTAATTATGGTACGTAATAATTTAAGCTTAATTTGAATCAAATTTAGATTTAGTCACATCAGATCAAAAAATATCATGTCAAGCAACCAGAAGTGAACATAGTACTGTAATAGGAGAGAGTAATACAATAATCATCTTGAAAAGCCAAACACGTAACGAGCAACAACACATATTGCAAATTTATATACTCCATTTGTCCCAAATTAGATTATAATTCTTTATTTGCGATGCAAAACCTTGCTTTTTAAAAAATTAATTTATTTAAAAGTGGTATATGAATAATTACATACTACGTACTACCTCCGTCCGGACCGTCCCTAAATATTTGCTACATTTGTATTTCCAAGGCAAAATATCAAACTTTTTCAATTTATTTTATTTACATATTGGTATAGAAATAAAAAATAAAATTTACATATCAAAAAACTACATGAAAAGTTCTTCGAAATAAGAGGTGTCAAAGATATTTTATTTTATCAAATAACCATTGAAAACTTAGAAATAAACAAAAGTTCTCGCGACTACTGAAAAAGCAAATGTTGTGAATATTTTGGGACGGAGGGAGTATTAAAAAACAGCGTTGAATATTCTACAAAATAAGAGGTTACAAAAATATTAATATGTTTTATTAAATAATCAATGAAAATATACAAACAAACAAAAGTTATTGAGTCCAAAAAAATGGAAATCAATTCTGGGACGAATGGAGTATGTATTTAACTCATTATCAGAGATTCAGAGAAGGACATGACAGGAGAAAGAGAGCTTTAAAGTAACCAGAAATAGCAGCAGATGAGGAAGAAGAAGAAGCATGAGGTGTGAATTTCTTCAAGATGGGAAGAAAAACTTTTGATTTTTTCCCATATGCATTTGGCTCCACAGATCTTCTTCTTCCCTTGTTCTTCCCTGAAAGTTTGGAAGGGAATTCAGAAAAGGGAGACTGGAAATACACTCCAAGAACATTCATTTTGGACTGGCCCTTCTGGTACTCTTTTTTTTCTTGCTCTATTGTATTAAGTACTCTCTGCTCAATCCACTCATATGCTGATAAAAGGGAAGGATGAGCTCTATCCCCAAGAGCCTCTTAAGACTTGGTCAGACGATCACTAAAAATAATTAAATTAGACTTTGATCGTAAATTGGTGACAAAGAGTAGAGCCTGCACTTGGTACTTACATAGACTAGCATAGTTACTTTCCAAAACATTTGCTAAAAATCAAACTCGGGTCTTACCCTATTACACTTCTTGCGTTTGCTAACTGCGCAACACTCCATCCGTCCCAAATTTGATTACAATTTTATTTTCTCTCTATTCTCGACAACTTTTATTTGTTTGTGTGTTTTCATTGATTATTTGTTAAAATAAAATATTTTCGTTACCTTTTGTTTTGTACTCCCTCCGTCCCATTTTATAACGCCTGTTTCAGTTTACGATGTTTGACTGAAATTATTTTCAAACCATTTTATATGACAAATGGCATAGAATTAAAAAATAAAATTTTCATATTAAAAAACTACATCAAAAGATCTACAAAACTAGTAGTGACAATAGTATTTTATTTTATTAAATTGCTAACGAAAATAGAGAAAAAAAGTGAATAAAGTTTGACCCTGTGAATAGTGAACAGGCATTATAATTTGGGACGGAGGGAGTAGAACTTTTGACGTAGTTTTTTAATACGTAATTTTTATTTTGTATTGATGTGCCAATTTGAAAATAAAATAATTTCAAAATTCGTGGCATTCTACCTCGTAATTTTCAATTTGTAATCAAAATATGGACGAAGAGAGTATAAACACTGACGGATCCACATGGCTATTATTGGAGTTTCGCCCCCAGAGAGTTTTTTTGAATATATTTTGTAAAAATTACTACCTACGTCGCACTATCTTTGTCCACATTTGACTTTTGGAACTGTTCATTTAAGCACTTTGACTCATCAAATTCTCTCAATGTGTAAGCCTAAATATAGTCATGTGTGATCTTGATTGATTTGTCTTAACATATAGATTATTAATATATAATTTCTATAATTTTTTAATATACAAATTACAAGATAAAATGGATTAAATAAGTGCATTGGATGGTGTGCCAAAAGGTAAGTGGACAAAGACAGTGGGACGGAGGAGTAAAAAATATAAATAGTAAATTGAACGTTTAACCCCCCAATGAAAAAATATGTGTGCCCCCAATGAAAAAAATATAATTCCAAAACAAAATTAAAATTATGTAAAAAAAAGAATTCGAAAACAAGAATTCCAACTTATATTAGTGTCCTCGGTCATTTGTATTTCTTGATCCGCCACTGCCCACTAATATAAAATATTTATGTAATTGCTTATTTTGTAAAAATTTTAATGTAATTTTTAAAAATATAAATACTTTTTTATACAATCAAATGCTCATTCTATTTTAAGAGTTTTCTTCTAAGTCACTATTCACATGATCAAAGTTGAAATATTTTTTTTTTAATTATTTTCATTCGTTATTTAATAAAGAAAATAGTCATATCACCTTCTTTTTGTAGCATTTTTTATATAGTTTTTAAATGTATATAAGTTTAATTTTTTTAATCTTATACTTAAAATCAAATAAACTAAATAAAAATATTTTAGCTAAATTTCATGATTTAACTAGGAAGAAAGTACATTTTGTGACAGAGGGAAGGAATGGTACCCGCTAGGCAATCCTGCCTTTTTACCCACGCGCAAAAGATGTTAAATTGAAAAGGGGGGGGGGGGGGGGGGGTTACTATGTACTTCCTTTGTCCCTTTCACTGTCCCGTCCCTTCCCATGTCCCATCCCTTTTTTAGGCTTTGGTTTCTTTCTATCCCTCCCAAGTCCCAATTCTCTGTCCCACCACTCTTGAGGCTATCTATTAAGATTGAAAAATGCTGGGGGTACACCAAAGGTGTATTCTATATGTCCCCCACCTCCTTCTTGTCCACCAAAAAAGAAAAAAAAATTTTAAAAAAATAAGTAAATAAAAATCAAATAAAAATGTGTGGTGGAGAAGGGGGTGGTGTACATTTGGGGTACACCAAAATGGTGTACCCCTAGCATTGCTCATTAAGATTTTACGTTCCTCACTCTAAATCAACATTTACTCATCGCTATATCAACACATACAATATTCACCCTCTTACTGGCTTCACACATGTATTCTATTTTTCTGCTCAAGTGTGTCTGTGTTTATTACTTTTTTCACTCTTCTGATTTTTTACATCCCAAAGCATGTTGGTTCTTTTAAATATTGCCTCCGTCCCGCTATATTCGTCCACTTTTGACTTTTAAAATTGTTTATCTAAGCATTTTGACTAATCAAATTCTCTCAATGTGGCCTAAATATAGTCGTGTGTGATCAAGTTTGATTTGTCTTAACATATAGATTATTAATATATAATTTCTATAATTTTTTAACATACAAATTACAAGATAAAATGGATTAAAGAAGTGTATTAAATGATGTGTGTAAAAATGAAAGTGGACAAATACTCCGGGAGTCTGAGACAGAGGGAGTATAAAGTTTTGTTTAATTAATATTATTTAAAAAATAGAACAAAAGAATTTTGGATGAAATAGTTCTAGATAATCATCAAATAAGCAAAACTTTCATGAAAATAGATAATCTAGAATGCAAAAGGCTAGAAAATGACAATTGCTTTTCTGAATTTTATAGACAACATTGATATAGGATGATAACAATGAAAATAATTACTCCTTGAATTTCTTTATTATTTGTTTTGCTAGAAAGAAATATTTTTATTATTGTCAATTTGATATAGATGATATACTCATTAGAATGATTTATTTTTATTTTATAATTTTGAGTATATATTTTTATTTTTGATATCAAAAAAATTATAAATAACTATAAGAATTTATAGATTTTTAATAAGGATTAAGCTATTTCTACACCAAAACTTGTACTCCGTTTTGTATCCCAAAGACATACACCGACATTTTGTCCTAGTGCGATGCTAGTGTGGTGATTTACATTGACAAAAGAATATTAGTATAATTTTTTTTAATTAAACTAATATTTTGTGCCAGTATACACTGTTAAAATATCGATGCATTTCTTTAGGGATACAACTTGAAATACACTTTTTGGTGCACCTATACTCCAGCATAGATGTTTTTATAAAGAGCAATGCTAGGGGTACACCAAAAGGTGTATCCCAAATGTACATCACTCCTTCTCTACTATACATTTTTATTTGATTTTTATTTACTTATTTTTTTTAAAGTATTTTGTCTTTTTAGTAGAGAAGGAGGGGGTGGGGGACATATGGGGTACGCTTTTGGTGTACCCTAGCATTTTTCTTTTATAAATCAACAAAACTCATTCACAAAATGTCATTGACATTGAAATGTGAATAGAAATTGCATGACTTTATTCATAATCCATGAATATATTAAAACTAGGAACGAAAATCCATAACTTTAAAATATGAATACAAATCTATTTACGATACACCCGACTTATCATATTACCAAGTACTTATTCTTTCAAATTGAACAAATACACTAATACTACATTTGTTTTAATGTATATATGTCGAGAAGTGCTAGAGTCACAAACATTTTGGTCACAAAATACACAAACTTACTATTTATGTATTTAAATGTGCACTTTTTAATTATTTATCATTATTTTATTCACTTGGTAAGGTGCACAAATGAAAAGTTTGTGTATTTTGTGACTGGAGTTTTTGTTACTTTAGCATTTTTCATATATATCAAGTTTGATTTTTTCGAATTTGACTAGATAATCTCAATTTGTATTGCGTATTAGTATAATTAAATAAAATTATGAAAGTTATCAACTAAATAAATACTCCGGGGCATAATAAAAATATTTTTATATAAATATACATAATAATGTTTTTTTAATTGAAATTCAAGGTTTATTTTGCTCGACCCAAAAAAATTTGACAAAATATATTACGGAGTAATTTTTAAATAAAAAAGTGTTGGAACATAAAAAGCTCAATGTCTTTGGCCGTGCAATGCGGTTATCTTCCTCCCAAATTCCAACGAACGCGGCGGATCATCTCCGGAATCCGCTCAAATCCGCCGCAAGTGTTCATATCTACAAACCTAAACGGCGTTGACATCCATTGCGTCGGCGAGCTATACTCCGCCTGCAACCACTCTTGCAACCGCTTTCCTAAACTCGACGTCGATGGCCGAGTGGATCCCGTCGACCCCAACAAGCTCCGTAAAGCTCTCCTCCACAGCTCCGTCGTCGTCGCGGTGTTTGTCCAGCCCGAGATTCGCTCCCGTTTGGCGGCTTTTGGAGGAGATTTGGCTCGGGCGATGACGCCGTCCAACGGAAAATTGGTTGGATTTGGTCGCGCCGTCTCGGATTCTGGGCTAGCTGCTTCCATCTACGATGTAATGGTACGATCATCATCTACCCACTGGTTTTGATAATTTGATACTCCTTTTTTAAAATGCTTTTTTGTGAACCATGGCAATTTAACTAAGTACTCCGTATATAAATATGGATTTATCCAATATTTACTCAGTATATAGAAGGAAATATAGAGCTTTTGCCAACACAACATTGTATAATCCAATTCCATACAACAATAACAAACCCATAAAATCTCACTAAAAGTAGAGACAGTGTGTGTGTGTAACAATCGAACCATAAACAAAAGACTAACACATTAAGCACTAGAAATCAACTCTAAGAACTATACACTCCCATATAAAGAAAGGTGAAGCACTTGGATTAAACATTTGTTTAGAAAGTGGATATGGACTTTTCATATGGGAACGTGGTTAAATCTCACCCAACACTCCACCCAATTCACTCGGCCCATTAAAATTCCAGCATGGTTTCAGAGTGAAGTTCGGTTCGTGTTTGAATCTTATCTATTCACGTACGACCACACATCCTACTCTCAACATCTTTGTTTCGGATCATGACGGTTGATTTACGGTCTGTAGAAACCGAGCTGTTATTGTCACGGGTATTTGTGTGATTCACTTTCAGTAATTTGCAGGTTATTCCTTCATTACGACGGAGGGGAATCGGCAAGAGGATAGTTCAAAAAATAGTTAGGTTGGTATTCTCTGAATTTGCAGTATTATGTTAATCTCTAACCCATGCTGAATGATAGTGTATCTGTGTGTTATAGATCAGCTTCCAGTGCTTGGATTACTAATAAATGACAACAGGATTTGCTCTCCAATAACTGCTCTTTTGCAAATGAAATATGACTCCTTGCGCTCATTTTCTCATTGCAGGATGCTTACAGATAAAGGCATATATGATATAGCTGCTCTCTGCTCTGATGTAGAGATGTAAGTTCTACATTTATATATTGACTTCTTTTATATTTCTGCATTTTTATCAGGTTCCACATACAACACCAATGAACCTATTAAGATTTGACAAAAAGTATGGTGTGGGTAGAGTGTGTGCACGGATTTTCCTCCATACTTGGAAGTAGGGGGGAAATTTCCAAAAGACACTCAGTTCCATGTTCCAACACAAACGCACAAACAAAGTACATTAGTTTCCACATAACAGATATTTGATGATGTAAGAAGCTTCATACACCACCTTAGAGCCCGCGGCCTAACACCTATCTAGGATTAGCGGAAGAAAAACATTGGTGCCCAAAGAGAGTTTGGCGCCTATGCAAGAATATATTCAATTGAAGATATGAAAGATGGATTACTAATGAACCTCAATGAGTTTGATATCTAAACGTGTGAACTTGGGCATTTAAAGGTGCAAAAAATTGCTAATTTTTGTTTTTCAATAATAAGAAAAATTAATATCAATATTCTTAGAAATTTGAGATTTTACATGAATACTCCAAGATTGCTTAATTCTCACCAGCGCCTAAAAGAACTTATAGTTTACATGATTTTTGGGTCTTGTTGTTAGTGATTGTGTACAGCTTGTACGTGTGTGTGCTCCTGCTTAGTTTGTACTTAGTTTGTACTGATGTGTTTTCTTTGTGCCTACTATTGTGCTCGAGTTGGAAGTCTCTTGAAAACCATCTCTTGTCAAGTGGGATACATGCACACACCCTCACCAAACTCAATTTTTGTAAGAATTTATTGGGTTTATTTTTATTGTTGTCATTGTTGTCTGGAATCTGGATTCTCCAATTCTTGAGGATTATCTATAATCATATGTAATTTGTGAGTATTGCTGTAAAAGTATTATTGAATTTCCTAGATGCTGATGATAATCTAACAATCTTGGAGTATTCGCGTGAAGTCTCAGATTTCATGTAGTATTGGCATGAATTTTCCCAAAAATATATTATTCTACTACTTGTACGATCTTCAAAGCGCTGTCTTGGATGATCGTGCCATTTTTGCACTTAGGTCTCTTCATTTATTTCCCTCCTGTTTTGGGTGTAAGGTTTGGCATGCATCGTCTTATAAACCGTTCTGTTTTTATACATTTTCATCAGGCCATTCTTCAGAGCATGTGGGTTTGGAGATGACATCCTCGGATCCACCGCAATGATGTACACCGTAACCACTCGGCTTTCAAATGGAGATTGCTCAGTTGGGTAAAAATGTTAGCCAGAAATGGCTTTGATAAAGGGCACACATGTATATAGCTAAGCTTTTCTTTGATCTCCATAATTCTATAGGAATATGAAGCACTCCCTATATGCTTGTTACTCCACTATGGAGTATTTGATTTAGTCCAGGAATGTCAATCCTATCCTACCCGAATTGACCTTAAAATATTCGAATCCGAACTGAATTTTTTTTATCTGAACCCGACTCGGTTAAATTAAATCCAAACATGAGATGAGTCGGACCAGGTATGGATTAGAGAACTTGCCGACCCAACCCTTCCCGAATTCCCGATTGCGTGCATAATAATTATTGATCCAAAATTAAGTGTTAAACCAGTGTCTTTTGTACAAGAGCAATGCTACGTTCACTAACATGGTCACAAACTTACTATTTGTGTTTAAATTCTCATTTTAAAATTATTTTAGACTATTTAATTTTTTTTAATAGAATTTACACATAGTAAGTTTGTGAAGTTGTGGCGATTGTGCTTGTGAACTAAGTATTTCCCTTGGTGCAATTGTACACCTTTCAAATTTAATAAGGTACACATACAACCATTAAAAATCTTAAATATAAATATATTTGAAGTTATTTGTTTATTTAACTAAATTTAACATATTCAACTTGTTTGGAAGAATTGGAACACATTACGTAGTATTATAGAGTAGTTGAAATAAGACATTTTTTACATAAAAATAAGTAAAACAGGTGGGGGTTGAAATTTAGCAGACATGTGGAGCTTCCGTCCGACCAAAGAATATGTAGACAGCCCGTGGGCATTATGCAGTTGGCAAAGGTAGAGAGTGTCAAGGGGTAGACTCGAGTTTGATTCATGGCAATTGCGCTGGAAGACAACTATGCTAAGCATAGGGTCTTTGCAAGTACCGCAATTCCACTCCCTGTCGCCAATTTGTGATTAAATTTCAATTTATCTCTTCTCAGTGATCGTCTGGCTCAGAGAGCCCTCGGGGATGGGACTGATCCTTAGGGAATATGTAGGCAAATTTCTTCCTCGTTGAACCCACCTCTTCATAATTTTTTACTTTTACTATAAAATTCTAAGAATATAAAATTTGTGCTTGAAATTTATACAAAAGAAAAAAAAGTGAACCACTCAATACTTTTCCTAAAAGAAATAAGAAATTTATTTTAGGACAAAAGAAAAATAAGAAGTTAAATTTTGAATGAATGGGGGTATTAATGAGCAGATTAAGGAAGAATTACTGAAGATTACTAAAATGAAAATGGGAACACTGCCATTCACATATCTGGGCAGTCCCATTACGGCGGCCAGGCTATCAGCAAGTGATTGTGAAGCATTGGTACAGAAAATTACAACAAAAATAGGAGCTTGGGGTTCAAGGCATTTCTCATATGCAGCTAGAATCGGAATTATAAACTCAGTGTTGATGGGAATCATTACACGTTCTGGTCAAGGATCTTCATTATCCCAAAAGGAGTGATAAAGAAGGTGACATCAATTTGCAGGAATTTTCTTTGGGGCAGCTCCAGTGACTATAAAAGAACTCCTTTGGTGAAATGGGAAGAGGTATGTCAGAGAAGAAATTATGGAGGGCTGGGACTGAAAAACATATTCAACTGGAACAGGGCCATAGTCATGAAGCTGAATTGGAACATTGCAAATAAAAAGGATGTACTATGGGTTAAATGGATCCATAATAGGTACATTAGAGGGGCTGATTTCTGGAATTATCTACCTAGAAAGGATTCATGCCAATATTGGAAAGCTATGATCAAAGTTAGAGAGGTTTTTAGACCAATGCCAACAAGCAAAGACTACAAAGTGAAGGAGGGGTATAACTGGCTCCAGGCTAAAGGAGCTAAACCACAATGGACAAAATGGGTGTGGAATAAATTCACACCACCCAAATTTCAGGTAGTGTTATGGCTGTACATGCGTGGAAAACTGCAGACTAAAGATCGATTGGGGAGATTCCTACATGTGGATATGAGATGTGGATTGTGTGAAGAGGAGAATGAAACGGCCAAGCACCTATTCTGGGACTGTAAATATGCAAAGTGGGTGATGCAGCAAGTGTTTGATAGATATAACATCTTGTTCCAAGCTAATAGCGTAGAGGAGATGGAAGATGCAATGATGAAAGGAAAGGGAAATACCACAAAGTTGAAGATTGCAGCTATATGGGCAGCCTGTCTTTATAGTATTTGGAGAGCTAGAAACAAAATAGCTCACCAAAACAGGTGTACGGCAGAAGAGGCTAGAGACTATGTTATTAGCTATATAAATTTTTATTTTATGTATAAAAACGTAAGGTAGATGATTGTGGTTAGAAGTCTGATGAGTGTGTACAAAACTTTGGAGTTAGTAATGAATTGAGTGTTTTTGGTTTAAAAAAAAAATTCGAATGAATATTATGGACGATTGACCCCTAAACTTGTTTTTGTCAATGCTTTTTGTTGGGTTTAACTAAAAACGTTAAGGAACTAGTGCAAAAGGGTAATGTCTACATTAGACTCCAGAACATGCATGACATGAAACAATGCCCGATCTCATTCCCTTATTTATAAGGCTAAACTCAATTTACCGCCTATCATGTGGCAGAGTACCCTAAGAATAGGGTAATCTATTTCCGGAAATGATTCATAGTTCAAGACCCAATCAAGGATTAAGAATTGATGGTTGTTTTGCACAAACTATCCTATTCTTAAAAGCAGGAGAATTATGCCTCATGCTATTTCCCGCCCAAACACTATCGTTTATGGACCATCGATTTTGATCTACATTTTTAATGTACGGTAATTATAATTAAGCAACATGCAAATATGGCTTTATTTCATTCTATAGAAGGAAAATACCTTATAAGATTCATGTGTAATTTAAAGCGGTGTATATAAATAATATGGTTTTATAAAAGGAAAGCATTGTCTATATAAATGATACGGACGTTTTAACTATTTAAAAAAAGAAATTAACTTTATAAAATCCGTACATACTTAATGCCCGAAAATTGAAGGGGATTTTTTATGCATGAAAAAACATATTTAACATATTAAGAAAAGAAAGAATTACCAAAAATAGAAATCATAGAATTTTGGAAGTTATTAGCATGTTAAACGAAAAGACCCCTTCTCGAATCATTTTTTATTTGTCTGATATGTCCAGTAAACCTGGCAAACCGGTCAGTCAGGTCGGATTCAGGTTTGGTCACCTTGGGTTCGGGTTACTTCGGGTTCGGGTTGATAACTACATGTTCATGCCCCAGTGTCATCGGGTTCAGGTTGACCCAACGGGTTATGAGTTTCATTAATTTTTTTGAAATTTTAAATAATTTCTATGACGTAGTGTCAATATTACGAATACGAAAATTAAATATGTAGAAATTTTGAAAAAATGTAAGATAATTATGTGACACCATTAAAAAATGTTATGATGGTATAAATCTATATACAAAAAATGAGTAGTAAGCAAAGAAATATAATTATAATCTAAATTTCATAACACTATATTTCATATTAAAATGTACTCGCGGGTCGGTCTGGTCGGGTTGACCCATTTTTAGCGGGTCATTTTGGGTTCAGTCAACTTCGGGTTCGGTCAGTAAAACCTTTGTTCAAAACCCAGTATTTTCACGTCGCATCTCGAGTCAAAAATAGGTCAGATCAATTTTTGCCAGGTCTAATGTCAAGTATTGGGCGATGTTAAAAAAAATAACTTCTTGAAACTTTTTTTTCTTTATTATACGCGTAACTAATTTTTTTACTGTGGCGGAAAATAAAAAAATATTGCAAGAATCCTAAAACCGTGAGTATTTTTGTGCTTAATAATGAAAGTTTTAAAATTTAAATCTTATTTATTTTATTTGCACCATGTTAATTGCCTACACATTAAAGTTATTAATAAAATTCAAGCATTCCTCCTTTTTTAAATCTTTCCTCTTTTTATTTCTTTGCTTTAAAAGGTTATGAAATCGGCGTTTCAAGAAAAATAAATCTAACCTCCTTTGATTTTTAATAAAAATAATAATTGAAAAATATTATATTTCATTATATGGTGTATTTATTTACTTTTTTAATAATACCAATATAAATTTATAACATTAATACGAACCGTGCAACGCACGGGGTGTAATACTAGTTTGTCTACAACTAGGATGAATCTCATCCCAAGGGTCCTTCGGGACCAAATGAACGAAGTATTTGTGCAACTAACTAACTAACTACTTGTAAGTGTGGTTCTTGTACTTCACCAAACACCTTCTGAAAAAACCTGTCCACAATGGAAACAAATTCTTCAACCCTCTCTTCATGGGGCAAGTGACCAGAGTTCTTGATCACTTCATAGCAAGACCCGGGGATGGCTCGGGACAATCTCTCTGAGTTCCAAGCAGGGACAAGTCGGTCTTTGTCTCCCGTGACAATCAAAACTGAACCATCACAATTCATCATCATCATCAAATGAGATCTATAAGGCGGCTACTTCAAGCATCAGAGAACAAAAGATTGGTTCAAGCTCCATTAGTTCATTTTAGATGCTTGTTCAAACTCATTTTGCATCGATCCGGGGTTGGGACCCACTGTGGGACCCAACGGAGCATAATTGGGCCTCGGTGTCATAACATGACACTTGAAACCCGTGTCAAAAGAACCGTTTTGTATTTTCCAGGATCCAACATTCCAAACTTACCCTCAATGAGAGGGAGAGAGATGTTAAGTGAGTACCTGGACATGCGATCTCACTCAATC
This sequence comes from Cuscuta australis, assembly GCA_003260385.1. NCBI lineage: Eukaryota > Viridiplantae > Streptophyta > Magnoliopsida > Solanales > Convolvulaceae > Cuscuta > Cuscuta australis. The sequence goes on from NQVE01000035.1 coordinate 782,003, forward strand.
TTTGTGAAAGTGGTGGCTTTGATCCCAACTTTGAATCTGTAAGCATTGCTACTGTGTGTTCAACAAGCGCCCGATCCCATCCTTTCACCCTCAGAGGCTGCAAATTTGGTGGTATCACAAATCAAGATGACTGCATACCCACACCATTTCGTACACACCATATTACCTAAGAACTTTAGGGCTACTCTGGATGCAGTTCTGTTAGAAAATGAAAAATGCTATTTTAACACAACGGTTGACACCATTGGTGACATCATCTCTGTTTCTAGTCATCAAAGACAGTGGTGGCATTGTACACAGACAGTGACACCGCTGTCTGTGAGGACCTATAAGCACGCCCAAACGTGCTTACTGTTGTTAAGGAGAGCCTCACCTTGGTGTAGCCTTGTAAGACGTGTTCTGTTACTTGCTTTGGATCATACCATGAATTTCGAACCGCAGCTGTACCAAACTTACTGATTACCATTCTCATCTGAAAAAAAAGGAAGATGATTTTAAAATGGACTGAGAAATGCTCAATTCTGAACTCCAATAGTATGAGAGTCAAATAAAAATACACAATAGATCGCATTACCAGCACAAGACCAATGGCAGAGCGCAAGAATGAGGCTAAAGCTTTCCTATATAGAGAGTTGAGCATTTTTCCCATGCCTTTGACAATGGCGGTTAATATTTGCACAACTTGTTTGGCAAACTTTGATAAAATGCTCAAAATCTTTCCAAACACATTCCATTTTTTGCATGGTGACGACGACGACAACTCTGGGTTCCTGTTATCTGTTTGACTTTTTCCTGCACTTTGGTTGACTTTACGCGAGGTAAATGATGCAACAATTGCAGGGGCAACAAGAATAAGAGCGGCTACACGTTCGGGTGCTTCAAAATATGCCTCGACCGCTACCACACAACCCGCCGAGTGTCTGGTGTCTCATTAGTCATACAAGGAAACAATTTCATAATCACTTCGTCCAGATTTAGTTGTCAACTTTCTAAAAAGGCGAGCTTAAAATGTCACATAAATCCTTCAAATGAGTTTGTCACTCGTTCATGTCAACAATGTTAAAATTTTATATCTCTAAGGGCCTGTTTGGTGAACAAAATAGGGCATGATAGGAGAATAACTTGTGTCAAGCTTCAAGAACAATATAAAACTCAAAGAAAGGAGATTGGACATACCCCACTAGAACTGCATTATCAGCTGCCAAGGAGTCAATGAAGTGAAGTGTTGCAAGTACAGAAAACGTCGTAGAGTACGGATTCAAAGCTCTATTATCAACTGGATTTGGTCTTGAGGTCAATCCAAATGCCGGTCTATCAAAGGCAAGCACTTTGGAGCCACTAATCTTGGCAAGTGGTTTCATGGCCCGGTCCCACGAAAACACCGAGGCTCCAAAACCATGTAACAGAACCATTGGAAAGTTTGTTCTTTTACTCTGATGGGAATGGGACAGAGAGCCGATCCCTTCTTGTGACGCGTTTGGTTGGCCTGCATCACATACCTTGTGGTGCACCTGTACTCCATTGAATTCAAGAAAACAGCTGTCCGGATCAGCCAGAACAGATGGGTCTACCAATTCATCTTGGTCTATTCCAGCCATCTGCAATTTCTGCTTTTGTCTTGATCCAAACATCTCCTCTGGAAATACCAAACAGCATAAGGGAAGATATGTGTTAAAAACAGGACATCATATTAATGTCTCTTGCATTGTTCTATAAAATGTTGGTCATAAGCAGTGTTTGGCACACACGAAATGATTTTCCCAAGAAAACATTTTCCCATTTTCGAATACTAAAACAATAAACTACTTTTTTGCTTAAATCAATGAACTCAACTAATGAATGGAATTACTTAAAATATTAAAAAAAAATACCTTTTTGTTTTCAAAACAATTAGTGTTATTCCTTTAAAGACTTTGAAGATGAAATGTATAGGGAGAAGTATCTTTTGCCTTTTAGAAACAGGAAGAAAAAGCAGCCCATCAGTTGGAAGAATTTGTACGCAGAGGGAAAGTGAAAGAAGAAGGGCACTCCAATTAAACATGAAAGGTGGTCTTTCACATACATTAAACACTTCCCAAAACATACTTAGTCCATTTTTTTCTTCTTTTAAACTTCTTGAACCAAAGATAATATACAATCGTAAATGCCGAATAATAATAATCTTGAAAAGCCAAGAAAAGAAAGAGTAACAGAAAAAATTGCAGATTTATGTATTCAAAACATTATCAGAGAAATACATGAAAGGAGAAAGAGAGCATGAAAGTTACCAGAAATAGCAGCAGATGAGGAAGAAGAAGAAGAAGCATGAGGTGGGAATTTCAAGATGGGAAGAAAAAGTTGTGATTTTTTTCCATATGTATTTGAATCCACAGATCTTCTTCTCTTGTTCTTCCCTGAAAGCTTGGAAGGGAATTCAGAAATGGCAGACTGGGAATACACCCCAAGAACACTCATTTGGGACTTATCCTCATGTCATTGAAATTGGGATTGGGCTATTGGGATTTTGATATGTTAAATTAATGACTCCGTACTCTCTACTCTTTAATTTAATACGAGTTCGATTCCTGACAACCACATTAAGAGATAATTGTATTTTGCATAAGGTCTCTACTATAAAGCTTAATTTACTTGCTCTCGGTGACCGTCTGACCCGAGTCTAAACAGGCACTTAGAGATGGGGCTCAATTTTTTTTGTAATTCACTTGTTAATGTGTTATAAAAAAAACTACTTAATCACATATTTTTATTTACCTCATTTGTCCCGTAAGTAATGTCAAATTTTTTAAATGAGACTTTTTAAGAGTAAAGTCGTTCTTCTTATTTTAACTTAACTAGCATTACCTTTTTAATCATTTTTTTATACAGTCTTCCATATTCAAATCGATTATATAAAAAATAAGTGTACTAAAAATTTATGTACTCCCTTTTTCTGGTTATTTTTATATGCTATCACATTTTCTATCCATCTCAAATATTTTATTTCGACTATATTTAGTCATACATTATATTTTGATATTGTGAGATGACGTTGGCTCTAATTGATAGTTTTTACATATTCTAATTCTTGATAACTTTTACTCCACCCTAATCTAAATTGCCTCGCTCCGTTCAATTATACTTTCAAATTAATTGACTTTAAATAAAAAAAAATAATTCAAAATTCACTAAATCTTGGATGTGCAATTGAAGTAAAAAATTTACCATGGATTAAATAAGTAAGAACTACTCCGGGGTATATGATTTTTACGAACCAAGCTTTGTAAGTATCCAAATTAGAGTCAATATCCCATGACATTAAAATCAAATTCATAAAAACTTTATTTTTTTGTACTCCATAATCCGTATTATCTTACGAGTATTTTTTTTAATATTTGTGAAATTCTCCCAATTTTCAAAAAATTATGGGTCGGACATTCCTATGTTTAGTTTTCACTATCTTCCTTTCCAAATAACACTGGTCAAACTCAGTGATTTATACTGAGTTTCATAGTTTCATATGAGCTCAACTGTGTAACTCACTCATTTCGCAAAGATCGCCGGGAAAAAAAGAAGAGGGAAAATGGAAGCATTGGTATGCAGAGCAATCGGCGACCCAACAGTCCCGCCGAACTCGTCGGAGAATTCTCCGCTCGCCTTCTCAACTTCCCATCCAATCCCTGAAATCAACTCGCCCAGTTCCGTCCGGGTCAGAGTAAAAGCCACGAGCTTGAACTTCGCCAATTACCTGCAAATCCAAGGGCTCTACCAAGAGAAGCATCCATTGCCGTTCATCCCCGGCTCCGATTACTCCGGAATCGTCTACGCCGTCGGTGCCGGCGTCACCAAGTTCAAAGCAGGCGATCGTGTCTGCTCCTTTACGGCTCTTGGTTCCTTCGCGCAGTTCATCGTTGTCGATCAATCCGATTTGTAAGTTCTTCCTTTGATTTTTCACTGATTTTGATTGATTAGATAAATTTGAAAAACAAATGCTGAATACTCCGTATGTTACAATTAAAAAGAATAGTTTCATACTTTCATTGCAATAAAATCCTCTATCATAATGTAATTTCTTAATCTTCATTCATATATAGTTTCATGTGAACTCTTTCAATTAAAATGAATTGAAGGTTTCTAGTGCCTGATGGGTGTGATCTAATCGCGGCTGCAGCACTTCCTGTGGCATATGGAACATCACACATGGCCCTCTCGTACCGGGCACAATTGCACCGAGGCCAGGTTCTTTCTAGACCATTCATATTCATTCGTCTCATGGAATTCGCCAATGTTCATTTGTTTGGTAAAGTGTATTTGATGGCAGGTTTTGATGGTTCTTGGAGCAGCTGGAGGCGTTGGTGTTTCAGCTGTTCAAATTGGGAAGGTTTGTGGTGCCACTGTTATTGCCGTAGCAAGGTACTACTTGCTTGCTTTGATCATTGTAGGGTTGTCTTGTAATGTACCAATGTTTTTCATATTGTGTTCTGAATTCTTTCTTCTTTTTTTGGCTGTTTTTGAATTTCTATAATTATTAAGCATGCTTGGGAGTTCTGGCAGGTTGGATATACTATTTTTATAACAATATACTATGGAGTTTGATTATTTTACAGAAGTTAAGAGCTGAAGTGGCTCAATCTACTAAAATTGTCGAAGTTCTGGGCTTATTTTAAATAGTATGCATTCGGGGAAAACATTTGTGGATTGTTACGATGAAATTGTACGTTGCAATGACCTTTTAAAGGTCTAATCTATTGACCTTATAGCAATCTTACTAATCGGGCAAATTGTAGGGGAGATGAAAAGGTGCAGTTTTTGAAGTCTTTGGGTGTTGATCACGTTGTTGATGTGAGCAAGGACAATGTTATTGAAAATGTCAAGGGGTTTCTGAGATCAAGAAAACTAAGAGGGGTCGATGTCCTGTATGATCCAGTAGGGGGGAAACTCTCGAAAGATAGCTTGAAGCTACTAAATTGGGGAGCACAGATTTTGGTTATTGGATTTGCAAGTGGAGATATACCTCTCATCCCAGCAAATATTGCTCTTGTTAAGGTACCGCACTTCTATGTAAATTGACTAAAAAGTAACCACATAAGCTTTTGGTTGAGTTGGTTCATTGACACTTCAAAACCATCTCCTTCCAAAGGGAAACCCGTGGTGTAGATTATTGGCTTGGCATAAGCATCATAGTTTTCATGTGCAGAACTGGACAATACATGGCCTATACTGGGGGAGCTATAAGATACACAGACGAAGTGTGCTCGAAGATTCTGTTAATGAGCTCTTGTCGTGGCTGTCAAAGGGCATCATTACCATAAATATCTCTCATACTTTTAGGCCGTTTGAGGTAACAACCTTTTCCCTTCTTTCTTGGTCCAAAAAGATGCATATGATGGTGTATGTTGAATCATTCCACTCCAAACAAGTTCAGATTTTTTTTTTGTCTGATGCACTCTTATTCTTTGCATATGACAATGGTCAGGCAAATCTTGCTTTCGCCGCCCTAAAAGATAGGAAAGCGGTTGGGAAGGTTCTGCTTACTTTTGGCGACGATGCCAAGACAAAGAGATCATCTAAGCTTTAGTTTCCAGGCTGACTGTTGAGATGCCACCCACCCCATCATCTGTTATGACCAAATTCTAAAGATTTGCCATGTCTGCAGTTTATTCAATACCCAAATATATATGAGTATAATGGTTATTATGGGCACTTTTGTTATAAGAAAGTTCCATTTTCATAGTGCTGGGAAAGAGGACTGGTTTTTTAGATTTTGAAGCTCCCATGTGAATTCTATGATGAATTATTAAATCCTGTGTTATGAACTCCTTGCTGTTATGGTCTTCTTACACTTACTTGTGCCTTTGAATGTTGTTAAGTCTTTTCTTGCTTGACTCTCACTAGTATTTGGATTTTGCATTATAAATAATACGGAGTAATAAAATATCAAAATACCCATATTAAGTTCATTAATTCGAATATTTTATTTTGAATTTTAAATAATTTTTTTGATTATATTTAACAATATTATGAACAATATAAAAAGTTGAACACGTACTAATTTATAAATAAAAGATTATTATGATTGTGATGTCAAGAAAATCTTTGTTCCAAATCAAAAATCTTGAGGTTGGGTCTCAACTCTCAAATCAATTTTTGTCAGGTCTATAAATACTCATATAGTCGTCATCCCTTTTTTTGCGCTCCGGAATGTATACTCATGATCCTATTTCCTCTACAAACTATTGTAGTTCATTCTTATTTTATACTCCATCCGTCCTATAATGATCTTCCCGGTTCGCAAAACGAAGAAAAATCTCAAGTTTTTTCAATCTATTTTATTTAAATATTGGTATAGAAATAAAAAATAAAACATACATATTTAAAAACTACATCAAAAGTTTAACAAAACAAGTGGTGACAAGAATATTTTATTTTATCATATAGGCCATGAAAAAGCACAAATAAATATAAATTCCCGTGAAGTTGGAATAGTGCTCTGGGAAAATCATTATAGGACGGAGGGAGTAAAAAGGTAATATTAAAGAAAAACTATTCATTATTTACTCCTATTATGGTTAAATTCACCCAAGTTATAGTTAAATGAACAACTTTGTCATTAAAAAACACAAAAATGTATATAAAGAAATTTAGTTAAATAGAACTAAAACATAATGACTTTTTCTATAAGACAATATATTTTTGTTTTTCAATGTATAATTATTATTGAACACGATGTATGCACACTCTATGTGAAATCTCATTCCTTTCGTACCAACTGCTTGTTTTAATCATTCCACTAGTTTTAAAGATTTGGATTAACATAAATTTCAGTTTTCAAACTAAGATTGTACAACAAGTTTCATATGTTATAGGATGACTTGGGGGACGTTCTATTCGTGAAATTGACGGTTCTTACCTCTTCCTAACTCTCTTCCCTCCCTCTCGGTAAACCTCCCACCCCGCCCCTCCCGAAACACATCGCTCCACCTTTTTCAATTGTATCTCCCAAGTTTAAATTCACTCTACACAGTCCCCTACTTAGACATGCATTCAATCTACATACATCTCTTTTAGCTTATACTATGTCTGTCTGAATTTATATTGTCTGTTTCAGTTTACGATATCTGACTGAAACGATTTCTAAACCATTTTACATGAAAAATGATGTAGAACTAAAAAATAAATACGAAGTATTAAATATTAAAATCCTACATTAAAAAACTACAAAATTAGTGGTGACATTTTTTTATTATATCAATTGACTACCAGAAAAGAGATAGAATGTAGATGAAGTTTTACCTTATTAATAATAAACAAATAATTTAATTTATGCTTTTCCATCATCTCTGATGGAGCCAAAATTTCACTGTTTTTTGGCTTTGGGGTGTGATGGAATAAATCAAAATGGATCTCTAAACTGTCTGTGCTTCTTTAATTAATGAAGTAGCAGTTAGTCAAGCAATGCAACTTTCGACGTTGAGCCGGGGGTCCCTTTGGAAACAGTCTCTCTACTTTCGAGTAGGGGTAAGGTCTGCGTACACACACCCTCTCCAGACCCTACTCTTGTGGGATTTAACTGGGTTGTTGTTGTTGTAAGCAATTTAATTTATGACGCATTTTCACTTGACTTCTGACCATGACTAAAATCATCTTCTCACTTCTAGCCTTTTGGCTTAAGTATATGTGTTGTGCATCTCACTGATTTTAGCCAGAAAATGATGAAAATTTGATTTAATGGATAGTTCACTTCAAACTCTTAGGTGCCCAGCCCAAATCAAATGTTAGTTTTTAGTCCAAAAGTATACTCCGTATTTTTAACTCCGGAGTTAGGGTACACTGGGGTATATTTTTGAGTGTACCATCGCATTTTTGGTAGCAATAAGTGCAACTAAAATTTCTTTCCGGACGATTTTCATGACATTACTCGATAATGGCATGGGATAACTCGTGGGTGTCTTAGTACCCTGTTCGTGAAATTGACGATTCTTACCTCATCTCACCCACTGATAAATCTGCCCACCCTGCCACAACGCGAAGACACCCCCCCCCCCCCCTTCATTTACACAATTTATTGTTACAAATTCATAGCAACTTTAGCTTGTTGACATTTCTTATTGTTTTTTTTTTGATAAAATTAAATATCTTTAGATATATGGAGTTATTTTATTTTATTTTATTTATATATCTATTTCTAAATCAAATGAATATAAAAACTTGAAATTCACTTCATTTTGACTTTCATGTAAATTATTTTAAAATGGATGGATAATGTTTTAAAGAAGTTTGTCTTTGGGACATTCTTCACTAATTTTGAGGCAAAAAGGGGAAGGAACATGGTTTGTGGTTATATTGGCTAGTGAAAGATGAAATGATTCAAAAGTTGGTTTAGGTTACCCAAAAAAAGTACTTTTCCGGTCCGCATGTAATATTTTTATTTTGATTATTCCTAATTTTTATGGGATGAATTTATCTAAAATAATATTACTATAAAATAAATGTGGATTGTTGGAAATTTATTAGTAAAGGGAAGGGTTACTATTGTCTGCACATGCATTCATATGAAAAAATGAGAAGATTAAATTCGAATAGAGTATAACTTGGATCATTTTTTACTCACATGGTATAAAGAATAAGAAGGTTAATGGAGTATATCTTTGTAGCTTGCAAACTCCATCTCATTTAGAAAACTTTATTTCTATCTTCCATCAATTAAACAGGAATTAGTGTAACGATTCGTTTCGCTATGTTCAGGAGAACATAGTCACACTCGTATGAGTTGATAAACGAAAGAGTTCAATTCGTTTTGTACCTTTAATCTCTTTTCAATCGAATGAATTCCACTATGTTCAACAAACTTTGTACTTCTTTCGAATGAGTTTCACTATGTTAGAGCAATTCCAATGGGTCTTGTATATTGTAAAAAATACGAGTACATTATATACAAGATACTATAGCAAAATTGTCCCTCCAATGGGTAGTGCAAAATTAACAATATATTGTAAAAAGCAAGTCTTGCCTTGCATTATTATCCTACTTGTTATTCCCATCTTGTAAATTCATTTTTTCTATATATTTATTAAAATACATTTATATTTCATGTTTCTAATAAAAATACTCAATATATGTATAGTTTGAAACACGTGTACCATAAAAATTTTAAGAAATGATCAACATATTTCCAAATTGATTTTAAAAAAAAACAAAGTTAAATAAAAAAAACTTAGTCCAAAATCATCTTAAATTAATCCATCTGTAAACATTCACCCTTTACAAAAAGTTGTGGTAAACCTTGATTGTTGATTTCTCTCTAAATATTATTATCCAAAATCATGAAATTTTACTTTTAACATTTTATTAGTAAATTTTCTTTAACTTCCAAATTGAAAGTAAATTCTCTTTATTATCAAATTGAAAGTAAATTTTTAATATCAGGTGGTAGCCAGATTCAATTCATAGCAAAAAAAAAAATCTCTTAATTTTTTTTGTTTAAAATCATTGCTAGAACTATGAACAAATCTCACGTCTTCTATCACAATTTGATATTAAAAATTTATTTAATTTTTCTCACATACGGAGTAAATGTATGTACCGAACCTGAAAAGACATTAGCATTTGAATCGAGACGTTTTGACACAATTATTATATAGTAACATATTGTTTTCAAATAGTACGATACCAAATGAGTTTAGACATAAAATTAAAATCAAATCAAACTACTACGAAAATAATGATTTGGTACAAATTACTAGATATTTAAAAATATATGATTTGCTACAAATTAATCGATATTTTACGAACAAAGCACCGGGAGTACCCAAAAACGTAGTGACACCGGAGTGGCACCGTCCTCCGGTGTCACTAGAACCGGGCTGATCTTTATAATACTTTTCAAGTATCTGAGACATTGATTCGACTTCTGGACTATATGATAACTTTATTGTAGTATCTGCGCAGAATTTAGTTGACCAAGATTTCATAATCCAAATTTCATCTCAAGTTAAGTTTTTTTTAAATGTGGCACAAAGTTTTAAAGAAAAAGCAATATAATGAGATCCGTAGAGATAAGGTTCAATTTTTTTTACTTAAGTATATTTTTATATATTTCACACCATATCATTATAATCGGAACATCATTATAATCGGAACGATTCGGTTTGATTTTAGTTTTATGCCTAAACTCATTTAGTACTCCCTCCGTCCTATAATGATCTTCCCAGAGCACTATTTCAACTTCACAGAAATTTATATTTATTTGTGCTTTTTCATGGCCTATATGATAAAATAAAATATTCTTGTCACCACTTATTTTGTTAAACTTTTGATGTAGTTTTTAAATATGTATGTTTTATTTTTTATTTCTATACCAATATTTAAATAAAATAGATTGAAAATACTTGAGATTTTTCTTCGTTTTGCGAACCGAGAAGATCATTATAGGACAGAGGGAGTAACATACATTTGAAAACAAGATGTTACCATATCTTACTTGTGTCAAACAGGATATTACCATCCACTTTACATGTATTTTACAATGTTAGTTTACTAATCTCATCCTCATAAATTTAGAGAAGCATCAGAAATCAACCCTAATCTGCAATCCAAAATGCAAGAAAAAGTAATGCTTACAAGAAAGAAATCACAGAGCAAAGACAGCTGAAACCCTTCACTCAATCCACCAGAACTTCATACTGGTGCTGATGACACAGTTGCAGCAGCTAGGATATGGCTGTATGTTCAAAACTCAATTTCCTTGGCCCTAAAAATAAAATGTTAAAAAAGAAAAAAGAAAACAATTATAAAAAACCCACCCTAAAAACAAAGGGTCAGAAATTTTTAGGGCATATGGCTCTGCAGCACCCTACAGGTGCTTTGTGTAGGGGACCATAGTTCATTAATTTGACACAATGCCCATAATAACATAACATGCACCAGATGCACAGTTCATTGACACACAGTAGCAAATTACCCTATCACAGAAATAAAACAAGATGGACCACCCTACAACAAATGGAATTGTTTGACAATTTCATAGCACCCCACCCCTACCCCCCAACCCCCCTTACCCTAAAACAAAAGAAGCTAAAAACAGCCCATTACACACCAGTCCATGTTATTGTTAGAGATTTAATCAGTTTTTTCATTGAAGGTCCTTTTCTAAACAGAATTTGAAGCAGAGGTCCCCCACTCCATCCCTTTCAGGTCTTCTCTAAAATTGGCAAGTTAAAGGGAATCACCTCAGTGCCATGCAACCCTAAGTTTTGTTTATCTGAAATGAAAAATAGTGTGACCTATTTTTGAATAACCTAGCTAACAGCTTGGAAAAAATATATATAAAATAATAAAAATAATCATCAGGCTACATCCACTTGCAAAGAAAATTATTGGGTCAAGTATCTTTTTACCATAATTACAAAAAAGAAAACATTTTATAGAAAATCAAAAAAAAAAAAAGAGAAATTAGACAATTTTCAGTAGAAGCAAAGACAACAAGATTTGGATTTGCTTAAGATAAATCATTAAAACTGATGAGCAGACCGTAGATATTGTAGCAGATGTTCTTGAGCACAATTGAATTACACGGTTGATTCAATTCAGTTGAAAGTTAGAATCTTTACCCATATATTTGACAGTAAATCCAACAGAAGCTCATTCTTCATAATCAAGAACACATCTTTTCAACTGCAAAACATTTAAAGACTGTATGAGACCTTTGTAGCAGAAGGAATATGGTGGGTACTTGACCCAAGACTCAATATTGAAGATTCACCTTGACACTCGGGGGCTGTTTGTGGATTGGATGAGCATTTTTCGGAGGACGTAGAGGAGAAGCCCTTGCACATATATAGAGTATCTAAGATTATATCAATAAAGAAATTAGCATAATATGTAATTCAATCATCTTTTATTTGTTTTAAGAAAAGTTCTACTTGTTTCAAGATAAAGATGCAGACTAAGCCCTCCGGAAACTTTCGGGCTACAAAACACCTCATCCAAACAGAAAATGCAAGTACAATTATGTATAGATCTCATGGGAATCACAGCAATTAACATGCTCAATACACCTGTGGAACACTTGGCGTACCTGACTTCCAAATGCAATAAAGCGGCAATTGATGAAATGGGAATGCTAGATCCAAAGGATGTTTAAGAAGATCAGTAGTTAGCGGTGCAAAAGATAGGCAATTAGTGTTTGAGAGTATGTTTGAATAAAAAGATCATTCTTTGTTCACGGTTCATCAAGAGAATGTGTTTCATGAAAAAATAGACTTTTATACAACAACAACAACAACAACAACAACAAATCCGGCAAAATCCACAAGAGTATGGTTTGGGAGGGTGTGGGTAAGGAAACCTTCCCCTAATGCTTGGAGGAAGAAGGAAGCAAGAGGCAGAAGGAAAAGGGAGCTCCCTTCAGTCCAAGCAAAGAATGAGCGAGATAGAAAACTATCTCCCGCATCATTCACTCAAACAACAGTAGAACGTAGCACATCCTTTTTCTACTGAGTGATTGGATGAATGAGGCGGCAGCTAATTCAACCCCATTTCTCATCCATGAGTGGGCTGGAGGAAGCTCTCTCAGACCAATCCCCTAAGCCTTTGTACCTTCTTCGTTTTCATCACTGCTCAAATTATCACACAAAACTTCACAAATCATCTTCTTAGTGTATAAGCCTTCAGTAGTTTATTCGGAGATGCAATACAGCATGAGAAAAAAGACATCAGTTTTTCCATCTTAACCACACAGACAGACAGTTCAGGCATGTTTGAAAGCCTGAGAAATGCAAGGAAATAATATACTGAGGGCAGATGCGGAGGAAAATAGATTTTAGGGGAAAAACAACTACTTCAAACTCAATAAAACCACTTTCAGATCTTGGTTCAAACTCAATTTGTTTATAATTGTGCATTTCTACCATTTTAGGACAAGTAAATAATAATATATGTAAAGAAAATTAAAAATTATAATCAAATGTGAATTTCATTCATATTTTTAAAGGTGAAACCACAATAACTATTTTCTTTACCATCACCCACCCTCCCCACCCAAAAAAACAACATTTCTCAACTAGCTTCTACCCTAAAAAACATAGCATACATATACAAAATAAATGGTGCATGAAGAATTGGTAGGACATGGGCATATTCATAGGCATCATAAGTGGGTAGAAATAGCATATTGTATTGAAAATATTATAGTTGCCATTAAAACTAAAACACTTCTAAAAATAAGATAGATGGAAAATTTGTAATCTTAATATATATATATATATATACATACATATATATATATATATATGTAACAATACGTAAGTTCTCATCTAAATTATACTTCAAAATATATACATATACTCCACACTTGAGAATGATAGGCCCTTAGCTAGCTTTTTTACTCAAAAGGGGCAAGCTAAGATCCAGGGGTTCCACTTCATGAAGTATATGAGAAATGAAAACGATATAGCCCCTTCAATTCTAAAGGGAAAGATTATGCAAAAATAAATATATACTCCGGATAAAGGATAAAAAGAGTGAAATCTCTACAGTAAAAGACCCTCTCAAATGGTTTAAACTTTAAACAACAAAATATATTATTACTCATTGGTGTCCTCTTTGTGGTTTGCAAATGTCCCATATCTTCTTTTCAGCATCTGCAAAAACTTAAATAAATTTTATATGTAAGCATATCATCTTTAAAGGTAGGATAATCATACAAAGCCAGTAAGCATCAGAAAACACATCACAAATTTCTAACCCAGTCTTAATATTTTTTTAAAAAAATGTTTACACCCCCAAAAAATACCAAATTATAATCTTTCTGCAACCAAACAGAAAAAACATGGCAATATGACATTTGCAGGAGAAAAAAAACTTTTTTTGTTGAGGGAAAAAACATTTTGAATTATCAGACTGTACTTGAATGAAAAGTCAAAGAATTACACCAAAAGTATCATCCTTTCACTTTCACCCTAACTAAACCCAATAACTAATCACAGAAACTCAATTTTAATTCACTGGGTGAAATTAACTCCTTCACAGAACTTCTGCAACAATAATACCCAGGAAAAATCTCTCAGTAAGATAAGCATGCATAGACAACACAAGATTATAATAAAAACCAATCAATTTAAATTCCCCAATGAAATCATAACACAAGAAAATCTTGCAAGATACCATCTTTGAGCAAAAATACTGCAAAAAAAAAGATATATCAAAATTAAAACAGAAAGAAAATGGGTGCACAGAAACCAGAAAATATGGCCACATATATCTTCAATAATTCTTTGAACGCTTTATCATTGACGTCAGGTTCATAGTATTGTCATTTCACAGCAATGAATGAACAACACAGGGACATAAAAGGGGCAGATCTGAAAAGTGAAGAAATCAATAAATTTAAAGAACGGGGAAGGGAAAAAAATGAACAGTGAGAGGCAGCGTTTGATTGGAAGAGAAGGGTCAAAGATTTCTCCTTTTTTTCCTGCGGAAATTAAGGGGAGTGGAGCGGAGAAAAAGGGGCAAACAGATATGGATATAAATACAAATGAAGATGAGGGGTCGCTTTCGCCATGAGAATCAGAGAAGAAGGGGGAAAGCGACAACATCTCTTCAAAATTGAATCTTTTTCTACACCCAAACACATCTCCAGCCATATATGTATATGGATACCGCATATATAGATGGAGATATACATTACATATACTCCTGCAAATTGATAAGAAATTTCATTCTTTTTTTATTAAATAGATAAAAAAAGAATCTGAAAATCCCACTCTTTGCTCAGTGGGTGGAAGAATGAAAATGACGAGTAGGTTATAATACGGAGTAATAAAAATAAAAAGGGAGCAATAATGCTGTGAGTGCGTTGGGTAGATTTTATTGGAGCAAATAAAGGTGGGATGAAAATAGAAAAAAGAAAAAAACTAGGGGTACACCATTTGGTGTACCCCATTTGTACATCACTCCTTTCATAATCTTTCATTTATTTTTTATTTTTTTACTTAATTTTTTTTTTAATTTTTTTGCCAATTTAAGTAGTAATGGAGGAGTTGAGGGACAAATGGGGTACATATATGGTATTAGGGTATTAGGGTACATATTTGATAGGGTGAAGAAAAAAATGATGACAATATAATATGTTCATATGATTTGCCAACTATCGGAGATTCGCGACGTTACTATGATGACCGGTGGAAACGGATGATAGTATGACAATGATAGTGTGACAGTTAAAATGTGACAATTCATGAATTTGGCATGTAACAATGACAGTATAACTTTTTATTTAGATTCTAAAATTATTATGAGTCATATTTTGGTATTTTTATAGTTTTATATTCTTACCTAGAGAGTACTCCCTTACAATATTCCCATCTCCTCAAATTAAATCATATATTTCAAAAAACTAGTAAAATTTTATTTTTTTAATTTTATTTTATTTACAAATTAAGAGAAATAAAAAATAAAATGTACAGATTTAAAAAATACATCAAAAGTTATACAAAATTAGTAGCGATAGAATTCTCTAATTTAATAAAGGTTGATAAAATAAAACAAACAACAACAACCCAGTTAAATCCCACAAGAATATGGTCTGGGGAGGGTGTGTGTACGCAGACCTTACCCCTACTCGAAAGTAGAGAGACTGTTTCCAAAGAGACCCCCGGCTCAACGTCGAAAGTTGCATTGCTTAACTAACTGCTACTTCATTAATTAAAAAAGCGCAGACAGTTTAGAGATCCATTTTGATTTATTCCATCACACCCCAAAGCCAAAAAATGGTGAAATTTTGGCTCCATCGGAGATGATGGAAAGAGGTTGATAAAATATTGAAACAAATAAAAATTATAAGTCAGATTAATAACTGCATAATATATTTTGAGAAAAAACAGTAGAACTGGCAATTCGGTCGGTTAGGTCAAGTTCGGGTTGAGTCACTTTGGGTTCGGATAAGTTCGTTTTCGGGTTGACCACTACATATTCATGAATCAGTGTCATCGAGTTCAGGTTGACCCAACGGATTACGAGTTTCATTTATTTTTTTTTGAAATTGACGTAGTGTCAATATTACGAATAAAAAAATTAATATGTAGAAATTTTGAAATAATGTAAGATAGTTATGAGATATCATCATTAAAATGTATTATGAAAATATAAATTTATACAAAAACGAGTGGTAACGAAGAATATAATTATAATCTTATTTTTATAATATTATATTTCATATTAGCAGGTCGGTCAAGTTAGGTTCGGGTTCGGTTGGGTCTGACACATTTATAACGGGTCATTTCGGGTTCGATTAGCAAAACTTATGTTCAAAACCCAATATTTTCGGGTCAGATCTCAAATCAAAAACAGATCGAATCATTTTTTGTCGGAAACAGTATTAAGATACGTAGTACAAAACAGTTGTTATTTTTATGGAAATTGCTATGGGTACACCAAAAGTGTACCCCAAACATCCCCCACCCCCTCCATCACCACACAAAAAAGACAAGAAAATTTCAAAAAAAAAAAAGAAAATAAAATGAATGGTGTAGAGGCAAGTGGTGTACATTTGGGGTACATCTTTGGTGTACCCCTAGCATATCCCTATTTTTATTATTTACATCGGTGTTGAGATACAATTGATTGTACATGAGATTTTTAGACGCACATATATTTTACTCTCTATCACAAGGAGTACAACAAAAAACTTACTCTAAGTTGTACCTCAAAAAATTTATCGACATTTATATGGTTTACACTAGCACAAAATGTTAGTTCAATAAAAAAAATTTACACTGACATTTTTGTCAATGTAAATCATCATTTTAGCATCACACTAGCAGAAAATGTCAGTGTATATTAGGGGTGTAAACGAATCGAATCGAAGCGAATACCGATATATTTGAATTTGTATTTGTTTAGTTTTTTCGAATACGAATTCGAATATGAGACGAATTCAAAATAAGATTTGAATAAATATTTGATTAATATTCGAATAGTTATCGAATCATAAACGAATATTTGAATAATCATACTATGTAATTTATATGATGGACCAACATCAATTTATAATTTAACTTACGATACTCTTTATACTATACTATATTACCTATATAAAAACATTAATACATTTGCATCTTACACAAATTATATTTTATAAAATATAACTATTAAAAATCATATGCTTTAGATTTTTGTGTTACGTTAATTTATTGAATTCTCAGTATTTTAAATACATTTAATACTACTCCGTATATTACTTTGCTTGACTTTTAATGTTGAAAACATGGTCTATGTATATATGCATATATTCGAATATTCGAATATCATCTGAATCGAATATATCCCTATTTGTATTTGTATTTGATTAATATTCGAATAAAAAATAATATTTGAATTTGTATTTGAATAACGCGAATTCGAATCATCATATTCAAATACGAATCGCGAATCGAATTTAAAATATTTGATTTGTTTATATCCCTAGTGTATACCATTGAAGTATAAAATGAATACAAATTTTGATGTACAAATACTTTAATCATTTTGTATGTAGTGTTTGGTCGAGTGTGTAACGCATTGTTGTTAGGTTTACTCATGTGTTTGGTTTTGAAATGATAGGGCCATTTTTTTTTTTTGAGAACTATGATAGAGCCATTATTGTCACGAGAATGGATTTTCTTGCTTTTTTTTATTTTGAATTAAGCTATTTGTATCACAATAAAGATTTGTATCTCAAATTTTGAAAAACTATAAGGCCCATTTGGTATACGGAATTCAAACTATGGAATTGGAATTGAAAAATTCAATTCCAATTCTGGTATTTGGTAACACAAAATTCATGTGGATTTGAAATTGATAGTATAATAATGAATTGGAATTGGTGAATTCAATTCTATGAAATTGAATCTCATGTAATTTCAATTCCAATTCAATTTCAATTTCATCAATTCTGTATACCAAACGGACCCTAAGATTAAAGAGTAGCTCTTTTGGATTGCTAGACAAAAAATGGAATGTTTTACTACATCCATCCCAAAATATTTGTCTAATTTTGATTTTTTTAATCAATTATTTTCAATCTTTAATCTATAATTAAATAAAATACACATTGTATATTAATTATATAAAATAATCTTTTGAAAATATCTTATATAAGAAATGTAATAAAATTATTTTTGTATCAATCTATAATGTTATTCTTATTTAATTTGAAGTCAAAGTTTACTTATTTTTACTAAAAAATAAAAAATGAACAAAATACTATGGGACAAAGGGAGTACTATCTTGCATAAAAAGTAAATAAATTAATTAAATACTCCCTCCGTCCTATATCTTTCTTCCCGGTTCGCAAAACGAAGAAAAATCTCAATTTTTTTCAATCTATTTTATTTAAATATTGGTATAGAAATAAAAAATAAAATATACATATTTAAAAACTACATCAAAAATTCAACAAAACAAGTGGTGACAAGAATATTTTACTTTATCATATAGGCCATGAAAAAACACAAATAAATATAAATTCCCGTGAAGTTGGAATAGTGCACTGGGAATAAAGTTTTAGGACGGAGGGAGTAATTAATTAGTGTGTTGTTTTTTTTATATTTATTTGGTTTCTGTTTATTTATACGGAGTATAGTGTATTCATCCTCCCAAAAAAATCATAATATTAGAAACCTTACCACTATGTTTGGTTCAAGGAATTCGGCAGGAAAAGAAAATAAAATGATTTTCTCTCATTTTCCTCATCAAAATGGGAGGATTTCTGTTTTACTTCCTCTTATTACATTTTGTCTTCTTCTTTTCTTTTCCTTCCACTTTTCTTTTCTTTTCCTCTCTAACCAAACAAGAAAAAATAGTTTCCTTCTCATTTTCTTTTCTTTTCCCTCTCAAATTCCTTGAACCAAACATAGTGTACATAATTCACACATCTTCTTTTCACATTTTTTAAAATTCATTTTGATTAAAAAATCAAATTTATTTTTTATTAAACTTATAAAAACATAACTACATATAAATAATATAATAAAGATTTAATTCATGCTTGGACAACTTAGAAAATTTAATATTGCATTTATCGGTACTGGTACTTATTAACTTATGAAAAATTTACTTAAATAGTACTAAAATATAGTGACTTTTTCAATGTAATACGGAGTATGATATATTTTTATTTTCAATGTACTCCCTCCGTCCTATATCTTTCTTCCCGGTTCGCAAAACGAAGAAAAATCCCAATTTTTTTCAATCTATTTTATTTAAATATTGGTATAGAAATAAAAAATAAAATATACATATTTAAAAACTACATCAAAAATTCAACAAAACAAGTGGTGACAAGAATATTTTACTTTATCATATAGGCCATGAAAAAACACAAATAAATATAAATTCCCGTGAAGTTGGAATAGTGCACTGGGAAGAAAGTTTTAGGACGGAGGGAGTAGTACCAATGTTCAATGTCCACTGGTCATTGTTCAAGTAAATGTCGACCGATACTGGATATTGTTCAAACTAAATGTCAACCATCACTGGAAATTGTTCACACCACTAAATATTATTCAAGTACTATTTAAGAAATTAATAAGTTAAAGTGCTACATTAAGAAATGACATACTCCGTATATTTTAGTGTTATTTAGTGCAAGTTTCACTTAACTTATTACAAATAAATAATTTTTAATTTATAAATAACTTAAAAATAATGAGTGAAATATTTATATAAATTGGCTTATAAATAACGAATGAGCATTTGAAGTGTTTCTGAAATCACCTTTGAAATTCTAAAAAAGACTCCGTATGAGATAACTATTTTACCCTTACACCATTTACCTAATGTTCACCACCATTGAAAACAACCGTCTGCATTCGGGAAACAAAAATTAGGCCCAAATTTGTTTTTCTGTTTGCCGCTACATGGGAAGCCTGTCAACATAGACGACCTCGGTAAAGCCCAAACGATTAATGGGTTAGGCCTGAGCCAATTTTTGAAATCAGAAAAAGCAGCATATTAAAATCTCCAAGCTTTGTTTCAAGCACTTCAATGAACCAATTGTTTCAAGCGTTGTTTCAAGCACTTCACTGAACTAGTTGTGGATATTATCGTGCAACTTTGTAGTTTGTATATGTCCCGTAGAATTTACTATTGTTTCTTGTAATTGAATAGTTTTAACCTCTTTTTTTTTTTTTTTTTTAAAAAAAAAGAATCATGTAATGCACTTTGAAGTAATTATTTTATAAACTATTCCATATTAAAATAGGAAGTAGTTTAAGATGCATGGAGTGATCTGAGTGGTTATAAGTTAATCAAAACTGTTTATAATCAATCTCTAACTTATAAGTAAGCTCATGACATATTTTTGCGTACTTATAAGTAATTTTTAACTTATAGGTATTCCATCCGTCTCATTCTATATTATCTGTTTTGAATTTGAAACATATTTAAGAGAGTGAAAAAATATTATTAATTTTCCAAAAACGCCTTTACTTTTTTTGGGGGATGACAATGAATGAGAAGACAAGGTGGAAATGAGTAACTTATTTTAAGGATAATTTGTGTATTTTATCCTTAGAAATTTACTATAATAAGAAACAGACAACTTATTCTGGGACAGACAAAAAAAGAAAAAAGAACAATTTAAAATGAGACAAAGGGAGTAATTTTTAACTTATAAGTTATAAGTAAGCTAAGTCCTAAATAAAGTATGAATAAACAACGAAGAAAAGGAGAATAATCCAAATTGGACTATGTAGCGGGGACGGTTTAGTCCGCTACAAAATGGATGTGATTTTTCAATTTACCAAGCGAAAGGAATGTTTTGTACCATAAATATGTGGTACATCTGTACAATTGTTCCAAAATATTCAGATAACAATTTAATTTTAAGTACTTAAGAAGAAGAAAAAAAACCCATTAGACGTAAACTGAGTTGAAATATGAAGCTCCTTCACCATTTTAGGCTTCCGTAGCAGCTGATCAGATTTCTGAACCAGAGAGATCAGCAGTAATTTCTGAGGCATAAAGGGATGTGTTAGAACCCAACATAAATTAGTGTGTTACTTTCTTTGTACAGTGCGTGAACGCCGGAATTGTTCAAAAGAGTTGGAAGAAAAGGCTCGTCGATCCATCTCCGAAAGACTGTAGATCAGGGGCTCTAACCAAGGCTCTGCACAGAGGACAAGTTCGTTCTCTTTCAAACCTGCACAAACATAGGTCTGATGATGTTTGGCAGTTGAGATCAAAGGTATGATGATGCTGAAATCACAGAGGAAGCCTCTGTGATTTCAACATCATCATGGCCATCAAAATGAATTGGGGACAAAGCTGTAAAATAAGATGTGATAAAGAAAAGCCAACCATTCAGAGACACAGTCTTCGCAAAAGATGTGGTTGCAGCGCAAGAGAATGGGTGCCTGCATCTTCTCCTGGCAAATAGCACACATATCACCCGATGCGTTAACCTGCAATGGATCATTGTAAGTTAGTTTGTGTTGGATGACCTTTTATAAGTTGTCAGAAGCAGGGTAGAGTTCTTGGGTGGGGTGGGGTGGGGGGCATGTGTTCTACTGTGTTTCCCTTTCCCCTTTCCTATGCCACTGCCTTTTATTCTATTTCTGTTTATTGGCTTTATCAGTCTTTCAATAGAAAGCTGACTTATTTGGCTGTGTAACGCCTGTAACCTGAACTAGTTATTGATGAAAAAGAATAGAGGAGAAGGTACTGTTTTGGCAAATCTTATGAAATACTTGAAAATGATATTTTTTAGGGCAATTTGGGGTGGAATTTATCAGTATTTAATGGAATTATGGAGAGTATATTCTGAAATAGATGATGAAAATTGCAATGAAGAAATGCCACCATCTAAGGGCATCAATACAGGTTTGGATGATAACTACTCGGCATACGGTTGACACTTTAGGTATACAATTCAGTCACTGACAGTACACTTTTCCAACAAGAAATTGCCTGTTGAGATGCACCTTTATCCCACAACTAAGAGTTTGTTCTTTTCAACTTATTTTTAAAAAAATTCAGTACTTTTCAGTCCAACACTTTTGGAGTGGGAATTAAAAGCAAATTATTCAGCTTCGGATCCAGTTCAACACTTCACATTTTGATCCAATAGAGCAAGATCTGATCAGCAAACACCAACGCCACCACCAACAACAATAGTACACCAATGCCTTAGAGGCTCCTGCTCGTTGCGGGGAGGGGGGGGGGAGGATGTACGCAGCCTGACCCCTATGTTTAATAGAGGATGGCTGTTTCCAGCTGACCTATGATACATTGATGCGTGTTGAAAGTTGTGTTGACTGACTGATACTTCACCATTAAAAGAAGTCATACAATTTAAAGAGTCATTTTGCTCTACCCCATTATACCCCAAAGCCAAAAATAGTGAATCTTTGGCTTTATAAGAGATGGAAAATAGCAAGTTTTAATCAGCAAAATTATTTTATTTATAAAACAAAAAATAGGCAGGTTACTGTGCCCCATCCCACAAAAAATGGCTGGTATATGTTAGCCTTTTTACTCTCGTAGGTACAAATAACACACACTTAAAAGTTTCAAGCAGAACGGCACAATACTTGTTCAGGTGTAGCATAAGCTCCATAGTGGACATCTTTCTTTGATAGTGCCTTCAAAGCAGTGAAGAAGGATTGGACCTAATCAGAATCACAACATACAAGCAGGATAGTGATTAACAAACCTGAAAGGCCATAAGAAAGATCTGCATTTAAGATTTCATTTTGCAGGCTTGGGTGGTTCAAACTTAATTACCTTCTCAACTATTGTTGTAAGCTTGAATGTTAAGTACAACCCAGTGGTCAGTGATGAAAATAGGCTCCCATATTCTTTATTGAGAAAGAATCTATACCAGACTGGAGTGGGTAACAATGCGCGGTATAGCAACAGGGTATACTCAACTAGTGTTAGCATTTGGCCCTGAGAAATCCATAATAGGCAAGAGTTGTGAAAGAAGAAGGTTTAATTAAAACCAATGTTGTAAACCGCCAAAAAGTGTATGCTATTATTTGTGTAAAAACTTACCTGCCTCCGGAAATGGTGACCCCTTCCATTCTTATAATGCATTAGAAGCACCAGCTTAACAGCCATTGCAGTTTGCCGCACCATAGTGTCTGAAAGTAATGAGTACTAAGAAAATTAAAATATGAAGCGAATATAACATTGCACAAGAATTTTTTTTTAATTTAAATAATATGTCATCAAGTTTAGCTAATTTGGTGAATGCAATGATCAAAATATCCAGACACTATACCAAAATAATGAAACCAGGCTATCAAAATTGTCAAGTATGCTTTCATGAGTTTCATTTTTATTATTCATTATAGGCTTATAGCATACATATATTCACATTCTCAAACAAAAATTAACTTTATTTTCATGATCCACATTGCTAAACACTCCCTTCTGTCCCATAATAGTAAAATCTGCTTATCTAAAAATCAAATATTAGGTCATAGTTATACTCATAGTCATATCAATCAATTTAGGCCAATATTCATACCATTCACTAGGACAATGAAAACTGCATGCCAGAAGGGAGGGATGGCCTTCAGGGGAAGCAGGAGTAATGGATAGAAAAGATTGGCCTTCCAATACCACCAGTAGATTACAATAACATGAAGCATGAAGGCGAGTAAATAACCAACAAGCACAAACATCTTCCTCTCTCCCTTCAAGAGTATGTACATTACGAGATTAATTTGTTTCTTTTCAGTAGGACATTGTAATATGCAAAAGAAAGATCATTAAACGGAATGATCCACATACCTTTAGAGCTGTCTGTTTCCGAAGAATGTCATTTGACTTGAACATGAAAGCTGTGATCCAAATTGTTACAAAAAAACCTGCAAAACTCCATCATTCAGAAACGGGGTTAAACCAAAAAGAAGAAAAAAAGATTAAACCCCATCATATGCAGAAATCTAAGCATTTAAACTTTTACTACATATTGTTCATGTTTTCTAAGCACTTTTATTGTCGGTTGTTCAGTTCACACTAAAGCAACACTCAGAAGTGAGAAGTACCAAAATTCCCTCAACTTGAAGTTAGGAATAATTCCCACTCTTTATCATTACAGAATCAATTCGCATTTTCCCACAGTAACCAATATGATGATCATATTTCATAGCCTACTATGGATTATCAAACACTTCCCACTTGAAAACATATGAATAAAGGCGCAGCAATGCAAGTATGCAACACAACCAAGTACATCAAACTAGCAGATATCTCAAATATAATAATCATTCCAATCAGTTAATATCACAGAAAAACAACAGTGCATTAGAAGAACTAGAAATTGTATGAAATGTTGAAGAATCCCAGCAAAACTTGAGTATACCTTGCAAATGCTGGCGTATAAAGACCACCAAGAGAAGCAACGTAAAAGGAAGAATCTGCTCAATCCATCTGGCAACCTGCTGCACATCATACCTCTGATAAGAAGAATCCCTAGTACCCCCGCTGACACTCTCCGCCACATTCCCGCCGGAATCCACAGTCACTGAAGCCGCCTCAGCACCACCCACACCCCTCTCCTCCACCGCAGTCTCACCGCCGTCCACTACCGCCTCTCCCTCAATCCCAACCCGATCCTGCTCGCCATTTCCAACTATTCTAATAGTAAGCTCCCCGCCTTCACCGGAACCTAAATCCGGAGTCTCCGACTCCGCAACATTCCGTTCCGGCGCTATACTTTCGTAGCCTTCAGGACGAACCCGGAGGATTCCAGAGTGCTCTAGTAAAGTGGAAATCGGGAATCGAAAGAACCGCAGTGGAGACCAAACAGCAGCAGAGCTCGGCGAGGCTGGAGAAGACGAAGAAGAAGCGGAATCCGACCCGGAAACATGCGGCGCTTCCATTGGAGAACCGCCGGAAGATTGAATTTCTGGAGATAATTTTACTTTTCCCTTGGGAATTTCTTGGGGACGAAGGCTGTTTACAAATAGAAAAATCAGATAAAATGTTGAGAAGAGGGCTGGGTAATAGTTGAGCAGACGTGAGAGGGAGGAAGAGAAAATATGATTCCACCTTGTACAAGTCTCACGTTTAAATGCCTTGTTTGTTTGGCCACCTTCTTTTTTTTAATCAAACTTTTTGTTAAAAAAAGTAGTGTGTTTACATTTCATAAACCAAAAATATATCTACTTGTGTATTCTTTTGCTTATTTTAATTATTTAAATCTTACTATAAAAGTATATATATTTTCCAATTCTATAGCCTGTATTACTCTTATTTCTTTTTATTACTTTTACATATCACTTTCACGGAAGAATCTAAAAAAAATTATTATAGTCTCGTGTTGTTTAAAAAATTAACTCTTCTTGTAGGACCTCAGGCGCTACCAACTCTTCTAAAACCAATTGGTTTTAGAAGAGTTGGTAGCGCCTAAGGTCCTACGAGTGGTATCAGAGCCAAGGTCACGAGTTCGATTCCCAGCGGGAGCAATTGCTGAGGGGGAGATTGTTGGCCATGTGTGCAGCAATTGTCCCGTGGCGGAGGCTATGTGGGCCAAGTCACAGTCGAATGTCGTGGGCGCTTGTGTGTTGAATGCACTATAAGGCTAGGGTATGCGCTTCTTCTAACACCAATTGGTTTTAGAAGAGTTGGTAGCGCCTAAGGTCCTACAAGTGACGACTCCAATTCGATGTATGACTTTTTAAGAAAGGGCTTGACATCAGGAAAACATCATTTAAGCCTTTTTTATGAAGAAAATGAGTTGTTCGTATGATATTGGAAGCTAAAACGAAACCAAATAAAAGTGAAAATTCAAACAATTGACATATCGGTGAGAATGATAATGATAGTGTTGGACAAGAAAGTGATGGTTGTGTGGGACCAACAGAAACGTGATAATAAGGGCGATGATGATTAATGACGCAATTTTATTCTATTTTCTAACTTTTAATCTATAAATTTCATAGATATCAAAATACTCACTTCTAAAGGTTAAAATTATTGAGGAATACCAAAACTAAATTTCTTGTACCAATATACGGAATATGATTTATCAAATACACGCAAAAGAATAAAAGATAATATATACAGGTAGAAGACTTAAGAAAATTACTTCTTCCGTCTCTAAATAATTATCTATTTATTATTTACACAATCAAACTTTATTCACTTTTTTTTCAATAGTCGTTTGATAAAATAAAATAGTCATGTCACCACTAGTTTTGTAAATTTTTTGATATAATATTTGAATATGTAATTTTTATTTTTAAATTTTATAATTTTTTAATATAAAACGATTTGAAAATAATTACCCATATCGTAAACTGAAACTGGATAATATAATTTGGGACGGAAGGAAAACATGCTTTCAAGTGAAGAAATCAACTCTCATAGGAACATCACCGACCATGTTTGTTATATGGAGTATTGATTTACTATTTTTTGAATATAACAAGTGAATAGTGATACTCCGGTACATGCAAAGGACCTTTTTATTTTATTTTCCAACCATAGTTTGATGTATAGTTTGAGAAACTTAAAGTCAACTTTGCCAATTTACCAAAGTTGATGTAGAAACAAAAAATACTCCGGGTACAAGTTATTTATTTAAAACTAAAAAGAATTTATACAAAAAAAGGAGTGTGTGCGGTGACGAGTCTATATTATTTGATCAAATTATAAACAAAATATGTAAAAAAAAACAAAATTGATAGTTTGGCCGTATCAAATTTGAGACGAAACGGAGTGTTATTTTCTTCTTCAAAACACCATTCAAATTACAATATTTTCTTTAACTTCATAATCTATTTTCGAGTATGGTGTGAAACCAAATGATAAGATATTGAACTAAATTATATATGCATGTTTGTTTTGGTCAGCACTAGGATAATATACAAAAACAAAACAAAAAATAGAACAAAGTCAAATGTTAAAATAAGGTACGAAGAAGAGTTTTCATGGAGAGAATTCATAAAAGAAAGATGAACATTAGATAAGTAATAGGGTGTACATTATTATAAAGATGCACACTGTTTTTTACTAATTTGCTTTATATGAAAAAAGCCTATGATGCAACTAAAGTACATATGATAGAAGCAATCCACATACAAAGCAGATATACAAACACCAAATTCTCTTATTTATGTTTACAATAAGATAGCATATATTTCGCCCATCAAGAAAAGAGATCACAACATAAAACTTGGTCGAGTTTTTTTAATAATGCACTTTAGACACACCTGAAAATGCATAAACATTCTCACATAAACTTAACAAAAAAACAAATTAAGTAAATTGTCACCTTGGCATTACGTAAATAATGATGCAACTATATACTTTCTTCCTTCCATAAAAAATCTTACAATTTCAAAAATACGTGATTATTATTTTAAAAATAATAATATAAAGAAATTGTGATAGACATAGGCAAATGCTTTGCAGGGCTAAGGTTTTCGTACTCCCAAACTTTACCGAAGCTAATAAAATTCGAGCTCATAGGTTGAAGTTTTTTTCTTAATGCCGTGTAAAAAACTAGGAAGGTAAATTCATAGAACTTATTCAACACTTTGAAAAAGTCCCTCCCGAATCAAGCAACACTTAAATGAAAAACACCTAAAAGAAGCTCATGTCTATCTTAGGTCATACAAAAAGTCGTACGAGAAACAGACTTGACCCTAGGACCAAATACTAAGAAGTGAATTCCATATATGGACAGGTTTACACAAAATTATGAAGAAAAAAGTGGCTCATTTTTGGGCAAACTATGGAGACTTTCAATGTGCAACTCGGGCATACATAAATAGTGAAAATCGTGGAGAATAACATATAGTCCCTCGGTCTCATGATTATATATATTCTTACATTCCTGTTTGGGTTACGGTTATCCCAAAATCTCCAACTTTTTTAAGAAAAAATTTTTGTCCATATTATTTCTCTTTTATCTACACACAACACAACCACGCAAGAAGATAACTATGGGGCAGAGAGAATATATAGAATAAACGTGCAGAGAGAGAGAGAGAGAGAGAGTACTCAAAAGAAGTTACTTCCTCAACCCTTCCAATCATCTTTCCGTTGTCTAATCTCCCGCAAGGCTTCAACAGGAGATTTGCTTCCAACCTTTTCCTGAGTAACAGGCAACAGATTACGACATAGGACTCAAAGGGTGAAACCGGTGCAGTTTCTGATCTAATCAAAAAGGATGAAACCATAGGACTCCTAAGAAGGGTGAGGGATTACGTTGGCATCCCCCTAACATACTATATGCCATGATACAACTGGTGATATCTTTGATACATACCCTCATGAATTTTGATCTTATTCAGATTTGATTTTTAAAAAATTAATACTGGTACTTCTTAATAAAAATAATGATTGTACTGCAAGGAATTATTGGTGTCCCAAAAAAAATACCAAAATGCAAAAATAGCTTTAAAATGGTGTATAATGGGGCGATGTTGGGGGGGGGGGGGGGGCATTACAAATGTACTATTTGTTTTGTATATTTTTGTACTTCGGTTTCAATTTGTCTTCATTTGAGTTTACAACAACAATCTAGTAGAACCCCACGAATGCAAGGTCTAGGGAGGGTGTGTGTAAGCAGAGATCGAAAGTAGAGTGGTTGTTTACAAGAGAACCCCGGCTCGAGCAACAAAGAAAAGTTAAAGCTCTCTCAGCCCAAAGCCATCTTCTCATTGCCCTTTTTAAAAAAGTCAACAATTGAAAAGACATTTTCACCCCCAACTAGCCACATAAATTCTACCCTACATCCTATCAGATGGTCTTTCCCCAAAAAGTAACACATTACCCCATAATATTTAACCCACTTTTAACACCTGGCCTACTTGCAAATGTTAGTTCCTTTTGGAATGGAGGGAGTATGCACTTCTAATATTCTGCATTTTCAATACTTTCTAGAGTTCAACTGTCTTTCATTCGAGCCTGTTACCAATAAAAATCTTGTATTATGCTCATATTTTTATTTATTAATATTTGATTTACCGTATTCAATTTTTTTTAATATTATTAATCTTATCTATCTCCAGTGAAGTTTACAGTGATTCAATTATCTGTCTACATTGTTGGGCATCGTCCATCCATTCTTTGTCATGACACCCACTAAAGTGAGATTATGAAGAAGCAGCCTGAGCACTTCAAATCAATATAAAACTAACCTGAACCTCTGGATTATCAACCCGCATGAAAGGGTTAGTGCTCAATTCTTCCTCAACGGTAGATGGAACAGTTGGAAGCCCTCTATTTCTTTGACACTGAGCCCAAGAAAGCTTTTGCTCTATTTTTGCATTGTTTGGTTCAATTGTCAAAGCAAACTGCAAATTCTTTACCGTGTATTGCATAAAAACAACAAAATCATTAAAATCCCAAATTCCGGTGGGGGAGGGGTGTGCGTGTGTGTTGCTAAATGTTTAAAGTCTACAAAAAATCCGAACAGGACGCCTCAAATAACAAGCATTGATACAGACACTCAAAAGACGAGTTTAAACTCTAGATATTTAAGTTTTTAACCCAACTTAAACATTCTCTTGGTCCCAAATAAATGTTATTCTTTCCTATCTCGCCCATTACAAAATAAGCTTCATGTTTATGTTTAACGAAAAAGTAATGTGGTTCATTTTCTTATTAACTGTGCTGGTCAAACATGTAATTTTTTATGAGACGGGAGCAGTGTGGTTTAAATTAGTTATTCCAATTCTAATCTTAGTTCAAATGCAATACTCCCTATGTCAGATAAAAAAAGAGACTTATTGTCTCATAAAAAAAATTCAATTTCTCAACTTCTTAAAAAAATAGGTAAAGTTAGTGCTTTCAAAAAGTTGTACACTTGTACCTTGGTAAATTTAAAAAGTTGTACACTCAGCAAAGTACACTTTTTTTTATAGAATGGAGGGTGTAAAACATATCCCTTTTTATTAATTACTTAACACATTACAAAACTTCCCAAATATTTGAGTAAGCAACCAAATCAAGTTGATGGATTTAATCGATTGGCAAGATATTCTGAAACGTATAAATAGGATCTAAATATCTAATATAATAAATACTATGAACACAAGAATGTTTGCGTAGAAACCAAATCAGCATTTTCGGTGGTACCGTGCCAAAGACGGGGTGTATCAGGCCCTATATGCTTGGGCCTGGAGGAGTGTTACTCCATCTTAAGAGTTAAGGATTATCCGCAGATTATGCAATATCTTTAAATCTTTAGAAACAAAGTAATAGCGTCATACAAAACTGAACATGTTTGACACATTTTCAAGATCTTAATAGCATTTTAAATTTTAATAATTGTGATTCCATTATAATGTTGGGGTATCTATGAATAGCAATCCCAAACCAAACAAGAACACACACAAAACTGAAATCAAAACAGAAAAACGGAACACAAGATTTATAGTGGTTCGGTCGGCTGACCTATATCCACTTTGCAACTAGGGTTTTTATTAATCAGGTGCTCACAGAATTAAAAGTATAGAGATCACTATTTATGAAGACTAAACTAGGGCTAAAAGCTTAATCCACAAGTTAGGCCCAAGCCCACAGAGAGATTTAGGGCCGGCTAAATTAAAATTTAAAAACCTATTTTACTGCCATATGGGTCGAACCAAGACTAGGGCTGGCTGCCTTTCTTGGTCGAGCCTTCACACTCAATTCGCCCAACATATAAAGGTAACTTTATCTGCATAACACTTTGCAAAATATTATATATATATATATATATATATATATATATATATATATATATATATATTACCTCATGGCCACAGTATACTCGAGTTGGCTTGGGCAATGAGGCCAATGTCACACAAAGTGATTGATACATTTGTTCTGCAGTGCCCTCAAAAAACTTACCACAACCTGCTATGAACTATAGAGAGATCAGGATTCAGACCCAGATGGTAAAAGGAGAGTGAAATTTAGTATATAGAAATCTAGGAGGAACAAAACATAATTTTGGGAAACTGAAATATGGCCATTTGGATCAATAATGCATGAATTAGCATTTAGCAAATACAAATAAATTAAAATTATGAAATCTTTCAACTTTTTTAGTAATGTTTTCGTACAAGATATCATCAAATGTTATGTCTAATTTTAATGGTGACCAACCTCACACTTACCAGAGTATCTCCTGTGAAAACAGCAGGTTCATCTGCCTCTTTATCAGTTACATAGTAACTTATGTGACCTTTAGTATGGCTGTAAATAGCAGTTAAGAAACAGTTAAAACATTCTAAAGAGTTGATATAGTGGCACCGGAAGCAATAAAGAGGCACGAGGTTAAAAAACAGTGTGATATCCATTTGCATGCATTTTCGAAGAACTTGCTTAGTTATGAAAGTAATATTTATTACTCCTCTTCCATTATTTGTAAAGCACTTGCAGGACTACTTGACCTTAGGTTATTTCCAGCTGATGTTTTCTAACAAATATATTCAGTCAATTCAATATACTCTGAAAATACGAAAAATGTGAGATACTAAATTTTTAAATATAAATATTAAGTATTAAACACAATTAGTTGAGAAGATAAGTCAGTTTGACTCACGGTAATAGTACAAAATGCTGCAATTGAAGGACAAGGTGATATCTTACACATAGGAAGAAGATAATTTACCATAATAGATTAGACTTTCAAAGGTTCAATACACTTACCAAGGTGTGTGAAGAGATAATATGTTGATGTTAGCTCCAAGAGATATCTTGTCACCATTTTCAACCTTATTTGTGCAACCCTGCACATTATCAGTTGAACCACCAAAAACCTTTATTCCAGGTACCAACTGCTTCAGTTTATCATTTCCACCAGCATGATCCCTATCATAATTCATTCATAATCATGAACATTTTCACACGAGAACTTCTTTTTGGAATAGAGGGAATACGTGTTCCTAATATCGTGCAGAACAAATGGTGATAATAGTAATAATAATAAACAGCAATTCATTGGGGGGAAAACTAAACATTGAACAGGAAAATCAACGAAGAAGTCTAGAAATACAAACAGAGTAGGAAACATGATGGAAATGGATCGGAGATGACGATTGACGAACCAGTGATGGTGAGTGGTGAGGACGAGTT
This sequence comes from Cuscuta australis, assembly GCA_003260385.1. NCBI lineage: Eukaryota > Viridiplantae > Streptophyta > Magnoliopsida > Solanales > Convolvulaceae > Cuscuta > Cuscuta australis. The sequence goes on from NQVE01000035.1 coordinate 814,043, forward strand.
TGAGATCAACGCCGTTCTCCTCCGCCACACTGAGGACCTTGTGCGGCTCAACCGGGTCCACCGCAGCGGCTTCCTTAGTGGATTCGTCTATGATCCTGTAAGCACACAATTGGGCGACATAATAGGGAAAAACCGAGTTCCAGGCTGAACCCTAGAATTAGAAATAAGACGGCGGAGAAGAAGTGGCCGGATCGGGGGATGCTTCGAAAGAGGAGGTGTTCTTACAGGTAGGAATAGTTGTCGTCCAAGCACGGGATATGGAGGATCTTCATCGCCCGCTGCCTGCGATTCGTAGCCCTTTAGAAGTTTTATCCAATCTCTATGTGATACTCTCCTTGTCTGCAGTTCTCTATTAATCCTGCATGGTCAGAGATTGACGGATAAGGAAAGCAAGTTAAATTAGTGGCCTAAATGGTACTTAAAGGTGCTGATTTTCTCAATCTGCTACCAACAATTAATTTGATTTCATGAAAGATCTTTTTGGGTCTGATTGCAGATATATTTAAAGTTACTTTCGATATGATATGATTCGCAAATTATATTTTACATCCGACTGTACAGTTCTTCACGTACATCTGGAAAAATTTAGCAGAACCTGATCGGAAAAAGAAGAGACAGAAGCGGGAGACGGGTCGGAGCATGGCATCCGGCGATTGAAGAGGAATAAGAGAGGAGCCTGCGATGGCAGGTAGATCTAATCGACTGAATTGGACTGCCCTACCTTGTGGATCCGATGAAATCGAGGAAGATCCGACGAAATGAGGAGGGATGAAGATGCCTGAGGATGATGATGAAACTAAATTTTTCAATTGTGAAAGAATTGAACAAAACTTTATTTGAGAATGAGTGTTTCCTTATTTTAGAATAAGTGTTGTTTTTTTAAGAATAAACACTACGCTATTTATTATAATTATATTAAACAAATGTGTAAAAATAAGTACTTCGTTATTTTAAAATGAGTACTACCTTATTTCAGAATGAGTACTACGTATTTCGAAATGAATGTTTATATTTGTACGAGAATGAGTACTACTTCAGAATGAGTATTACCCGTATATACCTATCTCTAGGTACATCCGGATGTACCATATATCTTATCGATATGGTTATGATCTAACTAGATCTGATTCAAATAAGAATAAATTAAAGATAATACGATCTCAGTCCTTTTTTAAATCAGGGCTTTAAATTTTTGTAAAGATTTCAAAATGCCGACACACAATAACAAAATTTATCTCATATTACTAATATCCTAAATGTTAAGTGATGTAAAACATATGAACAAGGTCTAGAAACATTGTGATATAAAAATGCTAACATTAAATATAAAATTATGTATCATAATGTCAACAATGAAAATGTCAAAAAAAAAACTAAAGATGATAGGGGCACTCAAAATACGTTTGAAATCTAAAGCTTCAAGCATGGGCTTGAAGCATGTGAAATTTGCACTGAATAGGACTAAAACATAAGTCATTTCTCAATGTAAGACTTAAATCTTTTTATTCCATAAATAGGACTTAATAATGACTAGTGAGAATAATAATGTCCAAGTGATGCTGGATATTTAGTTGAATAATGACTAATAGATAATGATCAATGGTCCTACATTGGAAAATAAAAACATGTGATCTTATATTGAGAAATTCATTATATTTTAATCATATTTAGTTAAATTATCCTTGAAACTTTCTCCTTCTATCACATACTCCGGTAGTTTTAATCTTTTTCAACTTGCTTACAAAAGAGACATAGTGGTCGCATATTCAAACGGGCCCGACCCGGCCTCGTCTGTGAAGCGGAAAAGTCAACCCACTCCCTGAATTCAACACTACTTTTATTTGTGCAAGGCACCAAAGTTCGATCCAGGCCCAACCTGTAAAAAATAAAGAAAGCCCGTTTAACGCAAGAACACCAGCCCAAATCCAAAACTCCGGGTCGGTGGAGCTTCTTACCAGAAGCGAAGAAGAAGAAGAAGAAGCCAGGTAAGAGAGATTTTCAGGGCTCAGCGAAGAAGAACGATTTCTAGTAGGTAGTAAATTGGTTCTTGAATCGAAATAACAGCAACATTTTTCCAGGCTGAGAGGATGTATAAAGCATCATCTTCATCATCGTCAAAGCTGATGATGATCAGGAACATGTATCAGTCCATTTCATCAAATCCATCGCTCCATAATGCCACTTCAAGCGCCGGCGCCGGCGTAGGCTTATCGCAATTCGTCGTTCGCAATAAGGGATTTCTGCAAACCCCAGTTTCTCCAGCTACATGGTTGTCACATAGACCGCATTTCTCTTCGTCCCCGTTTCCCAAGTTTCCCCTAAATCCTAGTCGGGAACTATACACAGGTGGAAAATTGGCTGCCGCGAGGAGTGGATTAGGGTTGAGGTGGTTTTCAATGAAGGGTTTCGATCTGGGATCGAAGATGAGTGTGGGGAAGTCGGGGTCGAATCCTTTGAAGCAGATTTTTTCGAGGTACAGGGAAGCGGTGGGCTTGCAGATGGAGGCATTCTGGAAGAGGAATTCTTTGGTGTTGTTTGGTGCATTTGGGGTTTTGATTTGCGTTTTGCTTTGGAGGGTTTTGTTTGGGGTTGCCAACACGTTCGTTGGCCTTTCCGAAGGCATGGCTAAGTATGGCTTCCTTGCTCTTTCCACTGCCATTGTAGCATTTGCTGTGAGTGTTTCCTCATCTGTTTCTCTAGCTGTTGCTTGTTCTTTGTTCTTACTCCCTCTGTCCACAAAGAACATTGTTTGACCTCACGGACTTTAAGATTAGTGTTAAAAAGTGAAAAGTAGTCAGGTTGAATTTGTTTTAACGTAGAAGTTTAATTTTTTGGGACATCCAAATATGGGAAGTGTAAAGTTATTTGTGGATGGAGGGAGTAAAAGTGCATGAACAAAGAAGCAAATTTTCCTAATCTTTATCCTTTTTTGTTGAAACAAGTGTCTCAACTGAGTCAAATGAGTTAAGGTTAGATAAACTAACAAATAAATTTAAAAATACATACGTATGGAGTACCTTTGTGCCTTACTAAAATTATGAGTTGCACCATTGTAAAACATGCCTTTCTTTTTTATGAGACTGAGAGAACACTTGTTTTGGTTACTTTCTTGTTTACCAATTGATTTATCTCGTATGCTATGTAATTGCATTTGATATTGAGTGTCATTGTTTGAATCTGCTACAAAATTTACCATGTGTGAGTACACTCTAGCTACTATTTAAATGTGGCTCATCAGAAATTTAGAATCAAATATTCACTATTAAACTCATATAGGAATGTATGGAGATCTAGGATTAGAGTAGTTGGCTTGACCTTTGGGTCTTAATTTGTAGTTTATGCTGGTGTGCTCTTAGCTTTAGTTTGCAAATAGTGCATGTGTGTTTTATGTGCTTTGGGTAAAGTTGCTAGTATCGGCATGAGTCTGTGTGCAGTGTGCTCTTATTTGATTGTTGTCAGCAAATTTTTGTTTGAACTGGGGTTCTTAGAAACAATCCCTCTACTCCTTAGTAGGGGTAAGGGTTGTGTACACACACCCTCACACACCGTCTCCGGACCCTACTTTTTGTGGGATTTTATTCGGTTTGTTCTTGTAAACTCATACAACTCAGGGTTTATGTTAATCAATTGTTTCTTGAGTATTAACCTGAAAATGGCTTTCTTTGCAAATGATTAATTGAAAATGGCTTTCTTTCTCATTTATGTTTTAATTTTCTTTGGTAAGGGATTGTATCTACGATCACGATTCACAATCAATCCAGATAAAGCTTATAGAATGGCCATGAGAAGGCTCAATACATCTGCTGGAATTCTCGAAGTTATGGGTGCTCCTTTGGCAGGGACAGACCTTAGAGCATATGTGATGTCAGGGGGTGGTTTGACACTCAAGAACTTCAAGCCACGGTATAGAGGCAAAAGATGTTTTCTGATTTTCCCTATACGAGGCTCTGAGAGGAAAGGCTTGGTGAGCGTTGAAGTCAAGAAGAAGAAAGGCCAGGTTTTAGTTGCTCCTCTTTTGTGTTTTCCCTCTTAGTCTATTGTTCTTTGCTCTGTATTTATGATGGTTTTTTATGTCTCAGGTTATCTTGACCAATTTTTTAGTATTACTGAATATTTAGGTCATACTCTTTGGTGCTCTGCATAACTTGAACAATTTTTGCTTCTAGAAAGACTAGCCACCCTCAACAATACACCGCATAATCCCAACTTCGTTGGAGTTTTGGGGTCAAGCTGTGCATGCACTTTCGCCCATGTACTACGTAAAAAACAAATAGGTTGTTTTCTTTAGACCGTCAATGCATTGATGCATTTACCACCCAAACCAAATTTTCAAAGAAAGAAGCAAAGGAAGTTCATTATGATTGTCTTTTTCAATTACTCCATTGTTTACCTGATGATAAAACATTGACGATAATGAGTACTTTAGCTCCATTGGCAATAAATACCAAAGATTAGCCATGGTCATTGAGTATACATTAACGGCACAACCTTTTCCTTAGAGGTTGTTTGGTACTTCCCATTCAATTAAATTCCTAAGTAAATGTTTTTTAAACTTTATCTATGTTTTTTTGAACCGGTGTCTCTTAGAAACAACTTCTACTTCCGGCTACTTCTTCTTCACACTATTTCTATTCCTTTGTTTTGTGCAGTACGACATGAAGTTATTGGCAGTGGACATACCAATGGCCAGCGGGCCAGACCAGCGACTATTTCTGATTGGGGATGAAGAAGAGTACAGAGTTGGTGGTGGTTTGATCTCCGAGCTTAGAGACCCAGTCGTTAAAGCCATGGCAGCAAGCAAGGAGTTTGAAGATCTTGATGAGATGGAGGATGAAGAGGACGAGGAGAGGGAGCGACAGGAAGCTGAAGAACGACACCGAGAAGAAATTGAAAAGCTAGAAAAACGTGACTCGTGATGGGATTGAACCCAAGGTTGGTTTGGTTTGGTTGGTTTGTTCATAATTTGTTTCGCCACATTTTGATTTCACATAGTTCTTCTTCATAACTTGTGTTTGTGCCATGAAAAACTATCAAAAGGAAGAGAGAAAAAAAACACTGGTGCATGAGTTTGTTTTTGTGTTGAATCATAATTTTCTCCCCTCTCCCGCTGAAGTGCTAGGAAATGTACGGATTCGAAATTGACTACTTGAAGAGCTAGAAAATGAAAATATCATATTCACACTTCTTTGGTAGAATGTTTTTTTGTACATCCGATGAGTGTTTATTTGAGAAATTTACCTAAATAGGACAAAAATATAATGACTTTCCCAATATAGGACCATATGTTTTTATTTTTAATATAGGACATTTGGTCATTATCTAGTCATTATTCAACTAAATGTCCATCATTGGACATTATTTCTTCTACTAAGTGATTATTAAGTCCTATTTAGGAAATAAAAAAGTTTAAGTCCTACATTAGGAAAGTCAATATGTTTTAATCATATTTAGTGCAAATTTCACTGTTTATTTACGAGACAAAGATTACTCATTTTCGTTTTCGTCTCAATATATGTTTCTCACTTCGTTTTGCTTTCATAAAAGTATTGAGTAAGGAATAGTGGCTTACATAATGGTATGTTTTTCTCTTAAAAGGGTCCTAATCGAGAAAAGACTAATATTTATCATGTTTACTTTTTTTTTTGGTAAATTGTTGTGCCCAACCAAATTGACTATGCTAAGCTTGAGTCAAACAACAAATAGATTTAAAAATATTAAGTATGGTTATACCCGAAGAAAAGTTTGAAATTATTGTTCGCATGATTAAATAATACCGAGTAGCTTTTTATATGGTGTATGTTTTGATGATTATTCGATAAAATAAAATGATCTTATCATCTTATATTTTATAATTAATTTGTGTGGATTAAAAAAAATATACTATGGGTGTATTATATTTTGTAATATTACAACATTACAAATAAATTAGATTGAAAATAACTTTAATTATAGTTCGGAGTACTAAATTGAAATAGAACCCATTTGTTGGATGGTATGGAGTATTTTTTTTTCTTTCAAAACCGCCGGTCTTGCACATAGGCAAATGGGCTTCTCAATTCAGTCCTCACACTAAAATGAACATGCAGTCACACAAGGCACCAAAGGCTAAATGGAATTACAGTATTTTCCAGAATAATACCTTCAAAAAATACAAAAATGTCACATGGATTACAGTGTTGGGTGTATAATATATAAATTTTGCACTAAACACAATTTTCTTTATACTACAACAAGAATAAGAAGAAAAATAGGCATCATTCAGAAATATATTAAAAAACATGGAAAGTATGATGTGAACTATGCACTTGAAATTGCTTTGAACCCTTCTTTCTCTAGAACTTCAGCTATGGATATATCACCCGTCTTCACAATTCTACCATCCTCCTGAGAGAGAAGAGAGAAAGGAAAGTAACATTTTAAAAGGAGAAATTCAGCAATATACACGTTTGGTATGGTTCAAAATAAACACTTTGAATGCAACAATGTACGACTCGAAAGAGTTTGTGCAGTTTGTTTAGATCTCTAGACCTTGCATGCCATCGCTTCAGTTCACATGAAAAAAGTTAATGTGAAGACTACCAAACGCTCCATTGAACAAAAAACAGCGAAAATCCTTATATATACTGCGTGCTATCTTTAAATTTATGGTAATTACCATGATATGGATGAAGGCTGGCTTAATAAACTCCAACAATCGTAGGTAATGAGTAATCATCACCACCGAATTTGTGGGGGATAATAGCTTATTCATTGCATTTGCCACATCTCGAAGGGCATCAACATCTAAGCCTGAATCAACTTCATCCAATATAGCCAAGTCTGCTCCCAGGGCCTGTAACCAAATACTCGGTAGTTTTTTAGCATTGGCATGTGCGAATTTGTCAAATGTCACACAATTAATATATGCAAAGAAAATTGTTATTACCCCGGTCCCACCCCCCTTGGGGGGGGGGGGGGGCTGTTTGAACTTTTTTGTGACCAAGAAAGATTAGGACTTGAAGAAAAGATTCTAAATGTTGTACAACATAACCATCCGGACTGAAAAAAGAAGATGCAAGACATTGGTAATACCGCTAGTTGTAAAATCTCGTTTCGCTTCTTTTCTCCACCGCTGAACCCTTCATTTACATTTCTATTCAAGAAGTCAGTCTTCATGTTCACAAGTTCAAGCTTTGAGCTAATGTATCCATAGAACTGCAAATTGAAGTTACTCAGATTCTTCTTTGGAAAAACAGACCAAATAGACTCATAAGGAACTCAGTGTGGTCTATTTGGATGAAGGGTCTAGAGGGGTAGTATTTGGATGGTATGCCAAATGAAGTTTACACTTTCTTACATTCTTATTAAGGGAAGGATTATGTGACTCATAGCATTTTTCTCTCTTCTAAACAAATTTCAACCACATGCTTTCTTACTTTTCAACACATTACTTAACTCCGTGAAATCAAACTGTAAACTTTGTTTTGGATACCAGAATGTTATATGATCACATATTAGGACAATGAATCAGTTTTTATAAAATGACAAATTCTGAAGTATAAAGAAATAGATAGAGCCATGTCCTCTTCTAAAATCCTCATCCAAACAGACCCTAAAGGGTACAAAGAAAAGTATAATCATAAGAGATCACAATTTAACACTGCCAACCATGTCTACATACCTCAATTGGACCAAGTTCTGCCAGTCCAAGTTTCTTTTGCTTGGCATTGTATGCCATGTTCAAGAAATCTATATTACTAACACCTGGAATCTCAACTGGGGACTGGAAGCTCATGAAAATACCAGCTTGAGACCTTTCCTCTGGATCCATTTCAAGCAAATTCTCTCCTTTAAATGTCACACTTCCATGTGTTATTTCGTAATCTGGATGCCCAACAAGGACCTAAACAAAATAAGTTAGCACGCAATTTTTGAAATAATAATAATAATACTGTAATAATAATAATAATACTAATAATAAATCTTGGTCCATCCCAAAATAAACACTCTCGTTTTTTTGCCCGTCCCAAAATAAACAACACACTCTTTTTTAGGCAAGGAATATGTGGTCATCATTATTTTTCTCTTTCTAATTGAATCCAAGCACACGCGTTTTACTTTCCATTACTTCTTAAATCCTGTGTCCGGTCAAAGTGGATTTGGAACATCAATAACAACAACAACAACAACAATAACAACAACAACAACAACAATAATAATAATAATAACAATAATACTTCCTCCAATCCATATTAACGGACCATCATCACTTTTTAGATGCATTGAGAAAAAAATGAATGCATACATATGAAGCTCAACAAGCTACCAGTTTCTTTATTTTGGTGACCATAAGCACACTGAATAAATCACACAGACATGGACTACCAGACCAGTGGCATTTGGGCATTATCATAAAAAACATAGAGAAACATACATGGATTACATATGAAGCTCAAGAAGCTACCAGTTTCTTTATTTTGGTGACCATAAGCACACTGGATAAATCACACAGACATGGACTACCAGACCAGTTGCATTTGGGCATTACCATAAAAAACATAGAGAAACATACATGGATTGAAGATGTGGTGCAAAGAGAATGGTTCATATACATAAAACTTCAGGAAACGTGGATTTCGTTCGAATAATACCATATAACACATCCAGGAGAAATTAACAATCACTGACCTTTGCAAAAGTGCTCTTTCCAGAACCATTCTGCCCCATTAAAGCATGGACCTAAGCAATGCCCCAATAACAAAATTTGAACTCGTAAATCCATTTTACTGATAAACAACACAACGAGATATTTCCAATTTGTGAACAGATTATAAAGTTTGCGCTTCTTCAAAAACAGATTAATGATTTGAATTCACACAATTAAGCAAATTAGGTTTCTCACCTCACCCTCGCGGACTGTTAGGTTAACTCCTTTGAGAACCGGCTGTTTCGACTTGGAGATGACGGCGGAGAGACCTTTGACTTCGAGCAACAGTTTGGGACATCCACCGTTGTGGTCAGCGGCGGCGGAAGGTGCGGGAGATTCGACGCCGAGAACAGATTTAATTCTCATGAAGCGCCGCCGTTGAGGGGCGATGATGGACGGAGACGATTGCCGGGAATATGACGTCGATAATCTCGAGTAGTAAAGCTCGGGAGTAGCGATGGCCATGCCGAATTGAGAAACGGAATTACGGAAGAATGTGGAAGATGTTGAAGCTTCTCTTACTTACTTTTTCATTGCCCAATGTCTCTATATATGAGGCGGGATTAAGGTTTACAGTTAAAGCCCAATGGGCCCACAATACATAAACTACAAAGTACAATCCGTAATACATATTATATCTACACGATAGCACACAATTTGCAGTTCCCTTTAACACTCCCCCTTGTGCTGAGTTGTAGATAGAAAGGTAAATGTCTTGTTGCCTCATAACGCATCTTCAAGTAAGAAAACCTCTCGGGAAAAATAACCTTGAGTGAACGGAAAGAGTACAACTTTTGTAGAATATGGAAGAATTCCTCAACTGAATGTTAACTTCTGTTTGCCAAGAAACAAACACCCGATGGGAAAAGAAATCTTGGCATAAAAGAGTATTATGATATGGGTGCTTGACTCCCCCTGGAGTCTACACCTGTCCCTGATTATTACATCAATCAATAGGGTCACACATATGCACTTTTATATTGCTTTTGAATTCAAGCATCTGTTACCTCTGATGATGACACTAAATAAATTTTCTCAAAACAATATTGTTTTGTGTGCCAAATAAAATCAAAGAGCGATGCATTCTTATTGTCTCATTAAAACCTTGCCAAGTAACAAAACCCAATGGGAAAAATAAAACTTGGTCATAGGAAAAAGAGTACAATGCACCGATATGGTCGATGATAATTAGAACTCTTCCTAAAGTGTTATATACATTGCACTGATATGTACTTATACCAATGACACTCATAAGACGTCACAATCGTGATACCATAATGTATCCCATAGAATATGCATTACTAATTTGAGGTTTTTGTTTATGAGGGTTAATGTGTCTTTGACCTTAATAAAACCGTCAAACAAGTTACTTTATGTTTAAGGGTTACATATATATATTTTCATTAGGAACAGTATTATCATCAATCACTAAGTTTAACTTAGAAATAAATAATATCAATGCCAACAATTCCAACACGAACATCAAAATGCATTTTGATAATGATTGGATGACTATGCATTATAATTGTCCTAGTATAGTTCTAGGTAACAAGTTCAATGAGAATACAATATTAGTTTAAGTGCAGTAATGCACTTTTGCACCTGTATTGGGAATTTCTTATCTCGACAATTCTTCAATACGTTCATTTGATTGAATGGATCATTTCTTGTATCCATAGTTCAAATTGATCATGAGAGTGCTAATAAGTTGCATTAACCACATCATTTGCCTGAGAATATTTGAGTATATGCAACCTGGTGATTTAATGTTCCACCAACTCTATTCTAAGGTAATAGAGTTTCTCAAGATCTATCATCTCATATACAGATTTCAACTATTCAAGGTTTGCTCATATTTCATTTAGAGTACCATAATGATAGTTGTAAATCTTGAACTTGTCTTCTTTATATCCCTTTTCAGACAAGTTGTCTCTTCATACGGATATACCCTTTTAATCTAGTCTATTTCAATCTCAGAAGTGAATGTTTCATTTTCAATGAGAACGTACTCAACGGTCAAGTGAATTGACATGGGTTATGAAAGTACATCAACTACTTTCAAGTTTCAAATATATGTCTCAATCAAGACCCTAATTGAGATATCTATAACCCACATTTGTTATTTGCATCTCTTATACTTTAGAGGACTAAGTAGTAGAACAGTATAACGTTCAATATAGGAGTATATGTCTCCCTTTTGGATAAATCCAGGGCGCTTGTGAGAAACTCTCAAGACCTTACAGTTTCTCAATACGCTTTATGACAAAGACTAATTTATGTCCTACAGGCTTTACACTTGATCGGTTAGCACTTACCGCACCAAATACCTGTCTCTTTGTCAAAGAATCAAGTTCTACCTGGATTACATATATTCATTTAGGTCAATGCTCTTTGTTATTATACTACAATAGAGCTAGGTTCGATATCATCGTGCTATGTAATTGCTTGAGCCACGATATAAGAATATATATTGTCAATATAAGTGCAAGCTCTTTACATGAGTGCATACACATTCTCATAACCATTTAGGTTGAAATTTCCCTGGAATCTAGCTACACTTTGGAGCGTCCTCCGGTAGTGATTCTTGGACATAAATCAGGGAAAATTTAATGAGATAGATGACAAATGTACTAGGTTGTGCCTTCATCACACTCTACACTTTAAAGTGGATAGTTAATCGAACCAAGTGACCTCCCCCTATTCCTTTAGAGAGTCACGACCTCAACCGTACTCCCACTTTGTACGGTTGCAATGCTTCTTCCTTTAGCATTGTATCCCTTACTAGGGTTTTAAACCATGCAGACATAGTTACAACAGTTTATAAGATGTAGTTACTCTAAGAATGTTATATCGATGAGTCTTTTAACTCATCATCATATTGTGATGTTTGGGGATCAGTATTGAGACAGAGCAGGGTCATTTTACAAAACTTCTTGTCGTTCCCTTAGAGAATCTTTTCTCTTATCTCCCCCTAACGACAGGAAGACTATCGCAATAAAGTGACAAATCACTAGTGTAATGGTATCTGCCAAGGTTGGATAATGGCGGATCATAGTTGGAGATCCATGTCCAATATGATTACCGTTGTGTTAGAGACCCATTATTGTGTGTTGTGGGGAACACAGTAGGCACATATACTTCACAACCAAATATGCATAAAGTAAAATCTCAGGCTAATGTCCAGTTACCAACTGGTATGCATAAAATTGGTGTAATAGTATTGGGTCAAACACATATGAGTATAGTTGCATGCAAAAGTTATTTTATCCCATGATGTTATATACATGTTAGTGCGCTTAATAAATATCATAATCCCCATCTAAGTTCTTTTAAATGTGATTGAAAATGATACCATTGTTTCATATAGGTATGAGATACGTACTTTGATCCCAATAAAAGTGCAATAACAATCATATATTTTGTTATGGGCTTTTCTAGTTTTGACAAGTATTATATATATACTTGATGGGGTGGTGAGTCCTCAAAATGATTTTAGAACTTTTGCAAGTGCAATATTATGTGAACAATCAACATATAACTAGTGCGTTAATTTGACCTCTACGCTTAGATGATCCACATTGTATATACGTAAGTCTACATTAACATATTTTTTTGTGTAAGAATGAGATTCTCACAGTTAATTTTATGTGGAATGACAACAACTGACATACATACAGTCTATAAACTAATAGGCGTCAAATGTCTCTAGGTGCGTATAGAGACTGTGGAAAAATATGTCTTTTCATATATACAATGGCCTTGCAGATTATAATCTCATAATCACATATGAATGATAAAGAATAAATCTAACGAGTCATATAATCCACAATTCATTGAATCCTCATTTTTTTCATTCTAGTACTTGAGAGTATCAATAAATCAAATAAACAATCAATATGAATTAAAGTGTTTCAATGAGTAGAATGAGTCACATGACATTCTTTTGGTCATTCTAGTGTCATTCTTAATGTTGAATAACATTGAGGTTTATATTAGGTCAATGACAATTAAAGTGCATCACATAGTCCTTTGAAACAAACTAGGTAGGGAAAGTAGTTATAAAAAATATATATAAGGTCATACGTATGTAGATCAATTAAAACAAAACATACGGAGTATTCATTAGCCAAGGAAAAATGCCGCAAAAATAATGTTCACTAGGAAGGATAGAAATAAAAAAACATCATCAACTCGTGACTAATGGGTGCTTAGTTCTCATGACTCGCACCATGATCCACTTGGTATCGCTCATCCATGAACATTAGATTGATAAGCTCGTTATACTTTGTGAAACTTTTAGTTTCATACTCATGCCAATATTTCCATGCTTGTATGATGGCTGATTTTGGAAGGGTGAAAAGAGTCTTTTGAATCATAACATCTTCTGTGAGTGTTAACCCACGAGAACTCAATCTTTCTTTTAAGGATAACATCTCCCGATTAAAATCGGCTACCCTTATGTAATGTGAGAAGTGAATTTCATTCCACTCTTTGATTATTCCTCGGAGTGTACTATCGTAAGTGTGCCCAAAACGTTTTTCAAGAGCATCCCACAGTTCTTTTGGGGATTCTAATTGCGCATATTCACAATATAAGCTGGGGCAAATGTGACGCCTGAGATATGCTAGGGCCCTTGCATTCACTTCTTCGGTCATTTCATTATCTTTCAAAGTTTTGGGGTCTTTACGTGTAGCAAAGTATTCTTGAATTACAAATGCAGTTTTCATATGTGAAACCCATCGATGGTACTCAAATCCTTGTGAGTCCAAAATGTCAAAATCAGGTCGAGTCGGATGAGACATTGCTAAATAAAAAACAAAATACCCATTAGTGCATTGTTCATATTAAGAGAAGTGTGAACGGTTGGTATTTTCTTTATAATATATTTGCTTTTGTGATTTACTTTTCACAAGAGGAAAAAAAAATATGCTTTTAAGTGCGTCATGTCATGGCAACGTGGATTTCATCCCACTAAAAATAAATTTTAGTAAATAAAGTGTAAATTTACCATAAAACTCTTTTAAAACATTGGAATTGGTTTGGTGTGTTCACTTGAAGACACTCTTTAAAATATATTTTGTCTTGTCCTTTTGAATGACAAATGGTGTAGTGTAGTTTTTCATAAAAAAAATAGTTTGAGCATAAGAAACTTCAAGGATGAAACTCAATTGCTTGTGAGTGGAAAAAGATTTTTGGTCAATTGGGATAAACATAGAGATGCTTAAAACAAAACACCCAAACAATATGTATTTATTATATGCAATCGTAATCCTTATAATAAATTGATATTGAGACCAAACTTCATTTCAACCACATAATTTCTAAATACTTTATGTGAAATTTCTTTATCACATATTTGGAAAATGTAATTGTATGGAATGGATAAATAACCATTATCATGGAAACTATTTATGATTAAAGAAAAAGTGCAACAATAGGACTCAATCACTTCTGAGTCAAATCTATTTGGATAAAAGTGAAATCACAATTTATAGAAACGTCAACGATAATTAGATTTCAAATATGAATTAGATTTTGAGGGAGAAATATTGTCACATATCAATTTTCAAATGCCTTGAGTCATACATAGTATTTCTTTAACGCGTACTTGTGAAAAATATGAAACACATAAAAATGTTGCATTATCATGACTATATTGGTTGTATGTTACACCATGAAATATATATATCAGTGGTGCAGATAAATAATGCAAACAATTATGGATAAACATCAGTCCATACATATGTCTAAATAAATATATACTTTGTATCATAAACCCGGAGTATGTCATGACTTTAAAAAAAATATCTTAATGTTTAAATAGAACATATAAAGGACAAGTATACTTGTAGTACGAACTATAGAATATATACAGAATAGAGTAGTACATCTAATTCATAGTTAAAGATCAGAAAATGTTTATTTTTTTTTATGGGAAATTAATTAGAACACATATTGCTAAAAAAAACAGAGTCACGAAGGTAACCCATCACAAAATTGAAACCAACTGCCCACAAAATTTACGGATCGGAGTAAATTGGAAAAATTAGATTAATTAAAACCAACACAATATTTATGTTTATTTTATATTTTCCAAATTTGTACATGTCATAAAAAATGTCAGACATTCATACGCACATAAGATCCAAAAATGGGTGTATGCTGATTTTAATATCAATATATAAAATCGATACATGGCATATAATATTTTATTAAAAAAAATATCATTATATATGTAGATTATATAGAGATCACATAGGTGTGTAAACAAGATTAAGAACGCACATACTAAGGCAATGATGAAAACAAAATTGGATATGCATGAATAATCTAATATAAACCCATATGATGCTTTATTGATAACAAAATAGATAATGAAGAACCTGATAGGGGGGGCGGTGCTAAAGAGTGGTGGGCTGGCGGCCAAATCGTCGATGACTACACTGATTCTACTCCTCCAGGCGGCGATCGGGGATGAATAAAGGTGTGTGCCGATCTGTGCGGCGGAGGAGAAAGAGTGGCGATCTGTGCGGCGGCGGAGGAGGAGCGGCCAAAAGAGATTAGGGTTAGTGCTCGTGCTGATAACGTGTTGAAGGAAGTTTCTCTTCTCTTACTTTTTCATTGCCCAATGTCTCTATATATGAGGCGGGATTAAGGTTTACAGTTAAAGCCCAATGGGCCCACAATACATAAACTACAAAGTACAATCCGTAATACATATTATATCTACACGATAGCACACAATTTGCAGTTCCCTTTAACAGAAGACACGAGCTCAACTTTATTCAGGCTAAAGGCCCAACTAGGGGGTAAGCCCAACCATTTGGAACGAAGTCAAGGAATACACATTTTTCCACTCCCATCCCACAAAAATCTTCCTGTTTCATTTTTTGTGGATCTCACACAACACTTCTATCTTGCCTCAAATGTAAACAAACTTTCAAAATAACTTCTATCCATAATAAATGAGAAATATGGTAAATTCTAGGCATTTTAGCTTTGTGTAAAGGTGTTTTATAGGATAAACAAAAAATGAAATAGGAAGATCTTTTTGGGACGGAAAGAGTATTTAATATTTATTCTTATAATAATTAGATGAGATTAAATCTCATTAGATCATATCAAATCAGATTAGATCAAATTAAATTAAAAATAATTTAATTATAAATATAATTAGATTAGATCAGATCAGACAAAATTAAATTACACCAGAACAGATCAGATAATATCGTGTTTTCAGACTAAATAAGGTGCCTCGCTCGCTCTCACACACTTCTATCCAACAAGAGTTTGTGTTTCTATGTGCTGATGTTTACTAACTTATTATTTATATTATTTTATCTTTATTCAAAGCTTGAAGTACACCATCACGGGGAGTTTCAATAACTTTTCACTCAATGAAATGAGGATATCTCCTACTCCATTTCATTCCCGTAGACCATGGGTCCGTTTGAGAATAATTTTTTCGATTATTGTTAACGTGTTGGATAAAATTTTAACGTACAAATTAAGTTGAAAACGCTGACAATAAACACTGTCGTATATAGTCTTTTCAAAATGCCAACGTTAATCTTTTATGCTATTTCTAAACAGGTTCCATGACAAAAAGTGACTTTCTATTTCTTCTTAATATTTACTCTATATTATGGATACCCATTTAAATGTAATTAACCGATTTAACTACTAAGTAATAAAAATTGTTAATGGTGTTTGCACGGTTGGCCTGGAGGGTGTGCAAAGTGGACAACTGTACAAAGTCTCTAAAATTATAAAGCTTCATATTTTTAAATTCGTCATCAATCTTGAAGCATAAGCATTTTAAAATAATAAAATAGGGCCCAAAGTATAAATTTTGGTCCGACCAAATTCATTTTTTCATTTTTCGAGACCGCTCATGGGTGTTTGATTAACACCTAATAGGAAACAATATTATTATTTAATTAAATTCATTATTTTTTTAATTCTAATATAATTAAGATTCTTTTTTGTAATCTATCTCTATATATAAAAATGAGAATTTCATTATTCAATAAAATTAATTATTGTCATATTTTATTACACGCCCAAATATAGAGAGCACACTATACAAAGGAGAGAACTTCTTTTATACCCAAAAACCCGAAACTAAGGGGCTGTTTGTTTCAGCCTCTTAATGGTTCAGATGTCTGAATGGTTTAGCACTTAATGGTTCAGACTGTTTGTTTCAGCCTCTTAATGGTTTAGATGTCTGAATGGTTAAGAGATTTGCTTCTGAATGGTTAAGTAGTATACAAAGTTTGAATGGTTAAGACCTCTTATCTGAATTGATCAGACATTTGCCTCTGAATAGTGAAGCAATATACTAGCTCTTAATGGTTCAGACCTCTTACTGGTTCAGCACTTAATGGTTCAGACCTCTTACTGGTTCAGCACTTACCGATTCAGAAGTTGCCAAACAGCCCCTAACCCCCACAATCCACATCCCAAGTTGTAAATTACTCCCTTCGTCCCATTTTATAACGCATGTTTCGGTTTACGATGTTTGACTGAAATTATTTTCAAATCATTTTATATAACAAATGGTATATAATTAAAAAATAAAAATTACATATTAAAAATACTACATCAAAAGATCTACAAAACTAGTAGTGACAATAGTAGTTTATTTTATCAAATTGCTAACGAAAATAGAGAAAAATAGTGAATGAAGTTTAACTCTGTAAATAGTGAACAGACATTATAATTTGGGATGAAGGGAGTATGACATAGTATTCCTATGCTAACACCATTTCAAGTAATTAAAAGTTCGTTGACAATAACTCAAATATACCAACTTTAAAAAATATTCTTTTCATTTCAAATATGATTATTTATAAGGCAAAATTTCTTATCTTTTAAAATTATTTTATTTATAAATTGATATACCAATAAAAAATAAAATTTACATTCTAAAATACATCAAAAATTCTACAAAATAAAATGTGACAAAAATATTTTATTTTATTAAATAATTAATGGAAATAAACAAATAAATAAAAATTATCAAGTAAACAGAGAAAAGGATCATGATCAAATTTAGGAGGAGATAGTGACTACTTGCATTTTCAATTATTGGTTATTTTATCAACTCGAAGTCCAACACTTTGTTTTAAAGTTTTGACAAATTTATCTAATAACAACCAACTTTAACATTTTGACCAAATTTGCTTAATTCACCTTCATTATGGTTAAACTCATACTCCCTAGTGTGTCGGATTGTCCCTCTTTATTGTTAACACAAAGTTGAGTTATGTTAATCAAATTTGAGTTATGTTAATCAAATTTGAGTTATGTTAATCATAATGGATGTGGAATAAAAATTCTACTACTATACATTATACATAGTAGAAAAATGCTTGGGATACACTTATATCTCATTGCTCCCATATCACGTGCATCACGTGCAGAGTACTTCTCAATGTAAAGAAGAAAAAAAATGTTTGAAGTATATTTGGATTACATATTTGGTGTATCTTGAAATCACTTTAAACAAAAAAAATAAAGGGGTATACCAAAAGTGTAATCAAAGTGCTCTCATACCACATACTCTCAATGTAAAAAAAATGGTCCATCCATTCATTATTTTTTTTTGTTACTCCGTACTTTTTATTTTGGACCGTCCAATTTTTTTTTTCTCATTTCCTATTTTGAGAAAAGACTTTTAATAATTGTATGATTATATCTCACATTTTAATGTCCTTAAGAAACCACATCAAAGGTGCTCTGACTTTCAAATGTACGGGGCATGCAAATTCTGTTTCTTTGAAACGGACTTGCGGAGTATCCGGGAAATTGGCGCTCATATGTATGTATAGCCGGTATAGGTACTCCGTATAGCTAGCGGAAACGATTGCTTCACCTCATTCGAAGTTTCAAACTGCTGAGCACTGAGCAGAGTCAGAAGCATCATGGACTTCGACGACGGCAATGGAGAGAGCTCTTCAAGCTTCGTGATCGGCCTCACCGAGAACCGCGCCAAGGAGGTTTTCATCTCTCTCTCTCTCTCTCTCTCTCTCCTTCTGATTTCACTGCATTTGCCGGTTGCTTAGTAGTTCACTTTTCCGCATCGATCAATTCATCTGTTCAATAGATCTCCGCTAAGAGCTTGCATTGAGAGAAATTAAATGTTGTATTGGAATATGTGCATGTGCGAATGAATTATATGTTTGATCCGATTGTTGTTAATCTGTCAAGTTCAACCTAACTCCATTGTTATGAATGTCGTGAATTCTGCAAATCTGTGCAAATTGCTGGCGAAATTCTCTAATTTCGTTCATTCCGGCGCTGCTGATGATGAATCGTGCAAGCACTTGCGCGCGGTTCAATTTTTCCTGTCTTCTTTTTTTTTTGAACAAATGCACATAAATTTTATTCACCACCGCAACAGACATCAAACAAACAACTTCAGAACCATAAAAGCTAATACAGGCTACTGCTTTCCTGGAACCAACAACTATAGAAACACAACAGCTAATACAAGGCTACTGGTTTCCAGGAACTCAACACAACACCATATTCCTAAGCTTGTTGTTTATGTATGTTTCCAACTGAAACTTAATCCACTCTTTGCTTTCTCCAGTTGAGATACTCCTTTGCTGTTTAATTTTGTGGTTGCGTGCCTTCCACACTGCATAGCATATGGCTGCGAAACCAGCCAGAATTATTTGTCTATGTTTCCTCCCTTTAATGCGTTTAATTTCTTCTTTCATTTCTTCATCATTGTTGGCCTTCCATCTAAACTGTAACCATTGTCCAATCTCTTCCTTAATATCCCTAGTATAAGGACATGTATAAAATAGATGGTTTTTATCTTCCTCTCCATTGGGGCACAGTACACAATTAGTGTCTATATCCATGAACTTATTCAATCTGACTTTGGTACTGATCCTGTTCCTCCATCCTAGCCAGCTCAGAAACTGGTGTTTTGGAGCTGTTAATTTGTTCCATACTATTTGATATGCCTGGAATTCAGTGCTGACACCCATTAGCAACTCATAACCCTTTTGAATTTCATAATTCCCCCCAATATTCATATCTTCAAACATCCTTCTATTCTGGAGAATTTTCCTCAGATAGCAACACATTCCAGGCTTAACTTTGATGTCCCATATTGTAGTCCCCTTGAGGTACCTATTGTGAATCCATTTGACCCATAGTATATCCTTTTTATTTGCAATGTCCCATAGGAGACTCTGGCCACAAGCATAGTTCCACAGCACCAAATTTTTGATTCCCAGACCCCCTTCCTTTTTGGGCCAGCAAACATCTTCCCAGGATACAGCTGGAACTCTATTGTACTCAGCTTTGGAGCTCCAAAGAAAGTTTCTACACAAACTCTGAATCTTCTGCATCACTTTGTTGGGTATGATGAAAAGCCTACACCAAAAAGAGATGATCCCTAACAGTACAGAATTGATTAATTTATATCTCCCTGCATAGGACAGATGTTTGGTGGCCCAAACTGTTATTCTTGAAGTCAGTTTTTGGACTAGGGCTTCACAATCTCTCTCTGTGATTCTGCTAGCTGTTATAGGTCCTCCCAGATATTTGAACGGGAGATCACCTCTGCTCATTCTTGCTAGCCTCAGAAATTCCCTAGCCTCTTCCTCACTGACACCCCCTAAGACCATTCGAGATTTATTGTAATTCACTTCCATCCCAGTAACATTCTTGAAGTGTTCCAAACAACTGAGAATCATTTTGATTGAATCCATATCAGCCTTACAAGCCACAATAAGGTCACCAGCAAACGCCAAGCTAATAATGTTCAGTCCTTTGCACATTGGATGGTACTTAAACTTACTTATACCAGCATAATAGGTGAGTGTTCTAGTTAAGTATTCCATTACTAGCGTAAATAGAAGGGGGGATAAGGGATCACCTTGTCTAATGCCTTTGCCACCCTTAAAGTAGCCAAAACTCTCACCATTGATCATCAGTGTATAGGTTGTGCTAGAAATACAGAACTGTACCCACTTAACATATTGTGAGGGAAATTTCGTTGCCTCCATAATGTCACTGATGGCCTTCCAGCTAATTGAGTCATAAGCCTTCTTAAGATCAATCTTCATTAAGCATCTGGGTGAAATGGTTTTCCTATTATAACCCTTTGCAAGTTCCTGGCATAACAGTATGTTGTGTATCAACAATCTACCCTCCACAAACACCCCTTGATTGAGGTTCACTACAGATGGAAGGATCTTCTTCAGTTTGTGACTAAGGTTTTTCGAGATGACCTTATAAATGACATTACAGCAGGCTATTGGTCTGAATTCATTGGGTGAATTTGGGTTCTCGACTTTAGGGATCAGGACTATATTGGTTGCATTGATCTGTTTAGGGAATTCCCCATTCATGAAGAATTCCTTTACCGCCTTGACCACCAAGTCTCCAACAATATGCCAATTCCTCTTATAAAAGCCACTACTATACCCATCAGGGCCGGGACTTTTATTGTTGGGAATTGAGAAAATTGCTTTCTTGATTTCCTCTTGAGTTACTGGTTCCAGTAATTGTAGTTGCTGTTCCACCTTTAAGCATGGTCCTGTTTGGATGATGTCCTCATGTATAGGTGCAGTCCAAGATCTCTTCCCCAGTATATCTTGGAAGTAATTTACCATAACATCAGCCACTTTGTCCTTACCTTCCACCCTTTCCCCTCTAACATTATTGATAGAGACTATCTGGTTAGTAATAGCTCTGTCTTCTTTTTTTAACAGCAATTTCTGTTAATTTTTATTGAAAATCTTAGATAGAAATTGCTTGTGGTTTTAGAGTAATGTAGTTTGTAATCTATTTAGGCACACATGGAATATTAGAAATAGAATGGTTTTGTTAAAATTTATTTAGGCACACATGGAATATTAGAAATAGAAATTGCTTGTGGTTTTAGAGTAATGTAGTTTAACGACTGTTTTTAAATTTATTTAGGAAATATAATATGGCATATTACTAAATTACTTGACGAACAAGAAAAGAGTTTCCTCGTATTCAAGAAAGCAAGTATGATAAAGAGTTTACTCGTATTACTTGACGAACAAGAATAGAGTTTACTCGTTTACTCGTATTACTTGACGAACAAGAAAAGAGTTTATTCTAACAAGAACGCAACCCCCTATTGTAGGAACATGGAACTACAAGTATCGGGTTTGTCTTTGCAGCTTCCGACGATAAATATGTTAAATCAATACTAGCTATTGACAGTCGGAGTTGCTACTCG
This sequence comes from Cuscuta australis, assembly GCA_003260385.1. Taxonomy (NCBI): domain Eukaryota; kingdom Viridiplantae; phylum Streptophyta; class Magnoliopsida; order Solanales; family Convolvulaceae; genus Cuscuta; species Cuscuta australis. The sequence continues at coordinate 835,966 of NQVE01000035.1, forward strand.
GATCGCACTATAGGTTAGTATTCTTTCATTCCTTACACTTTTTAACTCAAAGTTAGCTACTTTGATTAGGGCTGTAATCGGATAGCCAAAAATCTGATTATCGTCCGCATCCGTATTTGTTTAAAGATGAAATATCCGCATCCGTTTTAAACGAAGATTATCCGTATCTGACTAAGGATATCAGATTACTAAACGGATACGGATTTGGTAATTATATGTTCGATCCGTTTAAAATCCGATCCGAATATGCATCTGTTTAGATAACCGTTTATCCAAATATCCGATCTGTTATATATAGTTTTTCCTATTTTTTATGATTATATTTCGTTTCTCTATTGATATTTCAGAGTATCAGAAACTTTTATATACAAAATAAATGTGTAGACACATGAAAATATGTGCAGACATATAAAAATATGGGTATATGTGTGCCGTGTATATCTTTTTATCATATGAAGTTATCGTAAAATATCATAAATAATGAAAACAAAGAATATAATTATCTCATAACAAATTATAGTTGATTTAATAATAGTTTGACTTTAATATAATTTAAAGTTAAAGTATTGTTTAATTTGATTTTAAAAATTAGAAATGGATACAGATATATCCGATATCCGACGGATGCGGATACAGTTTTGATTTTCAGTATCCGTCAAGATCCGTATCCGAATTAGATATCCAACAAAAATAAACGGATACGGATTTGGTAATGGCACATTCGATCCGATTAATATCCGTGTACACCACTAACTTTGATCAAAATCTGTTTGCTTTTCAGCTCACGAAGATGTGAAAAAATATTTTTACTTAGAAGATTCAAAGATTGTAGTGTTACAATGCGGGAGCAGGCGGATGTGTACGAAAACCTTTAATGAAATTTGTGCAAATACGGTAACGTTCGATTTCATCTTTACGGTATTTCATAACATACAGTCAATTTTATTTATGTTGCTGCAAAACAGGACTTTCTTATCACCTCCCAATTGAGAACCATTGTCAGCGCATTTGATAACAAAATAAAGGAACTGAAGCCTCCCCACACCGCACACTTCATTGTTGGTACTAAAGGCAATGAACATGATCGTCCCTACATTTTTTGTTTTGATGCTGGTCAAACGATAGGTGTAGATCCACCAGCTATTTTAGGATTCTAGGGTTCTGGATCTGTTTATGCGTATAAAGCTCTGGTGCACAGGTATCCTTTGCACTCTCTTTAATTCATTCTCATATAGATTCATGCCTGTGCAATGCACGCATATAAAATTTGTCATGTTTATTGATTGCTTATGATCATATATACTCCCTCCGTCCGGAAATGTTCTTTCCGTGTTGACTTGGCACGCTTATTAAGGAATAGTAAAAAAAATGCAAAGTTTTCAAAAATGCACATATTATAAACTTTTAAATCTCTTTTTATTATTAAAAAAGTACTAAAAAAGTAGATTTTTGATAAAATAGAAGGGTATAATTGATATTTAGCCTTAAAAAGTATACTAAAAAAGGAAATGGGAAGAATATTTCCGGACGGACCAAAAAGGAAAATGGGAAGAATATTTCCAGACGGAGGGAGTAAATCTTAAGCAAGGTCTTTACAACATTAGAAATTTAAGGGTGTGTGAGCAAGTTCCTTAAAACCTTTTAATGTCAATATTAAAATAAATTTATATTGCAATATATAGTTATATACTACTCGTATCTTCGTCCTTGAGTATTTATCCAGTTTTGACTTTCTCCAGTTAATCATTTTCAATCTTTGAACTATAATTAAATAAAATATACATTGTATATTAATTTGATTAAATAATATTTTGAAAATATTTGATATAATAAATTTAATAAAAATATTGTTGTATCAAAATTTAGTTTGAAAATACTATTTTTATTTAATTCAAAATTTATGTTTACCCATTTTTATCGGAAGAAGTCATATTTTATATAAAACTCTCCTATTTTATAGTGTTTAAAGACATATTTTACCCTATCTTGGAAAATGATGTCCGAAAAGAATTTTAAAAACAATCCTTATTATTTACTCTGTATTAGTTTTAAAAAATATAAATTTTATAATGAAAATTATAACTTTTTGAAATATAAAAAATCTCTTATTGATAAAGAGTTTATTCTTAAACACATGGCACACTACACTAAATAAAAGTAGGGTGCGAATTATTGTAGCTATTAAGTTATTTGGAGTGGTGTGAATGTATGTATATCTATATGAATTGTTCTTCAGGTTTTGGACTGGAGCTACTCAATATGGGCGGGAAACAACATATGCTATTTCATTTTCTTTTTATATAGAGTAGGATATCCGGATTAAATGCCCCTTAATATATAAGGATTAAGAGCATGTACAATGGTGCGGCAAAAATGGAATGCCACACGGTGATGTGGAAAATTTGAATCAATCAAAAACATTTTAGTCAGCGTGTGGTAAGTGAATAGAGTGGCATGCTATGCAGTGGCAAGTCATTGTTTTTTACACTTTTTAATCTTTTTTTATGTATATTAATTATTAAAAAATTTGTAATTTATCTTTTTTTTTTACAAAAATAGATATACATACTGTATTAAAAAGCAAAGCTATTTTCTTATACAAAATAAAAAATAAAAAAAAGAAAAAAGAAAAACAAAAAGGAAAAAATTTGCCTCGTAGGTTACTCGCAAGCCAAGTAAAAAATGGGGTGCCATGCCACGGTTTTGGAAGAGAAAGCTGAGTTGGCAGGGCGAGGCACTCACACCCCTCGCCGCTGCTCATGCTCTAAATGCAGGCTTGAAGAAGTGACCACAAAACCAGTAAAGAAGCGCTTCAACACGGCCAAAATCAATATTCCAAAGTTGACCACTGCAGAGGCATTGAGGTTCACCAAGGAGGCAATGGTTTACGCCTCGACAAAAGACAAGGGAACTGGGGGGGATTTTCTTGAAGGTACAATATAAAAAACTACTTATATAATTTAATTATCTAAAATATAATTGAATCCATTAGATTTTTTATTTAATATGTACAAATTTTTTGGATTTCATTGTAGTCTTTATTACAAAGATTGCTAATGGGCAGCGGACTTGGGAGCACATACAATTTGATTTTAAAGCGTTGATATCTGATTTTCCAAAGAATCATTTCAAGTATCTAGACGGGGACAAGGCCAAAAAACGCAAGCGTGATGCTTAAACCACTTCGAAAGGTTTGTTGTTTTGGATTCATGTGACGCTACTTTGAACTTTAAATGTATGTATGAGTCCATTATACATATGAGTTTGTTTTTTATTGACTGCATATGTTTCTCTTGTATTTTTTGATATTGGGGTGACTACATATGTTTCTCTTGTATTTTTTGATATTCACAATATGAACAAATATGTATGCATGTATGTGTGTGTCTATATAAACTACGGAGTACAAGAAAAAATAGATTTAAGAACACTCAAAAAGAGTCATCTATCAAATACCAGGACACATATACAATGTGTCCTTGTGGGAGTCATGGAAAGTCTAAAACAAGGACAGATAAATCCTGTCCTCTTTTTTATACGAGGACAAACATAAAACATTTAAAAGGTGTCATTAAATTCATAAGAGAACAATTAAAATGTGTCCTTAAATTATCTCACATGTGTCCTTAAATTTATAAGAAGACACCTAAAATGTATCATTATATTAGCTAGTATGTGTCCTTTTTATATAGTATGACACTATTTATGTGACTTAAAATGCATCATATTATTTTGTGACTTATTTTAAAATGACAGGACACTCTTTGCATGGTGAACAAGAACAATTTAGAAAAAAAATTACTACGTACATAGTACAACAAAAGAGAACAATATATTTACAACTTTAAGATAGAGCTACTAAAAGAAACTTCATCTACTAATTTGGTACGTATAGTTAAGAGACTGGCTCTATTTCAAGTCAACCTTTCATCTCTTGCAAATTACCACGTCATCAACAAAAGTAGAATTTCTAATCTGTCCTCTCAGGGTGCCTTGTGAACAATACAGTTTGAGCAAATTGGACTTCCTCTAAATTCTCACCAAGGAATTTCAATTGCAAACAGAGAGACCTTTAGGCAACTAAGAATTGAAAACATCACAAAGTAGCAAAGTGTATAAAAAAGCTCTACGCAACTATGTATTGCTTCATTTAGTGCCTCGATAGCACATTGAATTATAGCACTATATTACTGATGCACTCCTTAAACTGCAATCTATAACATAAGATAAAATCTGCTAGAATCCTAAAGATGGAATGTAAATACCAAGAATAAAACAAAGAAAACAAATTAACAAGGGGAACATATTGTAAAGCTGATGAAAAAGATTTAAAAAATTGATTTTACGCCTTAAAGAAGCTTTTAGACATTTTATTTTTATTATAATGAGACATACTCGTTATAACATGTTTCGTAAGGCTACATCACATGAACCACATTAATATCATTTCCCATTCGTTAGCAAGCATCCTTGTTTCTAAGAGCAACCAATAATAATGTTTTACCTTTGAATCAGAGAATTCACACACAACTTTAACCTCTTCAAAAACTTGATTAGCAGGCTTGAAAGCATCAATAGAATCTGAAAGGCATCATAATTCACAAGATATTAGGATGGTATTCTTTAATAAAAGGGTGAAACTTCAAGTCAAATGTGAGGAGTGTACCCTCTGAACCTTGCCATTTGACTTATAATATTCAATAATCAGGAGACTGGACTACATGTTAACAATAAATTGCTTCCTTGTTGTGTATATATTGTCATCTTCTCGACAATTCATGTCAGAAAATAGTTAAGATTACGCATCCATAGATCACCTAAACAAATACTAGAAACTTCTAGTTACTATATGAAAGACCTTATTATGGCTCAAAGACACCTCTCCATCTCTTCTTCAGAACGATCAAAGAAAAGGAGAGATTCTGGAAGAATAGCCGTCTGCAAGTCATAATGCAAAAATACCTCTTTACTATGCTGCTGGGTAACATGGATGCAAATCAGACATTAAAATTTACAAGAATCATTACAAAACAATCATAAACTTTGAGATTTTCTTTGTTTCAAGGGAAGCCATCATTAAGAACATCATCATATGTTCTACAATTCAAGACATCTACACTATGTTTGGTTCAAGGAATTTGAAAGGGAAAAGAAAATAAAATGATATGAAAAATAATTTTTCTTGTTTGGTTAGAGAGGAAAATAAAAGAAAAGTGGAAGGAAAAGATAATGAGAAGGCAAAATGAAGTAAAAGGATGGAAACAAAATTCCTCCCAATTTGGCAAAGAAAATGAGAGAAAACTATTTTCTTTTCTTTTTCTTCCTAGTTTCTTGAACCAAACATAATGTTAAAGAATTCAACTAAGAACCTAACCCTATTTGAAGAAATAAAAAAATTACGAATCAATTAGTAACAATTTAATTTTCATACTATCATTTAGTAGTACTACCTAGAGGAAACATCATAAGATTATCACTAGCAATTGGAACACGAACATAAATTCAACTTCTAATCCAATAAAGGTGTTAATGAATATGTTACTACCCCTAAAATACAAGCATAGTTGAATTTTAAATTCATCACAAAACCCCAACAATAATTGAAATTGTAAATTCATCACAAGCTGCCTTTTAACAAAGTAACAGATGTGTATAAATACCTCAAATCCTTAGCACATACAAGTTGCATAAGACAAAAGTCTGATCAAGAGATAGACTCAAATGTAACCTCTTGTCCAAAAGCTTATCTTGTTCAATTCATTCTAAAAAAAAAAAAATCTGATAATAAAAATTATTATCTAGAAAAACTATTCAACTAGGGTGAATGCAACATGAACTCCCCATAAGAGCAAAAGCAAAAAGCAAAAAAAAAAGGAATAAAGGATGAATATTATCTTCACCTGCGGTATCTCTTTAATGCTGGTCAGTTGATGTGAGGGCGTTTACATTATCTTGATAGAGTAATTTTAAATTGTGGTTGGAGCAGACTCTAGAATAGATACTAGAATGTTGCCCTCAAGGTAATTTAGAAATATTACTCCCTGGAAGAGAATGTCCAAGGAAGATACAAATTTCTCTTCTCAAGTTTAAAGCTAGCAGATCTATGATGGTTAAGAAAAAACTAAAGCCATGGTCCCCAACGTATTCAGGGATTATAATCAATGTGTGTCCATTCAACCGTAATTCCTAAATATAAACAAAGAAATCGGAAATGTTTGAATCTACAAAGAACTAATAAGAATGATTACCTTTAAATCCTGGAAGGTTGATAATCAGATCCTCCGAGCACTTGCGTATCCACCAGAAAGATTCAAGATTAACCCAGAATCTGAATACTTTCCTTCCCCCCAATCATCCCCAATCGTAGTCTTCCGTCAAGCGGAAACCCTATTCCCAATCGCAATTGCAGGTGCAACTCAGTGCAATAGTGGTTTTGGTAAAACCTAACCAAACCGAACCTAAATTTGGATAATTTATATTTTGTATCATATACTGAACCGAAATCAAATGATTCGGTTTGGTAAAAACCAAATTCAATCGGTTTGGTAATTGAGAAAAACCGAACATAAACTAAAATTTAAACTTTATAAAATCCATTTCATTCTCCAAATTGAAAATAACAAAGCATAATCCATTATATATAAGTTCATTACACACTCCAAAATTAAATTTGATGATTTCTAATCTTAAATAACTCTAAATTTAGATAATATGACTTAAAATTAGTGGGGTGGATATTCATTATTTTAATATTTGGATAGATATTGGGTATTGAATTGAGTAGCAATAAGTAAGATTATACTTAAGTATTAAATAATTTCGGTAGTCAGTTTTTACCGTAGTACCAGTTCCAAATATTGTATCAAACCGAAAACCAAATTTTTCAAAGAGTAGTGCTAGAGTCACAAACTACTGGAACACAAATTACACAAACTTGCTATTTGTGTACTTTTCCAATTGAATAAAGTGATATTAAATGCTTACAAAATGAAAATTGAGATACATAAATAGCAAGTTTGTGTAATTTGTGTCCCAGTAGTTTGTGACTCTAGCATTACTCTTTTTCAAAATATGAGAACCGAATACCGAAAAGAATTATTTGGTTTGGTTTCGGTACGTACCAAATTTTTCGGTTTCGGTTCGATTCGGTCGGTTTACTAAATTGTGCACACTCCTATAATGCAACCTACTTTAAATATTCTTTTAATATAACCAAATGTCTTAAAAAACCTTGAATGACACTTTCAAAAATATGTGTCCTTAGTTTATGTCCTTTATTCTTGTAGTGATATGTGTGTGTGTATGTGCGCGCGCGCGCGTGTGTCTATATATATATATATATATATATATATATATATATATATATATATATATATATATATATATATAAATAATTCTCATTTCTCTCCACAAGCTGCATTCCTACAGGAACCGGCCCCTATATATATGTGTGTGTGTGCACACACACACACACACACATATATATATCTGTGTGTGTGTGTGTCTGTATTATATATGTACACACACACACACACACACATATATATATAAACATACACATAGAAACACACTTTTTCATTTATAACTATCTAAAGAAAGTATTTTATAACATTTGACTAAAATTATATTAAAATATTTGAGTTATTTTACTAAGTTAAAAAATAAAATTTACATATTAGAAAAAGAATATTTAAAATTTTGTAATGAGTACTTGATTTTATTTTTTCAAATAAGTTGTTTAATATTAAAAAAAACCTTAAATGAAATTTTTGCATGATATTCATTTTTTAATAATATCAATAGTATCAATGGTTTTGTGTTTGATTCATAGTTATATAATATATAATATATAATATATAATATATCCTTTCTTTTATCCTTTAATATAATATTTGAGGGTTGATAGCCTAAAATTTTGACACGTGGCAATTTTAGACTCCTAATTTGATGACAAGTAAGCAAGACCTACACGTGTTCACTTTGGAGAGAATCGTAAATTCTTCCAAACGTCTATTCTACATTTCTAGTTTTCTACCCTGCGCGTTTTTGGTTTTCTTCATCGGCAAAGAATCTTCTTCGCCCAAATATGGAAATTCAAAAAATCCGCTGATTCTTCACGGATTTTTTTGCCTTAATTCCGAAATCTACCACTCCAAAATCGAAGAATTGGCCGAAATCGCCTTAAAATCAGTACTTCGCATGTTTTTGCCTTAATTCTTCTCTTCGGTTTCGCCTTAAGATCCGTGAACATTGATTCTTCGCATGCTTGAAGATCCAGGTTTTTTTCCAAAATACATATGCGTTTTTTATTCCATTCATATATTCGTGTAACCCAATATTAGTGCTACGGAATTCCATACCTATTTCAGATTCTTCTCTGCGATTTCCCCATTTTCTCGGCCAATTCTTTGATTCTAAATCGTGGGTTGACTAATACCAAGATTCCAAACCTAATTTTACTGCCAAAATTGAAAATAAAATAGGATAATGAGTAGTTGAAGGATTTGGGATCTTCATTTTAAAAAAAGTTTTTAGAAAATAATATTTTTATTTTTCCAAGATTGGCGAGGGATTGAGAATTCAGATAGATCAAGGTTAATTTAGGATTCTGAAGTTGCTTAGAATCAAGTTAAACTCTATAATTTCGTGTGAATTCCAGAATATCTTGAGTGGCTATATTGTGATATTAACCTGCTAAGGATATCGAGTAACAATAATATTATGAAGTTCCTACCCCATGGGTTGATATAGGAAATAGGAACATCAATTCTCTGAATCACTGTGTTGGTATTCTACTTCAATTTACTTTTTTAGTGCTTGACAAAATTCACTACTTTGATTAAAGAGAAAGCTAGGTGTTTATCTTTATGCTTGAGTGGTTGGTTGGTTTTATTTCCTTGATGTTATTTCTATCAATATATTCAAGAACTCTTAATTAATTTATGGCACCATAAGTATATGAAGAAGAATATTAATCCGTGCAGATCTATTTGTTGGTTTATATATTTTTTTCTGCTCCTACAGGTTAGCATGTCGGAGCAGTATTTGCACGGTGGTGACATTGAGGTAAGACCATAGTCCTCCATCATTTTTGTTAATGGGCGAGTGAAAGTATTTTAGCCATGGTTTTCTGAATTTTAATTAGCTGGTTTCAGTATGTTTTCAACATGAAGTTACAAGTATATATGTCGTTTCGTTAAAGAGCTCTTTCCGCTGATTTTGTTTTAAAGAGCTGCCTTTGTTTTTCTTTTTATCCTGCTCAATAGTTTTCCCCGTGGGTGGAATACCCCATTGCATATATAGAGTTCATGCAAGTTGACAATTTCAGAAAGGTTTATTTCTCATAGTCCAGAACTCTCTTGAGATACATGTTGCTAATGGATAAAATGCTGGGAATACAAGGGTTGGAATTAAGAGTATGTTTCTGTTGATTAACTGCTATCAAGTGGCGCTATTAATATAGTAGTTATAATGTAAGGAATTTTAAGATTTTTTAAAAGATTTGAGAGGTTTGAAGTGTTATTTTTGCTAATAGTTGACCGTTTTCCAATATTTTTATTCACGTGTTCTATTTTTCAGATGAAATAGAACTTATTTACTATATTTAATGTAGATATAGTATTTTTATATTGGTTAGGCATTTATTATAACTGCCTCTATTAGGCTTAATTTTTTAAAAATGTTGTGAAATAAAGTGGTTGCAGAAGCTAAAAATCATTGGTCTAAAAGATGTATTATTATCAAGCAATTGATATGTAAAGATATTATCCCATTTTTTTGGCCATGCAGACTTTAGAGATACCATCTCACTACAATTCAAGAAATCGATTAATTTTGCAACTCATTAGAATGGTTTAAAGGTAGTTGTTCAAAAGAGCTCATATTTTTCCCAAAATTATCATGCCGAAGGCAAAGGGGTTATGAGAATTGCAGAGACTGGAGAATTTATGAACATCTTTGGTGATGGTAAGGTCTTAATTAACTTTTCTCTAGATATCAATGTTATGCCAAGGTAAAAACTTTCAGTGATTTCTAGGCTGATCATTTCAAACTCTATTTATGCCTTTGAGTAGGGGTTTGATTCCCAGGCTGATCTATTATATATATAAAAACACAATCAAAATCGAACCCAAATCTCACGGTGCAATTTCAATTTGAGATGCTATCAGACGGCCTAATTTCTTGCAATTTCAGATCCTAACAGTCATTTACGGTTTCCTGATTTTTCTCCATCATCTTCTATTCCGTTCCATTTAGCGCCCTCAATCGCTGTCCAATCCTCGATGAAATTGATGGTCATTTGAAACAATTTGTTCACGCACAATCGCCGGAATCTAATTTCTTCTTACTGTCGCACAGCTCCCTAGCAGTGGAATTGAGATGACACAAAGGGGTAACGATGCCGACATGAATGATGGCAGCGCCGGGCTAGGGTTTTGGCCCTAACGCATCCAGGGATAAAGTTGAGGACTTCATTAAATTGGTGGAGGGAGTTCGGTGTATAAGACACAGAAACTTGGTGAAATTAGTTGGCTTTTGTGCTGAAGGAATTTACAGGTACCATAATTAATTTTTATGCCCAAATAAACCAGACTTTTTTTTTCTGGGTACCAAAAGGTGAGAGAAGAGGGGAAACTTAACTGACCATTACTTTTATCTGTGGCATAAAATATTACAGGGTTCTTACGTATGAACATGTAGACAATGGTACTGTAAAGCATTGGCTTCACGATATCCCGAGCCACGCCAGCCCATTAACGTGGCGCATTTGAATGAATATTATTATTCTTGGAGTCACCAAAGGGTACGTTCAATTTGTTTTGTTGCATTACAAGTCGTTCATTAATTTAAGCTTAACGTGTTTCACCAAGTTTCTGTGTCTTATACACTGAACTCCCTCCACCAATTAAATTCTAACAACATGACGGAAGGCGCAACACAGGTGGACAACTTTGGGGGTCAGGGTAATCCATGTTTGTTTTTTATGATTTACTACGTGCTTTTTTATCTGTATGGAAAAATGTTCCATTCTCTTCATCTTTACTTAATTATATTTGCATCAATAATGGGATCCTTAGTACATAGTTGCCCACCAGTATTAGATGCTGGAATGACTCATTTTTTATCAAATTTTTACAGTTTGAGTTTTGCAGTATGCCTAAAATGTATGAGCATCATTATAGTTTGAGTTTTGATATGTAAACTGGCTTTATTAAAGTTATCTTTCACTAATGGATTGTTGTTATCCCATAATCACATACTCTGTATTTGTTATTCAAGCAAAATTTTATGGTTTAGTATTTAATTGATAATTTTAAATTGAAGACTAATTCTTAATTTTAGCATATATGGACCTTCATATATGCTAAACACTAAACGAGCATTTTCATACCGTTGAAATATCATTTTGTTTTCTTGGAAAGAGACATATCATTTTGTTCATTACTCCGTACTATATATGGGGTATCAAATGTACTACCAAACAAAAAATATAATACATACAAGTTTTTGTTGCATTCTTTCTTTATGACAACAAACACATATTGTTTTGTATGGAGTATTTTAAAACTATTTTTTTATAATTATATTAATATACTTATTTATTTGTGTGTGTTATACTTGAATTTTGATTTAGATGTTTATTCTATGAAGTGCACTTGAAACTTTAAAACGAAACAATTACCCGTCAGCGGTGTTCGCTTATGACCCATATTCACGTATCTAGACTTATAGGAAAATATGAAAGATTATACTTTTTTTATGGATAGAGCTTTATTAGCACCCACACTTGAAGTTGTTGAAATGATCAATGATTTTGTTTTGTCTCTAATTCCTTGAGATGAAAAGGAGTATTTGAGCACTGATACTTCATGTCAAGCAGATTTAGATATAGGCATAGATGGTGATTGGATAATGACTGAGTTTTTGAACGATATCAAGAAACATTGATCAATCATCTGAGTTGTATAATGGTACAAGATTAATAGTTGAAGAGTTGCGAAGAAATATTATCGGTGCAATTATTGTATCAGAAAATAATGTCGGTGAGAAAGTTTACATACCAAGAATGAATTTGGTATCGTCAAATCCTGGATTACCGTTTAAGTTTCAAAGAAGACAATTTCCAATATCTATATGTTTTGGCATGACAATCAATAAGATTCAAGGCCAAACATTGTCATTTGTTGGATTATTCTTGACCAAATCGGTATTCACTCACGATCAACTTTATGTTGCAGTTTCACGAGTGAAAACTAAGAATGGATTGAAAGTGTTAGTTTTAGATGACAACGGTAACCCTTACAAAAGCACCAAAAATGTAGTTTACCCTGAAGTTTTTCAAAAAAATTGGATTTAAATAATCCATTTATACGTTCGTTTCCAATTTTATATCGCACTAAATTTAGTTATCATACCCTATTTGTGTTGTATATTAAAATCCTAACATTGTATATTATATTTAGCTTCATTTTTTAATTATGTACTTAAAACAAACATTTAACAGAATTAAAAATAACATGTGTTCGACCCCGTGCGTGGCACGAGTTAAATATACTAGTATATAATATTTGGGAGTTAAACTTCTAGAAATTCGACATGTGGCAAGCTACTTGGCAAATGTTTTTTACACATCATCAGCCACATTTGATGACTTAAGTGACTTGGCAATTTTAACTTAAAGTATGAAAACATCTTATTAGAGCAAATATTCATTCTCAATTATTGCACATATGAAAAACTTTTACGAGGTATATGTAAAGTAATTATAATTAGGAGGTTATAAATGTTAATTATAAACAACTTTCAATTAATTACTAATGACATTTATTGGCTAGTTCTTCCTTTTATTATAAAATTTGAGACTCTGGCTTACATGATATTGGCATGTCACAAGCTAATATGACATTTTTAATAAATCATCTTTTGTCTATTTATTTTTTTAATGAGTTGGTAATTTTAATCAACATACGGAGTACTGATTTGACATTATTTTATTTTTTATTGATTGGACATAGTGACTAATTTATTTGTCTTTTTAGTTTAATGCATTTAATCTTAAGCATTAGTAACTCTATTGTTTTTAACACCAGTTCATTTTTTGAATGATATGTTTGACAAATGAAATTTTTATCAAACATATTTTTTATTTTGAGATTATAGTCTAATTTTTAATATTTTGATTCATTATATATTTATATAAATAATTATTCAAGCATTTGACAGCAAAGCGAACTGAAACAGTTAATGAATAAAGTTTTTAGAATTATTTAAAAATACCAATTCATTTACCATATATACGTATGTGGGGGGGTTAAAGAACACTTTCTATTTTTGGATTTAGAATCACTCCCTCTGTCCCTTTAAGATCTTCTCATTTTGACTTTTTATGGTTTTTAAGAAGAGTTGAAAAAATGTTAAAGTTTACCATAATACCCTTAATGAAAATGGGTGGAGTGTATTAAATGAGGTAGATGAGGTGTAATAAATTAAGTAAGTGGGAATATGTTTTTAATTGTTAAAAAAGGTAATGAAAAGATCTATGGTGGACAAATAAAAAGGGTTAATGAGAAGATCTATGAGGGATGGAGGGAATATATTTTTGCATAAAAAAGTGATTTAGATTCATCCATTTTTATGAAATAATTAATTATGCACCTACTTCTCTGAATGAATTTTATTAATTTTTTATTTAGGTTAGTGGTCTTATGCTAAACAAAAAGAATGGGGTTGGTTGCTACATATCTTTATCTTTATATATTAAATTTAAGAGTTAAACTCATAGAATTACAATAAGTGGTGAGTCTACATTGCAACATTTTAACAAATCATCCGCCACCTATACGGATTACGAAGTGCCACTATAAGTATTTGGGAAAAAAACTAAAATAAGATTAGAATATGGAGAAAGTGCTAAAATATGAGTTTCATATCTTTTATCTCCAAAATATTAGCTACAATACCAATATTTTATTATATAGTGCTAAAAACATTATGAAATGGTAATATACATTGCCACAACGTCACTGTGTAAACTTTATTTAGGAAATAAAAATATTGAACTTTTATTTTGGGCATAAGATTTATGTCTTACTTCTATTCGAGTGATTTTTTTAGTTTTGTTTAGGAAATATATACAGAGTAATATATATGTAGTAACTACCAAAAGTTTCCTTCTACACTTATATTACCTTATATATCTTTTTTTTATTTTACAAAATCATCATCTTCAACTTCTTGGGAACCTCTTTGCACATCTTTCTTTTTTTCTTCTATAGTGTAGATAGGTGAAATTGTGAAAACTATTGTGTAATTGATGATATACTCACACTTCATTTGGTAAGTTTAAGGGAGGGCATCATTAGTAATCTATTTAAAAAGTAAATTGATAGCATTATTTTTTGGTGAATTATATTATTTTCCATATTCTTTGTGGAGCTTACGAGAAGAGATTTCCAATTTTGTTGATCGGAACTCCAAAATTTATTATTTAGCTACTAAATATGAAGAGATTCCTTTTTTCTATATAACAAGGTTAAAGTATACAAAATTCGACCAAGAAAAGTCAAATGAAAATATTAAATCCGAATGGAGAATAATAAGATCGAGACTAAGTTACAAGTTACAACCACATCAAAAAGAAATATAATTTCATATTTATAATTATTTCTATTTTGATAAAACATTTTGTATATTGACGAGAATACTATCAAGGGCTTGAATGATTTTGCATTATAAAAGTGAAAAAGAAAAGTTTGCATATGATCTTATGAGATACTAATCTACGATAAACAAATATCTAGCACAATATATACGATGAGATAATAGAAGTTGTGACACCTGAAAGAGGAGGTTTCTTTTTTATGTATGGATACAATGGAACTGAAAAAATATTTTTTTTTATAGAAATCAATGTTTATTTCTGTAATGTCAAATGATAAGATTGTCTTGAATGTCACATCCAGTTGTATTGTAGCATTACTTTTTCATGGGGGAAAGACATGAGTGAATGACATTACACTTGAGATTCTCAATCTCTTTGGACGATTGCATAACGTGTGCCATCAAATAAGAGAGTCTGAAAGCATAACTAATCCAACAAGTCTAATAATATGGGATAGAGCATGCATGATGAATAGTTTATTTTTAAGGTGCTGGATCACAAAATGAGAGATGTAATGAATTTATCTAATAAAAACTCTAGAAATGAACCATTTGGAGGGGAAATAGTTGAATTCGGAGGGGAAAAAGTAGGTCTCGAAGGGAAAATAGTTGTACTCAAAGGTGATTTTTGGCAAACTCTTCATGTTTTACCCAAAACTTCAAGAGAAAAAATTGTGAGTGCTACCATCTATTTTTTAAAATTATGGTCGTATTTTAAAATTTATATGTTAGCGAAGAATATGATATTACATTCTTCTACGTCCTCTATCCCAGATAGGGATACAAAAATTTTTTCTGATTGGATAATTAAAGTTAGAGATGAAAAACTTAGACAAGTGATTGATGAAACAACTGACCTTAAAATTCTGCATAAATTATTAATTTTAGACACAAATTTTGTGAAGAGTATAGTGGACTTCATTTATCTTAATTGAACCTATTGGAGAGTATAAAAATTTATTCATTTTTTAGGATAGGGCACTACTGGACCATGCTTGAGATTGTAGAGATGATAAATGAATTTGTCATATCCCTCATTACCTAATATGAAATGGTGTGCCTGAGTTTTGATTCTTCATCTGAGGCCGATTCAGATGTAATTATTGATGACAATTAAATAACAATTAAATTTTAAATGAAATCAAATGTTCGGAGATCCAAAACTACAAAATAATCTTAAAAATGGCTTAACAATTTTGATATTGAGAAACATTGACCAAATATATGGATTATGTAATGGTACACAATTAATCCTTGAAGAGCTGTTAAAGAATGTTGTTGGTCGATTGTGATTTTGAGAAATCGAGTCAGCAAAAAATTTACATACTCCTAATGAAATTGATACCATCTGATCTAGGACCAGTCTTGAAGTTATTTATAAGGCAAATATCAATAGTCTTATATTTTGCAATGACTATCAACAAAAGTCAAAGTCAAACATTGTCATTTCTTGCATTACTTTTAACCAAGTTGGTATTCACTAATGGTCAGCTTTATGTTACGGTTTCATGAGTGAAGACAAAAACAAAATTAAAAATATTAGTTCTAGATGACAATGATACCCTTACAACTATATCAAAAAAATTATATACCCTACAGTCTTTTAAAAAGTTTGGTATTAAAAAAACTTGGTTGAATACACATTCAATTCCTCAAATATTGTTTATTCAACTTTGGAATTTTTGTGTATAGTATTAAAAATCATAGAGAAATATATTTTCTTTATTTTGGGAAAAAATATTGCATTAAAAAAGTTTTAGAACCAATAAAAGTTTTGTTCGACCCCGTGTGTTGCACGGGCAAAAAAAAATACTAGTATATATATGTAAAAGAGAGTTACATAGTTGTGGTGATGTCACGTGTCATGCCACACGTGCATACGGCTGACATGTGTCATGCCACATGTAAATCACAAGACACATGTCACTCCACACATGCGTATTTAATTTTATATTAAATCATTATTTTTTATTATATTTTATAAACCCTTCCCTTCCAACAATAAAAAAATCCGTATGTTTGTTCTTTATTATAAAATCTTCACTTTCTAACTATTTTAGAAATATTTGTTTTTTGTTTTAACATATTTTTAAAATATGCACGACTATTTTATAATAATAAAAAAATTATATAAAATTTATTAATTAAAAAACAATGTTTCTTATAATTTAAAAAATTACCCATCATCTCAAAAGAAACTATTATATACAAATTGTATCACACATGCATCTTTATTAAGTTCATAACATATTTTAATCTTTTGTAGTATTACATTACTTATTTTATTACATATTTTTTAGAAAATTAAACAGAGTGAAAGTTTAATTAAAGGATTACATGTGGCACATGATAGATATGAATGGAATTCTCTAATGATGTGTCATTACTTAATTAATATATTTGACATTTTTATTTTAATTTTTATTAATTAAAACGATTTTCATTATTTTTTATTTGATGACCATTACATGTGTGTAAAACTTTTACACAGTTAGAAATTACTTATCAAGCACATCATATATCATTATTAAAGAATTTAAAATAAATAATATTTTATTTTTTATGTAAAAATTTAGAATATATTTGAGCCCATGCGAAGCACGGGGTTAATACTAGTAATATTATATTTTTAAAATTAAAAACAAATTTTATACAATCTTTTTTTAATTATGAAATATTATAAAGGAATAAGTAATTTTTTAACAAAAAGCAACCTTGCTTGGATGGTTAGAAACTCAACCAAATCTCAAAGAGGTTTTCGGTTCAAACCCCTCGTTGCATGTTTTGGTAAAAATTAAAAAAAAGGAAAAAAAACTGGTTCGGCCGGTTGAACCGGCCGGTTTACACCAATTCCCACCAGTTCGATGCATGTTATGGTCTAAAGGGCCAGACCGGACCGATTGGACCACAGGTTCTCGGTCCGGTCCGGTTTTTAAAACTATGATACACACTAGTCTTGTGTCCCCAATCGCATACATTCTAAAAAAATTTTGGCGAATGCTGGACTTAGTTTGAAATAGTATTAAATGATATGAATTCCTAGAAAGGATCTTTAATTTTAGAAATATGAAACAATGGTTAAAATTGAAAGGATTTTTATTTTTAGAAATATGAAATATATGAAATAGTATCAAAAGCCAATGTGAGTGGCAATTTAAGTTAATTTAGGGGTCATCTGTTGGATATTTACAGTGGTTAAAAAACTAAAGAGAATTTAACTTCAACACCATTCAGCTCAAAAATGGTGTTCAAAATTGGTTGACATTCATTACGAGTAAATGATAGGGCCAAATTAATGAAATTATATTCCATCCTACTCAGTATGTAGATCAATTAAAATGCATAGATCTTAACCGAAAGAAAGTGTTTATACATTTATGCATATATGTTACACATTAGTCCATCCGACTAGAAATGTTCTTCATATTTGACTATTGTTGATCAAATTTGTAAATTTTGACTCCAATTTTTTAAAAAATATTGTATAATGATATAAACTTAATATAAATATATTCCTAATGAAACATAGTTTTGAAATATCAATTTTTTTATAAAATATCTCTAAGTATAAATATAGATATTAATGGTCAAAGTATATTATTGGAGACCATAAAAAATTAAATGGGAAGAACATTTCCGGACGGATATATATATATATATATATATATATATATATATATATATATATATATATATATATATATATATATATATAATATATATATATATATATATATATATATATATATATATATATATATATATAATATATATATATATATATATATATATATATATATATATATATATATATATATATATATATATATATATATATATATATATATATATATATCGGTTTTTGGGTCAAAAACAGATCGGGTCACTTTTTGTCAGGTCTATTACTAAGTTATATCTAGGGTTGTAAATGGATAAACGAAAATTCAGTTACCCTCTGGATCTGTATCCATTTATGCGGAAAATATTCGTATTTATTAAAAGCGATTATTATCTATATTTGATTATAAATCCGATCCGTTTATAATTCGCTCCGCATAAACACCAGTTTAAGTAACCGTTTATCCGATCCGTTTTATATAATTTTTCCTATTTAATTATTATTATATTCTATTTTTCTAATGACATCTCAAAGTATAAGACAATTTTATATGCAAAATATATGTAAAGATATTTAAAAATATGTATACACACATAAAAATATGTGTGTATGTGTATTGTGTATATCTTTTTACCATATGAAGTTATCGTAGAATATTACTCCGTATAAAGTATAAACAATAAGAAAAAATTACTCCGTAACATATGATAATTGAATGAATAGTATTATAACTTTAATTTAATTTGAAATTAAGTATTTTTCAATTTTACTTTAAAAATTGTAAACAGATACTGTGACGGATGCAGATACGATTTTGATTTTTAGTATTCGGCAAGATCTGTAATCGAATTTGATATCTGATAAAAAACGAATAAGAATTTGGTAATGATACATCTGATCGAATTAATATCCATTTACACCTGTAATTATATCCACTGGCGGATCTACCTTGATGATAATGGGGGCAACTACCTCCAGTCAACTATTCAGGTTTTACAATGAAAGGGCTGCCCCCCGTGGAAAAATCCATATGCACGGATGCACCCACTAAAATTATCAAAGGATTTACTTTTCCAAGAGCCAGGCCTAGCGCTAGCCTAATGCTCTTATTGACTACTTGGTCTGTCCCCCAGTGTTTGTCCACTTTTGATTTTTAGAACTGTTTATCTTAGTACTTTGACTCATCAAATTTTCTCAATGTATAAGACTAAAAATAGTCATGTGTGATCTTGTTTGATTCGTCTTAACATATAAATTATTAATATATAATTTTTATAATTTTTTAATATACAAATTACAAGATAAAATGGATTAAATAAGTGCATTGGATGGTGTGCTAAAATAAAAGTAGACAAATACTCAGGGACGGAAGGAGTAATTGGCAACTCAAAAAATACTCCATAAATAGCACTCTCCAATCATTTTTTTTGACCTCTCGTTTGTACTCCCTCCATCCCAAAAAGAATGGGACGGTTTGACTTTTTGGGAAATTAAGGGAGAGATATTTTGGTATTGACTTTCCAAAAATATCCTTGATGTGATGGGTAAAAGTAGGATGTGATGGGTAGATTATTAGAAAAAAGGTATGATGTGATAGGTAGGGTAAGAAAAAGTAAGGGGTAAAAGTGGTTTTTTAATATAAATGTAACGGACTTTACGGGACGCAGTTTTTTCTAAACGTAACAAACTTTTTGGGACGGAAGGAGTATCTTTTTATTTCTCTGATCCACACCCAAGTGGCCTTTAGCTAAGGTTCTTTTGCACTCGCCAGTTCGCCTATTTATCTTCCAAATAAGATAATTGCAATATACTAGTAACATTTTGGTACTTCAAATTTACATTGTATAATGTATTAATTTTTTGATATTACTCTCTCTGTCTCGAAATATTTATCTATTTTTTATTCTTTTTATCAAAATTAGTAAACTTTAATCCCAAATTAAATAAAAATAGTATTAGATATTGATACAAAAAATAATTTTATTAGATTTATTATATAAGATATTTTCAAAATATTGTTGTGGGATTCAACTAGGTTGTTGTTGTTGTTTCAAAATATTATTTTATCTAATTAATATACAATACATATTATATTTAATTATAAGTCAAAGATTGAAAACGATTGACGAAAAAAGTCAAAACTGGAAAAATACTCCAGGGTGAAGGTAGTATATGTTAACATTATAGATTTTTTAGAGAAAAAAACATGAATGTCATAGTGTGGCTTATTTGGTTCTACTTTCTTTGCCCAAAATAATGCTCTCACTTGAATGTGACACTTTAACCATTTATATTTTTATTTAAAATTTATATTTTAATTTTTAAATAAAAATATAACATTTCAAAATGGTAAATCAGAACGAAACAATCGTTTTGAATTTTATGGTCAAAGTGTTTTATACTTTTAACTCTAAAAGTCATGTGCCCCCAGTAAAATAAAATCCTGGATCCGCGCACTGGTTATATCATATTCTCAAGGAATACATACATAATACAAAGAATATACATATTTTAGTATGTCATGCACGAAAGTAACAAAATTCATCACATAGGTCAAAAGTTAACATGATATGTTACTTATATAATTTTTTTTTTTTTTTGCAAAGCTATAAAGAAAAGGCTCGATGAATAGAATGATTCGAAGTTTCATCAAACCAAACAAATACATTTCAAACAAGTAAATCATAAACAAGTAAATCATAACTAAATTAATCGTTGCTCTGTCTACCTCTTGTTCGAAAAAGAAAAAAATCTCCATGTGCAATGCACAGAGTACAAATCTAGTTTTGCATATAAAAATATCGCGTACTTTGCGATATCAACAAAGAAATAAAATATGAAAATAAAAAGCTAGAAAAAAATTTATATAACGGATCAAATACATGGGTAAACAGTTATTTAAACGGATATCAATGCGTAGCAGATTATAAATGGATCCGAAGTATGATTACCAAATCTGAATCTATTTACTGATCAGATATCCCAAATCGAATACAGATAATAAACCAGATATTTTTCATATAAAGAGCCACGCAATTAAATTTTCGATGGCAGAGCCGGCCCCGAAAAATGAAAAAATAAAATTGGCCCGGTCCAAAATTTAAATTTTGTGCCTTATTTTATATTTTTAGAATACTTTTGCTTTAAAATTATTAACAAATTTAAAAATATGGTGTCCTAAATTTTAAGGTGCCCAGTGCGGTTGGCCACTTTGCACACCCTCTCATGTTCAATGGTTTATGTAGAGCCTTGTTCAGGATATATGTTTTTGGCTTCACTTGTGAATTAAAATGGAGTATATTGAATTGCATGTTCAAACAAAAAGGTTGAATTGTAGAGTGGGCTTTCTGTACCCGATATTGAGCCAAGCCCAATTTGTTTAGGATTCAGGCCCACAATCGAGAATGTTGAAGTACCCTCCTCGGAAGTTTGGCGAATAAAAGGATAGAGAAGCGCGACAGGGAAGAAGGAGAGGGGTTCCATTCCGTTCTAAATTAATCTGTGTTAAGCTATCGGAAATAAATAAAATCGATCAGAAGAGCGATGATAGATACAGAGGCAACGCCGAGCGGCCATGTTAGGAACCACAGTGAATTGGGTCACAGCCTTGCCGAATCCGATGTATGTTTTTCTCTTTGTCCCCTACAATCTCCATTATTGTATATAAATGTAAATTTTGTATTCTCATGAGCTAGTTTCGTGTTATAAATTTGAAGGGATCTATTCTTACGACAATGTTTTTTACAACCATGTAATTTGGGCATACGATGATTGATCCTACACCCCACAACCCCATAAACACCCACGTCTTGGCCCGGCCCTTACGCACCCTCACATCCTCTCGGATTCTACAAATATTTGTTTTTTGACTTTATGGTTAAATATTTGACCAAAGTGATAGGTATTGCAACTAAAAAAAATGTGGGGTGCGGGCTGGGCCATGGCGTAGGGTATCCGGGGGCTACAGGGGGAGGAACAATCAATTTTGAACAATCAATTTTTTTAACGGAGTATCATAGATGCCCCAATGGCGTTATTGTAAGAAATACAACTACAGCAACAACAAAGCCTTTCCCACTATGTGGGGTCGGCTATATGGATCAAACAACACCATTGCACCCTATTGTGTATCATATATGCTGTGAGATCGTCCGCACGAAGGTCTCCCTTTATCAATGCTTGCCAAGTGGTCTACCTCTTCTTCCATCCACATGCATATTCACTATTTGGTCAACCCTTCTCACGTGATGTTCTATTGGTCTTCTCTCCACATGTCCAAACCATCTAAGACGAGTGTTTACTATTTTTCTTATAATATGTGCCACTCAACCTTTAGCTCTCATATCTCTATTCCTTATTCTATCTATACGCGTATGACCGCTCATCTAACGAAACATATTCATTTCCGCTACACTGACCTTGTGTTTAGGTTCATCCTTTGTTGCCCAACACTCTGTCCATACAATATAGTTAGTCTAATAGCAGTACAGTAAAATTTTTCCTTTAGTTTTAAAGGTATTTTTTTGTCACATATAAAGCCCGAAGCACTCTGCCATTTTGACCAATCGGCTTGAATCCTGTGATTAATATCATCTTGTATTTCTCCATTATCTTGAATGATACACCCAAGAAATTTAAATCTATTTACTTGTGGTATAGTTTTTTCTCCAACTTTTGTCTCAATGTTACTGTCTCTCTTTCTGTTGCCAAACTTGCACTCCATATACTCCGTTTTAGTGCGAGTTATACGCAAGGCATGCAACTCTAAAGCCTATCTCCATGAATCCAACTTCTCATTCAAATCCTCTCGTGATTTGCTCATAAGGATGATGTCATCGGCAATTAGCATGCTCCTTGGTATAGATTCTTGGATATGCTCGGTAAGAACGTCCAATACTAGTGTAAAAAGATATCGGCTTAACAATGACCCTTGGTGTAATCCTACACCGATGGGGAATTCCTCTGTTATCCCAGTCTGACTTCTCACACTCGTTGTAGTCCCCTCGTACATGTCTTTAATCGCACGAATATAAGCAATTCTTACTCCTTTTTTCTCTAGCACCTTCCACAAAACCTCTCTCACTACCCTGCCATATGCCTTTCCTAAATCAATAAAAGCCATGTGTAGATCTTTCTTTTTACTTCGGTACCTCGCCATCATTCTTCTCTTCAAGTATATAGCCTTTGTAGTCAATCTTCCTGGCATAAACTAAATTGGTTCTCTAACACCAAAGTCTCTTGTCTCAACCTCTGTTCAACCACTATTTCTCATAACTTCATTGTATGACTCATAAGTTTGATCCCTTTGTAGTTTCTACAACTTTGAATATCTCCCTCATTCTTGTAAATAAAAACCAAAAGACTCTTCCTCCATTCGATAGGCATCTTCTTAGATCTTAAAATCTCGTTAAAAAGCTTAGTTAGCCAGCAAATACCTTTTCCTCATAAACCTTTCCAAACTTCAATCGGAATATTGTCTAGGCCCACTGCTCTGCTATTCTTCATTTGTTTTAGGGCTTCCTTAACTTCAGTTTCTCAAATTCTTCGATAATAATTGAAGTTTTGGTCCCCCCTTCGTGTGTAGCCGATCGGAGCTTGAGAGATTCATATGCTACTCATTCAACAGATCATTGAAGTAGCTCTTCCACCAGCCGTTTATGCTTTCATCAGAAATCAAAACTTCACCACTTTAATGCACTTAACTTGGTCCAAATCTCGCATCTTTCTTTCTTGACCTTTTGCAATCTTGTAAATACGTCTTTCCCTTTCTTTCTTACCCAAAGACTGGTAAAACCCTTCATATGCTCTCAATTTTGCTTCACCTACAACCACTTTTGTCTTCATCTTAGCTATCTTATACCTTTCCGAACTTTCCACATCCCGATATAAAGACCACTCCTTGAAACATTCCCACTTTACCTTCTTTTGCACACCAGTGTCCCACCCCCATGATTCTTTGTCTCTTGCATTAGTACCTTTAGTTTCTCCAAGGGTATCTTTTGCCACCTTCCTAATAATATCTGCTATATCGAACCATAACTCTTCCGCAGTTCCATGTACATCCCATTTTGCTTCGTCTACTAAACGGATTGGCAAGTCCATTTGCTTATCACCCTTCAAGTGCCACCATCTAGTCCTTAGGTTCCCCTCTTAGTGACTTCTCCTTACCTTTCGTTGGATACGAAAATCCATAACTAGCATTCTATGTTAGGTGGTAAAACTCTCTCCTGGAATAATTTTGCAATTAGTACAAAATTTTTTATTCGATTTCCTTAGCAGAAAGAAATCAATTTGAGACCATGTCCTCCCACTCTAACAAGTTATAAGATGCTCGTGTAGCTTCTGAAAACAAGTGTTTACAATAAGAAGCGAGAAGGTCGAAGAGATATCTAAGATGGTTTTACCTTCTGCATTTGTTACCCCAAAGCCATGCCCTCCATGGATTTGTTAATACCCACTTCCATCCTTACCCACGTGTCCGTTTTTATCTCCTAAGAAAACTTTATCTCCTAATGGTGTATACCTTGTATTACACTTTGAGGTTTTCCCAAAACCTTGTGGTGTTTCTCTGAACCCACTTGTGGTGCGTAGGTACTAACTGCATGATGAGCATGTCCTTCTACTACCAGCTTTAATAAAATGATCCGATCTCCCACCCTCTGAACATCGACCACGTCTTTCTTCCATTGTTTATCTGCAATGATCCCAACTCCATTTCTGTTCTTCACCTTTCTTGTATACCATAGCTTGAAGTCTGACGAGTATTAATCCTTCTCCGTATCATAGTATCCACTAATTCCATAGACTTACCTGAGTGCCTATGTTCCATGTCCCAAGCCGCAAGACCTTTACCTTTACCTTTGCGAACTAGCTTATTTACCCACGTCCGTTCACCTAAATGTGAGAACCCTTGCTTATTTTTCACTACACCTGAGCACCAATGCAGCGACCCTAGCTCATTTGTCACTATACTAGAGCCATACAGTGCGTTGCTTCTAGGCAACAACCTAGCTTTAACGCAATATCGTATTTGATCCATGTCATGAAGATTCGACACAGTTTTACGTTGGTTGTCGAGACCTAACTACGTTATACACACACACACACACATACACATATATATACATACATACACATATATATACATACATACATACGTACACACACACACACACACATATATATGATGCTCAGATCCAAATGCTAGATTTTATTCTTATTTCTTTCACCAAGGTGCAATCTCACGTGAACTCGCCCCTATATACATACATACATACATACATACATACATACATACACACACACACACACACACATATATATATATATAGATTTGGTTCATATGAGAATGCGATCTTATGAAAGAAATAAGAATGAATCCAGTGCTTTAGATTGTGAGATCTAAGGGTCAAGATTGCATCAAAATTAGGTGCACCAAAATGGTTTGAAAATGCATCATGTCGTAATGCACCAAAATCCCTTGAAAATGCACTATCCCAAAATATGAGTGCAGGATGCAATCTGAGCCGCACGATGCATCAGATCCAAAGGCTAGATTTTATTCTTATTTCTTTCACCAAAGTGCATTCTCACCTGAACCGGCCCCTGTATGTATGTATGTATGTATGTATGTATGTATGTATGTATGTATGTATGTATGTATGTATGTATGTATGTATGTATGTATGTATGTATGTATGTATGTATGTATGTATGTATGTATGTATGTATGTATGTATGTATGTATGTATGTATGTATGTATGTATGTATGTATGTATGTATGTATGTATGTATGTATGTATGTATGTATGTATGTATGTATGTATGTATGTATGTATGTATGTATGTATGTATGTATGTATGTATGTATGTATGTATGTATGTATGTATGTATGTATGTATGTACGTACGTACGTACGTACGTACGTACGTACGTACGTACGTACGTACGTACAAATAAGTAGTGTACCTTTTCAAAACATAAAACCATCAACTATTGGATTGTAGCATCATAGGTGCCTCAATTTGGCCCTCAATTTGGCCGACACAATAATATGATATCAACATTATTAAGGCTTTGTGTTAAACCGAGTTGTTTCATACTTTCATCCACCTTGATTTTGTGGTACAATTTTGTGTTTACCCTTAACTTTCCACTTTTTATGACAAATATTGGTGAATTGTGTAGAAAAGAGATTATGATACACATGGTACATATACCAAAAAAAGAGAATTATCCCAAGAGCTGAATGTTGATACACAAGGTCCATCCACCAAAAGAAAATCGTTGGTGGAGCCGAATCTTGCTACACAGGATCCATATGCCATTGGTAAATGCAATGAGCTCACACCAGGTACGGTTAGGATGCCAAAACAAGTTCACGCATCACACAATTTTCGGAAGTGTGTATACATATATTATATACCAAATTGATATCAATTTTTTCAGTACATATATCTTTTACTTGGATTGCTAATCATGCTCATCTTTAATTATTTTTTCAGCATTTCTTCACCTCATACATTTCTTTATTAAGCTTTTAGCATTTTCAAAGTTAACGTGCACCGTAAAAAATGTATCCAAAACATTGGTGTTAGTCACAAATATTGTTTCCAAATACCAAATTTGAGAAGGGAAGCGGCATTTATTTGAAAAATCCACCCAACATAGCATAAAGCCTCTCTCTAACTAAATTATGTTGAGAGGCTATATCCAAAGGACACTAGACGCAAGGTATATACAATTTGAGAAGTTAAGCTAGAAAAATAAAAAAGATTGATCATTGGTATTATGGAAGTATTTATAGAGACGAATCTAACAAGATATTCCCTGAGTGTATTTTCATGTACATAGCGATCAGAAAGGATAGTCAAATGAGTGTGCCTGAATAATGTAAAGTTTAAACCGTTGTGATTATTTTGAAACCGGTGATGTACATATCACTTTGATGGAACTCGAAAGAGCAAGCCATTATAATCTTTCAAGCGTGAACCCTCAAGATTGTAGGAATTACGCACTTCAAAGGAAAGAGAAGGCAAAACACAATAAAACTATGTGATATGTATGCCTTCAGAAGTTCATCTTGCATTGCATCAAACATATAGGGAGCATGCAAACCAAAATACAAGAAATTGACTCCTGGATAATGACAACTTAAGTCCATAAATGTGAAATGATACTACAATAGTAAGAACACACAAAGTAGAGACTATAAGACTAGTGGACAACGAATCCTCCCATTCACCTAGCATTTTAGCATTATCCCCTCTTCCAAAGTGACCATCACCCCTACCCTAAAACCACTAAGACATTATTCTAGGTTCAAGCCCAACAAAACATGGTGTTATTCATCCCTCGTCTCATTTCATTCTTTATGTGTTGTTTTCACGGATTTTAAGAAAAAAATGCTAGAGTCAAAGTTATGTGGCTGGAACTTGGTAAGAAAAGAGGAAAACTTGGGCCATGTGGTTGAAATTTGATTAAAGAAGAGAGGAATAGTTTAATTATGAAGTAGGAATATTTTGACAACATTATTATATGATAGTGTTCTTACACTGCACTATTATTTCAGTTTGGAATGTCTTCATATGATACCGTTTAAATAAGCGTGATCCATGATAAGTTCTGGTAGTATCACGGACCGTGCCCACCCCTATGAAATATAAAAAGGAACATCCCCCTTGCCCCCCCCCCCCCCCCCCCCCTAGAAAAAGAAAAAAGAAGAGGAAGTTCTTCGTGTTAGATTTTTTAGTATATTTCAATTTTACGGTAGGTTTATATGAACACATCTGATTTGAAACTTAGAGGCAGAAATTTGTTAACTAAAGATGATGTCAAATTGTGCCACAAACCATTAGGTTGAGGACACGTTTACTTGGGTGTCATGCATTATGTCTCTCCTCTCGTGTGTGTAGTGGGAATAGATCGTGGCCTACGAGTCTACCACACACACATACACACACACACACTTTGAAAAGAATTGGGTCAAGTGGATGGTGGAGATTAAATAGTGTTAAATAGTGTAAAACAGTAAATGATGGTATATACCTTCTCATACACAAACACATCTAGTGAGATGAAATTTGATATGATTACATGAGATGACACAATGTGAGCCAACCCAAAAGCAAAATGACATTTTTGTAATATTGTCAGCTTTAAATTGAATGACACACAATGTGTCATTTCATGTGATCTGACCATAATGTAGTCTATCTGGAGTCGAGTCCAAATATATATACTCCCTTCGTCCCATTGTTTTTGTCTATTTTTCCCTTTCGATCTGACCCATTGTTTTTGTCCATTTCCAAATGGCCAATTTGCCCCTAATTCAAAACCCTTTACTCAATTGAATTGGCCACCATATTCATCGCGATTGTGCCATTTTCTATATAAAAAAGTTTTAGATCTGTATTAAAAACTCTCTCTCACTATAAACACTCGAATTCAAATCCAAAATATCCTCTCATTGACTTTACCATTGATTTCTAAGCAAAAGATATACCACTCCCTGAGACAGATTAATTGGGGTCAATTCTCCATTCCATCGCCGGCATCACTTCTCCGTCGGCTTCTTCGCCTCGCTATCGTCACCATTGCTTCTCACTTGCAGCTGTTGCTTGTAAGATATTGGTGATAAATTTGCCGCCAACACTTCTCGATCGACAACATCGTATCTCGACCTTCTCCGTCGTCGCCGTCGTCGTGGCTTCTAGATCTCAACTGTCTCTTCACAGATTTTATCTCGACTGTAGATTAGGCTTTTAAGGGCATTTTAGTAACTCTCTTCATTTATTCCCTTCTCAGTATTTGAGCTAAAATGAAAGTGGACATAAAGGATATATATATATATATATATATATATATATATATATATAAATATATATATATATATATATATATATATATATATATATATATATATATATATATATATATATATATATATATATATATATATATATATATATTGGTTCTGGTGAGAATGCAATCTTAGGAGAGAAATGAGAATGAATCTGGTGCTTTAGATTGTGCGATCTAAGGGTCAGGATTGCATCAAAATTAGATGCAACAAAATGATTTGCAGGATGCAATCTGAGCCGCAGGATGCATCAGATCCAACGGCTAGATTTCATTCTCATTTCTCTCCACAAGGTGCATCCGCCTAGCCGCCTAGGCAGTATGAAGGTATATTGGCGCCTCGCCTCGCCTTACCGCCTTACAAACTATGATCTGGTGCTTTAGATTGTGAGATCTAAGGGTCAGGATTGCATTAAAATTAGGTGCACTAAAATGGGTTTAAAATGTGTCACGTCGAAATGCACCAAAATCCTTTAAAAATACACTATCTCAAAATCTGAGTGCAGGATCCAATCTGAGTTGCACGATGCATCATATCCAAATGCTAGATTTTATTTTTATTTCTTTCACCAAGGTGCATTCTCACTTGAACCGGCCCCTATATGTGTGTGTGTGTCATGTATTTATTGTGTTCCTTATAGAATTTACACTAATGTTAGTTTCAAATGCTTTTGTATATATGCGTGTGAAACATTAATCCAATTTATTGGATGGCGATTATAAAAATTGTCTAGGTTGGATTGTTTTTAGGATGTTGATTCCCACAAACAACGATGATGCCATTAATCGTTACAAGCGTCATATTTGTCACCTGAAATCTCATTTTGAGAAGAAAAATGTTGAAGTGGATTTTCATTCCATAGCTACTGGAGTTGGAGTTGTAAGTAAAGTCTCATTATGCCGCTTTTTATTAGAGAAAATTGCTCCTAGGTACCCTATATTTTGAGAAACTAAAGTACCTCATATTTTTAAAATATACTCTGAGGTATCCTCTATTTTTAGAAACTAACTATCGGGTACCTCGCATTTTTAAAATATACTCCGAGGTACCTCCAAATATACATTAACTTACCCGTGAAGGACATCCCGTCTTACTCTTCGTCAAAGCCAGTTACGCCATTAATTTTAAGAATTAGAGGTTTGGAATTCCAAAAATAACCTTAGTTTTTATACTTTAATGATACAATCTATCGAGTTTAATCGAAGCTTTCGAATGAAACAGAATGTCCCTTATGGGTAAGTTAATGTATATTTGGAGGTACCCATTAGTTAGTTTCTAAAAATAGAGGGCACCCTGGAGTATATTTTGAAAATATGAGGTACCCGGCAATTAGTTTCTCAAAATACGGGATACCCAGTAGATATTTTCTGCTTTTTATTATGTGTGAACTACTATGTTTAGCATGCATTGGTTTACTCTAGATTTTGAAAGTGAAAGTGCCGCTTGAATGCCAGACTTGCGTGGGGGCCTTGAAATCATGTTAAGCCTTCTGTTATATGTCAAACTTTGATTATAATTTTTTTTGTTTTTTTAAATACAAGTGTGTACTCCCTCCATCCTGAATTAATCGTCTCACTCCATTATTACTGTACATATTTTTGTGAATGGTTAGTTAAAATAACATAGTGATGTCACCTCTCGTTTTATAGAGAATTTGATATGGTTTGTTATATTTTTTTATTTTCAAACTATGTACTAATATTTAAATTAAAAGGATTGAAAATAAATTTAGGCTAATCTCGTTATCCATAAAGAGAATTATTTTGAAATAAGGAAGTGTGGTGCATTATCGGGTGTGGTCATCTGATTATACTTTAAATTAAAGACATGCAGATCTGATTTGGTATGATTTGGGTTATACTCATTTGATCTGATTTGAATAACAATCAATAGCAAGTTGAAAAAATAAGACGAAGAGAATGTGACATATATCTTTCCGCGTATCTCATATTTCATACTTGTGAATTTACAATTGGTGTATTAGGACCCTTATTAATTATTTATGCATTTACTCGCCCAATACTCGTCACTTATATAAGTTCAGGTTGTATGTGAGAGTAATACAAATTGTTGTTCATAGGTTATGGTATCAGCGAAAAGGGATCCTAGACGCTCCATTGCTCATGTTGTTAATGCTTTTAATAAGGTTCACTGTTCTTTTTTACACACCATGCCTTATGAGAACTGCTTAACAAGATTACTTGTACCAGCTTCATTTGCAAAAAGATTGATTATTCTCTACACAATCAAGTCCAATCCGTGCAGACTTAAATTGTATCTAACAGGTGTGTAATAAACCGGTGTGGCATGTTCTTTCATTCATATGTTACTTCATATTACTACCTCAATCCCTGAGTATTTGTCCAATTTTGACTTTTTTCAGTCAACTATTTTCAATTTTTGACATATAATTAAATAAAATACGAGTATATATTGTAAATTATTTAGATAAAATAATATTTTGAAAATATTAGATGTAATAAATCTAATAAAACTATTTTGTATCAATATCTAATATCATTTTTATTTAATTTGAGATTAAAGTTTACCAATTTTGATTGAAAAAAGTCAAAAGTGGGCAAATACTCAGGGACGAAAGGCTAGGTCTTACTTTAGCTATGAATGTTCTTAATTCTTGGCATACTCTATGCAGATAACATATCAGTTTTTTGCCCCGGTGATGTGATTGTTGACGTGGAAGGGAGCCGTGGGCATGTACGTAATATGATTGCATCAATTGTTCCTTATCTGGAAACGTTTGAAGTTGATGAGACCATGATGTCTGAGTTCAAAGCTGGAGTAAGTTTGAATGCAAAAATATATCCATACTTGATAATATTCTCTTGCCTATAATCACTAATGTTTTTATGCACATGGGTACTGCACAGAATGGCATTCGTCCATCTTATCGTGAAATACATGCACCTGAAAAAACATTCTCAGGTGTGAAAGCTCAAAGAGAGTATATGGTTAGTGCCTTACACCCACACGAATCTTTATTTAGTTTAGAGTGAATTCGCAAGTCCTTTCTAATAAGACGTTTTTCTAAATTAGTCCTCAATAAGTAATAATTACTAACATAGTCCTTTGTAGTTGAATTGTTTTACGTATATAGTCTTCTATAAAAATGCCTTTTAAATGACAGTTAAATGGAGGGTATTTATGTATTTTCCATTTCGGAAAAACATTTACTTAGAAATCATTAGTTTGGAAAAATACTTTATTATAAAGAAGTATTTCGAGAATATACTATAAGTCTAGATGATCGAAAATAACAAAATAATTTCTATTTGACTGACATTTAATATATATTTTTGGTTTAGGACCATTAGAAAGGACTAATTTGGGAAACACCTTATTAGAAAGGACTGTTTTGAGATTTCACTCTATAGTTTATTTAAAAAACAATTAATTATTGAGACCTTTTTTTTTGGAATGTAAAGCACATATTATTAAACATCAACCCACCAAGCTAAGGATCAAAGTTGTCAAACTGTAACAAGTTTTTTGTGTCATTTACCCTTGAATTTTTCAAAAATTGCATGAACTTTTCTTGAACATCAAAAATTACACCAATGCCCCTTGAACTTTTAAAAATGTTGCACCAATAACCCTTTGCACCAGATTTGGGAATGCATTAATCACACGCTCATCCATACGGATTCTTCTAAAGTCATATATATACACCAAAAATATATAGATTTTCAGGTGGAAAAATTCGGCAGTCTCCAAGTCGCCAGGGTTCTTATTATGCACATTTGAATCCCTCTCTTTCCAAACATAATAACACACTGCATCCAAGGCAGCATTTTGTATCTTCCTCTTCAGTTCCTGTTTTTCTGCTTTACACAACTCCAAAGCTTCCTTAAGGTTCTTAGCAGTCCAATTATAGTGCAACCATGTAGATATTCTAGTGTGTAACTGTGTGGCAAACTGGCAGTGTATTGATCACCCCCGATCATGGTTCTGAAATTCGCTCTAACTTTAGTCAGTTTTCTCCAATAAAAACAAGAGTTGTTATGGACTTGAATGCTTCAGATTGAACCATCCCTAGATGTACCCAGAGTGAATCAGTTTCACACTTTTACCCATAACGCATCTTTATCACACAGATCCCATGACAATTTCATATTGTAAGCTTTATTCCATTACACCAAAATCTTCTACCCAGCACCCATAGTTACTAATGACGAGCGGCATTTGCTCCTATGGCGAAGAGGCTTGCTGTTTCCGCCTTCTGCTTTGGCATTGCCGTTTTACGTGAGGTGCGCCAGTGGCATTGCCGTTTTCGCTTTGATTTCTGGCGAGAGGCGTACGCCAACTGTGCCACTGCGCACCTTAGGTGCACCCACGCGACCGCCACACCCAAACCTGCACGGTGCTTAGGGTGCCTGTATTTTGCCGCAGCTGTGCTTCCCACGGTCATTAGTAGAAAGGGTAGTGTTGAAATCCCCTATAATGCACCAAGGACCAAGAATTCCCTCATGTAATTGCTCTAAATGATTCCAAATACCCTTCCTCTGGTTACAATCATTATGGGCATAAATGAATGTGATATAAAATGTGCTATCTATCCCAATTCTTCTGCCCTTACAATGGATTAGCTGATCAGACCCATCAAGGATAGACATCAGAAGCTGCCTTTTATTCCAAAGTATCCAAATTCTTCCAAGCTGGTGGTGTTTATGATAAGTAATATGACCCTGAATCGGGGAAAAGCTTAAGCTCTAAAATCTTTGAAGTTGCATTCCTTTATTCTTGTTTCCAACATACCCAATAAGCCAATATTATGTTTTTTGATGAGATGCCTTAATTCGAGTTGTTTATTGGGGCTATTTAGCCCTCTCACGTTTCAATTGCTGATCATAAAAGAAATGGCTAGTGCTAAATTTATAGGGCCTTGTGTAGAATATCATTGAGCACCACTCCACTACCCTTCTCAACCACATTTTCTAATATCACTTTCCTCGCTTTTTTTAGGCATCATTTGAAAATCCTTCTCACTTTCACCCATTTCTTTAAATTGTGTCATCCCTTCCTCCTTATTTCCTTCTGGAGTTTTGGTATTTTTCCATTTCTCTTTCTTTTGGCTTCTCCACCTCATCAGTTGTCTGTAGTTTAGGTCTCCAACCATCTTAGCTTTCACACTAGATTTCTTATTTCCTTCCTTTTACAAGTCATCTCTGAATGACCCAATTTTTGCAATAAGTACAAGTCCTTGGGCATTATTCATATGACAGTTTGTGTAACCACTCTGTCATTCTCTTTCACAAATTTAATAGCATCTCGGAAATCTTGTCTCAACTGCACTCCTATCTGTATTCTATGGTAAATTTCATCAATGGTACATGAACTTTAGCTAGAATTTCGAAGTGGTACCTAAACTTCAAATCCTTTCAAAAAAATCCCTGAAATTACCCAATCCTTTCACTAAAAGTCCATTTGCCCGTTTCTAGGTTAACTTCCGGTCATTTGGGCCAAATTAGAATTTTATATATTTTAAAATTTTCAATTTGATCCCATTTCTTTTGTTTTTTTTCTTCCGCTACCTGCCGCCGTCACACCACCTCAAACTCGCCGGAAAATCAACCTGGTTCGATTCCGACGGGACTAACGCAATTCTCTTCGTCTTGATACGAGGATCAAGAATATCCAAATCATTTTGTCCAATTTGGCCTGTAACTCCTCGAATTTGAATTTTTCCACCTGAAAAAACCCTAAAATCCAAAATTGGGAGTTTTTTCAAATCGCCATCAAATCTTGCAATTGAGGGGTCCTTGGACGTCGCCGTGATGCCACGAACACATTGGAAGGGATGAGCGGCGTCAATTTTGCCGGAGGTGGACGGAAAACACCCCGACCCGCCGGAAAATGCCGCCTCCTTCCGGCGGGTCAGGGCGTTTTCCGGCCACCTCCGGCCAAATTGACGCCGCTCATCCCCTCCAATGTGTTCTTGCTCTCGGTGATCCCCAAGGACTCCTCAATTGCAAGATTTGATGACGATTTGCAAAATTCCCAATTTTGGACTCAATTTCGAATTTTAGGGTTTTTTCGAGTGGAAAAATTCAAATTGAAGGAGTTACAGGCCAAATTGGACAAAATGATTTAGATATTCTTGATCCTCGTCTCAAGACGAAGAGAATGGCGTTGGTCTCACCGGAATCGGACCAGGTTGATTTTCTAGCGAGTTTGAGGTGGTATGACGGCGGCAGGGAGCGGAAGAAAAAAAACAAAAGAAAGTCATTCACCCAAACAGAGTGTGGTGTAGATGAACAACACACTCTACTGTACAATCTTCATTCCCTCTCTTGCAAGGTTGCTTTGCAATACATTGATTAATCCAAACTTTTCTCATTTTGTAGGTTTGCGACCACAAACGAATTCCCCTGTCATATATTGATTATCTAATTGGCAAAGACGGTGCAAATATTAAAAATATATGGAAATCAAGTCCGGCGGCATCCGTTTACTTGAAAACGTTTACACTTAAAGAGGTGATTATTTCTATTGAGGGTGAATGTTATTTAGATGCTAAGGATGCAGAGATTGCAATGGAGGTACACACCTGCCGAACACATTATTTGATGAACTCTCTAGAAGTAGAGCATAGAATTTAGTTAATAAAGAGTCTTGTTTATTTATTTGCAGGATTTGATTCCAGAAGACGAAAAGATAGATGGAGAACTTGTCTTTGAGGCCATGATGCAAGCGCAGGTAGGGTACTCTGGGAATTTTGTGGAGGATTTACCTTCAGAGGGAGGGAGGGAATAGTGAGGATCAGGGGTGGGCATGAAATCCGTTCCCGTTGGACCGTTCTGAAAAATCCCGAATCCGTTTTGTAATTGTACCGAATAATTGGGACTCTATTTTTTTATCCCGAACCCGTTCCGTTCCATTATCAAATGTGACATGAGCGGGACAACTTAAATTTATACCGATCCATTCCGTTTGTTCCGTTTTATCTACTCTATTAATATATAATTCTAATTATATACACTCATTCTTTAATTAAGGTCCCGTTTGGCATCAGCGTCAGAGATTAGCGTTAGCGTTTTGAAAAAGCTATCCGACGGTAGCCTTTAGCGTTAGTGTTTTCAAAATTAATCTGCACCGTTAAAATTTTATCCAAAACGCTAACGCTAATCGAAAACGCTGTTACCAAACAAAGCCTAATTAAGTTAACTTCAAGTTTCAACCCAAAATTTATTAAATTTGTTTGGTCTTAACTTCAAAGTCCAGACTCCGGAGCCCAATTCCGTCCCATTATTAAGCTAATTCACTTTTAAAGTTTTAATACACAATTCTGTAAAAATTCAGTGGACATTGGCTAATTGCTTGGTGTACACAACTAGTTTTTGGATGTCTTTGGGAGTTAATGACTTTTATTTATGACATTTTGTGACTTTTGGATTGAGTACCCACCTTCTTATGTTCGGTATTAGGACAAAGTGGAACGACCCGAATCCGTCCCGGTTTGTTCCGATCCCGAATTTTATGGGACAAACCGGGATAAGATTGTAATCCGAACCGTTCCGAACCGTTTATATATAACGGAACAAGACGTGGAACAACTTAAATCCGGACCGTCCCGATCCGTGCCCACCCCTAGTGAGGATTTTGATATGATTAAAGCACAACTTGAAGAGCACTTATCTCATAGCTTCACTAATGGGAGGAAATTAAGGGGAGAATGTGATGATGTGGAGGGAAAAATGAGAAAGAAATTATGTTCAACTTATTTTTTTTGCTTATTACTTATCTTTATTAAAATTAGATCAGACTAAATCTAAACAAAATTAATAATATTATTTTTCTTAGTATTATTATTACTGTTATTATTATTAACATTATTATTAGTATTATTATTACTATTACTATTATGATTATAATTATTATTACAATTGTTACTATTATTACTACTATTATTATTGTTGCTATTAATATTAATGTAATTATAATTATTACTATTATTATTATGGCCCGGTTCCATGGCTACTGGATTCCAGTGGCCATGGAAGCCACTGCTACCCTTCGGAGCTCCGTTCACAAATTGATGATTCCTATCCCCCTAACCCTCCGATAACCCCCCCCCCCCCCCCCCGCTAAGTTCCGACTCATACTCATCATTCGTGGCAGAGGTTATATGCGCTAAGTCATAATTCACGCTTGTGTTTGCCTGGATGCATTATAAGGCTAGAGTATGCGCTATTTCTAACATATATTGGTTTTAAAAGAGTTAATAACGTATGAATTTATTCGAATAATCGAATAATTAAAATAAAGATCCAATTTATATCTCAAAAATTGAAGAACATCCAAAAAAAATTATTTTGCATTTTGGTATAAAATAGATTTCAACAAGAGGATTGGTTGCCCCTTGGACCCGCCATTGAAAACAATTGATGCCTACACTCACTCAAACAAATGACACAAAGAATTAAGAGAAGTGGAGTACATGCTCTTTTGAGAACAACTTTTGTAAACAGACACAAAATTGGTTGACAAAATTGACCCTAAAAACAGGATCCTCCACATCCCAACCAAAGAAAATGAGTGATATTGACATTCCGAATTCTTGGGCGGTTCCATTGACATAGCATATGCAACGGCGAGGTCTTCCTCTGACTCGCCCTGCCACATCAGATACTTCCTCGATTAGCAAGGAGAAGAATAGGCATTCCACCCTGGTGAGTGAGGCATGTGCGAGGCAAGTAGGTTCTTTTTTTTCTTTTTTTTTCCTTTTCTTTTTTTGAAGAAATGGGGTGTAGCAATCAATGGAATAAGAAGAAAAGGATACGGATGGATTGATGTTTTTTATACAAAAATGCTTTTATTTTTTGTAAGGCATTTAAATAAATTAGATAACATATTTTTAAATTTTTTTAATAAGGAAAAGTAAAATTTCTTTAATCTTTTTGAATAATAAGGAAAAACAATACTTCTATTTTTAAATAAATGTTATAGAAGTATTTTTATGATCAAATAAATAATTAAAATCATTTTTATTAATTAAAATACATTAAAAAGGTGTAAAAATAATAAAAAGAATGACTTGCCATTGTAAGGCAAGTAATTCCACTCATTTGTCACACGATGACTGAATTGATTTTAATTGGCTAAAATATTCCATGTCATGGTGTGACATTCCATTTCTTACTTGTCATTGTTCATGCTCTAAGGGCACTGGTACTACTTCTAATGCTGAGCAGCTTTATCACCATTTTGACGCATAGGGGGCGTTAAACACCGCCCCCCTCCCCCGTTAAAAGTGCGTTAAAATACTTGCGTCAAATTTTTGACGCGGTTTGAAGGCATATCACGCCTTCTTGTTTCGTTTTTCTCCACTTTTTTCCTCTTTTTTCTCTATAAATTTAATTTAATTTTTTTAAAAAAAAATTCAACACAAATACAAATTTCTCTCTATCTATCATCTTTTTTAACAAAAATTATTATTCAAGTATTTTATTTATTTTTTCATGAATGTAATTTTTTTATTTAATGAATGTAATGTTTTTATTTAATTAATTTAGTTTTTTAAATAATGAATGTAATTTTTTATTTAATGAATGTAATTTTTTATTCAAAATCATGGAAACCGACCTTTCTACGTTGTCGGTTTTCAAACGGATGATCTACGAGCAAAGACAAAGAGAGATCAAGGTGAAATATAATTTGTGTTTCAATATAATTAAATAATAAATTAATTTAAATTTATTAATTTAAATTTAGAAGATGTATATTTAAAAATATAAAAAATGAAGGTTTGAAACCCCAGTTTGAAGCCCTGGGGCTTCAAACCCATTTCTAGTGAATTTTTGGTGTAAGTTAAAGCTGACGTGGCAGGGAGAGAAAGTTTGAAGTCCCGATTTTCAAACGTTTTAGAGTGAACATGATCTTAGAAACAAAGTCTATTATATTTTTCAAGAAAAAAATGATAAAACTTCATAAGTAAAAAATTTAAAAGTTTGAGAAATAGTGGGAATTTAAAAAATTCTAATATCCTAAATCCAAATCTCACAAGCCCCTCATTAATGAAGAAATCCTATTGCTGAAAACGAAAATGGCCGTTGCAACCTCTCTTTTTCCCATTATCTCCTTGCATTCTTCTTCTTCCTCTTCTTGCTCTGCTCTTTTTTTTTTTTTTTTTTTTTGCTCAAAACCACTTCCTCCATCAATTTGGCTCATCAAAATTCTTCCTCAATCCTCTTCTTTTTTTTTCTTTTCTTTTTATTGTTACTGTGAACAAACAAACAAACATCTTTATGGGACTTTTAATTCGGGCATCGCATGTTTAAAAGAATTCAATGCTTGAGCCGACATAGCCGCTCGACTATTAGTCTATTATTGAGACCAGAAAACTGAAATTATTTTCTTCTGGTTCTGTATTTATAACTTTTATTGTAAGGAAGTGTTTGGTTCTTCTTCTTCGATTTGATGCTAGAGAATAACATTTTTTCTGGGTAGAGTGCCGTTGAGCTCCTTTTCAAACATCCCTATTCATTGCCATTCTTAACTCCTCATTTTATAGACGTTTGTCAGTTTCTTTTGCTTCTTGAAGCACATATATACATAGAACTGTAAATATATAGTGGCTATTACAAGTAGATCCACTATTTCATCTTCTACTTTTCAGCTGCAAAATCAAAGCTTGCATGTTCTTGAATTTTTAGAGACAAGATTCAATTTTTCAGCTGCCCTTTTAATTGTAAGCTTCAATTCTCTAAATCTCTTCAAATCTAGTTTGTTTGTGTTTGTCTTTCTTTTTTTTCGGGCAAAGATTGATTCAGATGGGATAAATTAACTGATTATGGGGTTTGATTTGGGTAATCTGAGATTAGATTTGTAATGTTAGGATTGAGATCATGTTTTGTTAATGAGTTTGTCTTGAACTTTAATATATTTGAGATTTGAGATTCTGAGGTAATTGTGTTGGAGTCAATCTGATTACCTTGGATTTCTTAAGATATTGTGTGACTTATCTTGGCAGTTTCCCATTTATGTCCTTAATCACTTGTCCTTGTATTTCATTTGAAACATATTAATATTACTTTCTCTATCCTGTTATTTTTTGGAAAACGAGGGGAGGAACACATGAATATTAAAAGTTAAATTGTGCGATTGATATTGAAGTCGAAACAAATGTAAAAATTTATGTGAGTCACACTAATGATACTCTATATAAAAAATGGTATGTGAAAAAATTGAGGGTTAAATTGTCCTAAAATTTTCTTTTCATTTAACCAAACACTTCCTGTACTGGACATGTGAAATGAAAATTAGGAAACCCCCATTGTGAAGGAAACCAAAATAGGAGTTTTAATAGTGTAATTGTATGATTGGAGACACTCAATAATGCCATAGTAAGACTGGAATATCACTTTGTCCCACTTTAAAAGAAGAAAAAAAGAAAGAAATTTGTTTGCATATAATTCCACCCTTATCACTCAAGGAATAGTGTAATACTGAACAAAGAAACTGCTCAACTTTTGCTTTTGCTTTTAACTATGCCTTCCATTTTTTTCTTTCAGTCTTTGGTCCCAGATTCTTTAGCACCAACTTTTTCTTTACCACTTTTTTTTATGCCTCTTAGTCTTAATGCTTGTTTATAATGCCCTCAAAATTTTATATCTTCTGGTAAGAAAAAGTGTTACCAACTTACCATTGATGAAAAAGTTATTGAAGGCTGCCATTTTACCCTTCTCTGGTAAGTGCAATGAATGCAGTAAATCTTCAACTTTTAGTGACCAAGAAACTGCAAAATTTTCAACTTTTTATACTCAACTCTTGAAAACTTTGGCCCTTAGGAATGCAATTCTTTTTCTTTTCCCAATAGATCAAAGGAACCCCTTGTTTTTACATCACAATATCTTTGTCTTCCAAGTGCTGTAATTCAAAAGGTTTTGTTTTCATAATTTCCTTGGGATGATTACACCAGCCTTTTACCAATTATTTATCTTTACGATACTTTC
This sequence comes from Cuscuta australis, assembly GCA_003260385.1. NCBI lineage: Eukaryota > Viridiplantae > Streptophyta > Magnoliopsida > Solanales > Convolvulaceae > Cuscuta > Cuscuta australis. Next base: position 877,078 of record NQVE01000035.1, read on the forward strand.
AAAATTACTTTTATGGTCTTTAGTGCTCTTGCTTTAAGTATACACTTTCAAAGTATCAGATAAATTGAAATTCACACCTCAAATATAAAAACATGGTAAAGGTGGGAAGAATGGCTTTTTTTTTGTTTTTTCCTCTTTTTATCTTGTTTGCCAAATCTAGTATTTCCGGATACTATAATTTCTTCATGTTCCTGTACTATTCATACTGATTATCACCTGTTTCATCTTCTTCTTGGTCTGTCAAACAGAATGCTCCCACCTAGAAGAGGAATCAACATTAAGAAAAACACAATGGGGCTCAAAGTCTTATTACCATCACATTTTGCCTTAGTTTTCTGCTTCCTAGCAGTTCTTCATGGGACTTCTGCATCTCTTGAATCTGATGGAAAAGCTCTACTAGACTTTGCTGCTTCTGTTCCCCATCGCAGGAAGCTCAACTGGAATTCATCCTCCTTGATCTGCAGTCAATGGGCTGGAATTAAGTGTAATAAAGATGGGACAAGAGTGATAGGATTCCATCTTCCAGCTTTTGGTTTTTTTGGTCCTATTCCAGAAGGGACTATTGGAAAGATTGATGCTCTGAGGGTTCTTAGCTTGAGAGGAAACCATCTCAGTGGAGCTCTTCCTTCTGATATACTCTCCATCCCTACCCTTCGATACGTTTATCTTCAAGATAACAACTTTACTGGAAAAATCCCTTCTTCATTCTCTCCCAGGCTTGTTTCAATTGATCTATCCAGAAATTCTTTTACTGGAGAAATCCCAGCCACAATCAAGAACTTGACACGTTTAACTGTCTTGTTGCTTCAGAATAACTTCTTATCTGGTTCTGTCCCAAATCTTGAATCCTCAAAGCTAAAGTTCATGAATTTGAGTCACAACTTGCTAAACGGTTTGATCCCGGATTCCTTGCAGAACTTTCCAGCCTCTTCATTTCTGGGTAACTCTCATCTTTGTGGGAAACCACTCTCTCAGTGCCATCCAACCAGAGAAATAGCAAAAGATCCAATTTTTAAGAAGAAGAAGAAGAAGCTCAGTGTAGGGACTGTGATTGCCATTGCTATAGGATGCTGTTCTTTCGTAGCTTTCTTGGCATTGATGGTCTCCTTCTTATTCTTCAAGAAGAGAGTCTCCGACGGGAGTGAGGCGAAAGAGAAGGTCGCCAACGGCGGGAGGAGCGAGAAGCCCGAGGATTTCGGGAGTGGGGTCCAAGACGCAGAGAAGAACAAACTGGTGTTCTTTGAGGGATGTTCTTACAGCTTTGATCTTGAGGATCTGTTGAGGGCTTCTGCTGAGGTCCTTGGGAAGGGCAGTTATGGAACAGCGTACAAGGCGTGTTTGGACGAGACGACAATGGTGGTCGTGAAGAGGCTGAGAGAGGTTGGAGCTGGGAAGAGAGAGTTTGAACAACAGTTGGAGCTTCTTGGAAGGATCGGACGCCATCCGAACATATTGTCGCCAAAGGCTTATTACTATTCCAAGGATGAGAAGCTTGTTGTTCATGAGTACATGCCTGTTGGCAGCTTGTTTGAAGCTCTTCATGGTATGATTTTCTCCAAATTCAAATCTTTGAATGCAATCCTTAAACATTTTTCTTGCATTGTCTTAGAGTATAAAACATTTTCGCGGGATTCTACTTTGTTGTTGTTGTTGTTGTAGCCGGTTCTTTAACATTGTATCAGAGTCTTGTTGATTTATGAGTTTCCATTTTGATTCTTGTTTCCATAAGGTCATTCACAAAGATTGATTTTTTCACTTGTATAATTAACAGGAAATAGAAGCTCAGATAGAAGTCCTCTAGACTGGAGATCGAGGCTGAACATCGCCCTCGGGGCGGCAAGGGGGATTGCCCATATCCACGCCGAAGGTGGCGTAAGATTCACTCACGGAAACATCAAGTCCTCCAACGTACTCCTCACCGCTAACCTCACCCCGTGCGTTTCCGACTTCGGGATGAGCCCTTTGATGAACTACATTGCCGTGAAACACCGTGGGCCCGGGTACCGGGCCCCCGAGATGATCGAGGCCCGAAAGGTCACGCAGAAATCCGACGTGTACGGCTTTGGCGTGCTCCTCCTCGAGCTACTAACGGGGAAGTCGCCGATTCACGATGAAGTGGTCGACTTGCCGAGGTGGGTCCGGTCCGTCGTCCGCGAGGAGTGGACCGCTGAGGTCTTCGACGTGGAGTTGCTGAGGTGCGGGAGCAATGTGGAGGAGGAGATGGTGGCAGTGCTCCAGATTGGCATCGCGTGCGTGGCGAAGCCGCAAGACATGCGGCCCGCCATGGACGAAGTCGTGAGGATGATCGAGGATGTCGTGCAACAGCTCGAGGACGGAAGCCGTCCGTCCTCGGCCGACCGGTCTAGAGGGTCGTACACGCCAACCCCAGAGAGACTCTTCACCAAAGGTCCATATGACAACCCTTATTAGACCCTGTCTGGTTGGGAGATTTCGGAGGGATTATCTTCCGAAATCTGACCACCAAACAAGGGATTGCATGAGCATATAAATCATCAGTCCTATTTTTTTTGTAATAGTTAGTATATTACACTGATGCAATTTATTTTATTATTAGTGTATTAAAGAAGTAAATGTTGTTAATGTGATTGTTTTAATTGCTCCTTGCGTAATACTATTAGAGTTCATTACCAAAGCTAATCTTGTAATTTTTGTTCTTGACAGAAACATAATACACTCTCCAGTCTCATTATTTTTCGGACATGAAAGATTGTATAGTTGGTTTTAATGTCAAAAGAAAATTTAAATAAGAATAAATATAAAAAAAGGTCTAAAATGACACTACTAACACCGATGTCATTTGCTTACATTATTTTGTTTTAGACACCTATAGTGTACTATTCGTAAAAATAATACTCCGCTTCCCTCGTGAACCTCCCACCCAAGCCGCTTCACTACCATGACAGTATACGTAAATGGTGTGTCATTTTAGACACTCTCAAATATAAAACACACAAATATATAACAAAAGGAAAATTTGAAGTTTTTGAGTTTATCGAGTCACGCTGTTGACCTTCTCGGTTGAAGATATTGACTTTTGACCAATGGTCTTGATCAATAATGTACTCTCGTAATTTCGTAATATTCCAACAAAAGTTTCAAAATATAAAATCTTACCATTTGTATACTCAAATATTCATTTTGAAAATAAGAAATAAAGTATATAATTTTATGAGACAAAGGTAATAATAATTACAATCACGAAGTAACATTTTTCGCAATCAACCTATATTCACATCTTTTATTATAAGAAATACTCCGTATATTCATAATTTATTCCATTCAAATAAAAATAAAAATGTTCCAAATTTATAATGAAATTTCAAAGGAGTGTTAACAACAAACGAGAACAATACAAAAGTGAGATACATTGAGTAAAAAGTTTCATACTCCGTACTTTTTTTTTCTGGTCTCAAACACAAAACAACAACCTTTGAGAAAAAATATTGGCTAAAAAAATTCTCACTTCCAACACATATTTTCTTTGTCCCAAAAAAGATTTTTTATTATTTACATGGTTAAATTTTATTAAATTTGTTACATATTTGAGAAAAATAATATAATCATGTCATTTTTTATCTCGTAAAACTTTTGATGTACTTTTTTAATATGAAAAAAATTAATTTTTGATTCCACACTAGGTTTCAAATCGATTCGATTGAAAAAATATTCAGTCAAACATTATAAACCGAGACGAATGATTTAAATAAGGACGAGATTAGTAATATTTTTTATGGGATGCATGTAATATCTAAGTACTAATCCCTTCGTCTTGAATTCATTGTCACCAATACTACTACGTTTTTGTTTGCACGTTTCGTTGACCGTCACATGAAATAAATTATTTATGTCACATCTTGTTTTATACATTTTTTATGTAGTTTTAAAATATGTAAATTGTACTTTTTATTTATTTACTAATTTCTAATTGTTTAAAAGAATCAGAAATAATCAAGAGAAAATGTTATTTTGCAAGTCATCCAAAACATGATGATTATACTCAGACGAAAAAAAGTAGAATAATTAATTGATTTTACATTCACCATAATAAGCAAGAGCTGCTTTGACCAACAACCCAAAGAGGGCAAAAGGGGCGGAGAAGAAAGGGCTATGGTCACTATCCAAAGAGTAGACCGTCGCCGGCGGCCACTTGTTGATCATCGAATCTTGTTGCTCCACCTTGACGACGTTGTCTTGTCTTGTTCTTATATAAATCCGAGGAACTTTTTCTACATTATTGTCTAACTCCGTGAAATTAGCGCTCGTTAATGCTTTAATCGGTCCTCGTCTCAACAACATTTCTGCCAACATTGAATCCTATATAGCATATACATATATAGAGTAAATATCGAATATCTAAGTAATGAATAATCTTGGATTTTTCATGGTAATATTGGAATAAGTAAATAAGGCAATGCAATAACGAAAATTAATTTTAAAATACAAAAAAAAAAAATAGATCGTCTTAGCTCACAGATTTTTTTCCATTTGTTACTTGTTTTTATTGGAATCAGATCAGAATAAAAAATAATTTTTAGTATTTTTTGATACAAGAAACATATTAAATATAACTACAAATCATATTAGAATTCAATTGGTTCAATTCAAAACTAATTAAATAAATTGAAGAGAATAAATCCTAAGACCAACCAAGAGTTGTTGGCTTCAGCCAACACAAAAGGCCCAAAGACAAAGCGGATATTTGGATAAGCTCATTATAGCTTAAGAATTTGGGCCTTGTGGGCTGAGGCCAAACACTAAAGTTGACTAGGAGCCCATTTCGCCACTTTTTCTCAGGCTTGTCTCCTCCTTTTAACTTAGGGCTTTCTTTGTTGGGCTAGACCTAAAAGTCCCATCTTCAATAGGCTAGACCAATATATATCTATGACCCATCAATAAGATACAGTATACTCTGTAATTTTTACTTAGGGCATGTTTGGTGAATAAAGTAGATATAGCTTTCGATATCTAAAATATCAAATTCTAGATTCAAAATTGAAATTAGGGGATATATCCAAACATTGATCTCAGAAGGCAGCACTGATATCGGACATATACCCGATATGAGTGCTGCAATTTGAAATCGGTTTGTTCTCAAAACATTTATCTCAAATTTCAAAATTTATAATAATTTTTTCAAATTTCAGAACGTACATAGCTTATCATATCTCTAAAAATCATCAAACGAACTCTTGAAACATTGATCAAATTTCATGTATCGATTTATCATACGCAAAAAAATTTACCTCAATTGGGCTCATTTGGTAAATGATTTTCCTTTGTAGTGTTTTCTTGACAACTGCGCTTGTCGGAGGCCCATCTCGACCAAACCCGAAGCCCATATCGTAGACATCATCCGCTCCACCAAAGTCTGATAAATCTGGAATTCCCTGCATTTCATACCGGACATTGGCATGTTTGGTAATTAAACCAAATATTAGTCCCTCTCTTCTAGTGTGTTTATCAAATTTAACATTATTAAAATTCAATTGGATGCTTGATCATCAATTCAATAAATATTATGGAGTACTTGGCTGCAATGTATATTATCAAAATTAAATTACTTTTTGAAATATTTTATATGAAAAATGGGATAAACTCATTTTGTTATACCTCAGAGAGTATATTATAGTGTAATTGGATTAACTATTTGACTAATGATATCATTATAATCATAAAAAAAAGTTTGGTGGTGCGAAGTGCACGCTTCATTGATTTTGTGATGACAAAAGTCTCGTTTTAACAAGGGTTCCAAGGGAGCAGCACCCCCTTGGCGGAGGTTCGAGGGCAGCGTCCCTAAGCTGGGTTCAAGGGGGCAACAGGTAGTAAAATACATTGAAACGAAAGTATTAAAAGGTCAAAATGTGAGAGTGAATTATAATCTACAATTTTTTTTCTTTTTAAAAATGAATGTTGTGTGATGTAAGTATAATTCTTATCATTTCTATATCATCGAAATATATTTCAGTTACTACTCAGTATTTTTTTTTTTTACTTTTTACTAGTAATATTTTTATCAAGACATAAAGCCAAACAGTAAAAAAATTATAAAGTTTTTTTTTGGTGAAGAAAAAGAGTAGGTCCATTTTTAGAGAGGGAATGTATGTGTTTTTATGGTATGTTTTTTTTTGTTTGTCGATTTGTTTAATATATTTATGGTCACATGAAGTTGGTGGAAACTACAAACGGAAAAAGTTACATTCCCGTCACATGTATTATGATCCATTATATAAAAGAAAATATATATTTATTATATTTATTCTCCTCACATGGCATGATCTTCATTATATTTGAAAATCTAAAAAGGGTAAAGGGTGACTCATATAATTTGTATTTATTCATCGAGAATCACAAATCTTTGTTAATTTACTTCGTAATTATTCCCACAAAATTTCATCAACATTTTTTTCTTCAAAAATACTCTATCTATCACGAAATAAACATTTTATTTACCTTTTCAGTCCCAAAGTTTTCCTTTAAGTAAGTTTTTTTTAATTCAAATTGTTTAAACAATGGTACAAAATAAAGAAAAAATAAAAAATTTGACCACTGAACAGTGAAATAAGATGATACTAGTTTCAAGTGTAAATTGATGATATACACTCATTTGGAGCTTCTCCGTCATCTCCGATGCTCAGGTTGCAACATTAATGATTACCCCACCCCAACCCGACCCGACCTCCACAACCCCGATCTAGACCTCCCTTTTATCCCTCCAAATGTGAATATATAGCCTCACATTTGAAGGGCCGGGTATAGTCGTGCAGAGGTAGGAGTAAGGTGGTGTGTGGTGGGAGGTTTGGGGTTGAAGTTAAAGGTATGAATCATTAATTTTAATTTCGAGCATCGAAAGAACTCCAAGTGAGTGAGTGTACAACAGAAATCAGTATCAACGAAACCTTGATTGCCACGTGAAAAAGTTTATTTCTACTCCCTCCGTCCCAAAAAGATTTACACGTTTCAAAAAAATTGCGTCTCATAATCCCTTACCCATTTCTATAAAAAAACCACTTTTACCCCTTACTATTTCAAACCCTACCTATCACATCATCCTTTTTTCCTAATAATCTACACATCACATCCTACTTTACCCATCACATCAAGGGTATTTTTGGAAAATCAACACAAAATTATCTCTCCCTTAATTTCAACTTTAGTCAAAATTGATAACACTTTATGGGACGGAGGGAGTATATGTTCCGACAATGTCATGGGATTGCCCATGAAATATGGAAAGCAGCCAAATGTAGAGGCTAGGACTGTACTCACGTCTTTGAGGTCTTGTGGAGAAGAGAATCCATTTTTGAGCATAGTTGCAGCCAAATATATGGCTACCCTTATCCTTTCCGGATACTTATAACTTGCATCCGTTACGCTCAGCCCCCCTGCACTGTGACCTACCAAAATCACCTGTTTTTTTATTTATATATTATAATACGAGGTATATTTTAGCACTTCTTCTGTCCGAAAATGATCGTTCTCATTTGATTTTTCTTGGTCATATTTTGAAAAGTTTGCTTCTGAATGTGAAAAATATATATTATATTATGATACGAATTTAATATCAATTTATTCATATTGAAACGTAGTTTTGAAACATCAAATTTTATAAAATATACTTTCCTGTCTCTAAAACATCTTCCAAAAATACTCTTAATGTGATGGGTAAAAGTAAGATGCGATATGTAAATTATTAGTAAAAAGATATTATGTGATAGGTAGGATATAAAAAGTAAGGAGTACAAGTGATTTTTTAATAGATAAGAAAACATTTTTGGGGACAACAAAAATATGAAACAGAAGATCTTTTAGGAACGGTGGAGGTACGATACAAATATAGATATTAATGGTCAAAGTGCGACATTAGAGGCCGTGAAAAGTCAAATGAGAAAACATTTCCGGACCAATGGACGATGGAGTAACACTTAAGTTTGTGTTTTTGGTACTGGAATTATTATTAGTTAACTTAGCTTAATTAATGACAAATATTACAACATATGTATACGAGGAGGGGTATAAGTATATATGTGACCTGTTCTTGGGGAGGCAAGGAAGCGAGGAAATCGAGGAGGGGTTTGTTGTAGTCGTCGAAAGAGAGGACGTGGTCGGCGTCGGCGGGGTGGATTCCGGCGGCTTTGAGGTCGAGGCACGACACTTTGTAGCCGCAGTTCTCCATGAGACACCGCAGCTTGTACCAGCACCATGCCCCCCCGCCGATCCCGTGAACCAGCACGAAGTGTGGCGGTGGCGCCGCCGCCGGAATCTTCACCCCGGGCTGGTCTTCCGCTCCGGCGTAGTCTTCCCCCATTGTTTCAAACTAACTATGCCCTTAAGATGCGGTTAAATCTATTTGTATAGGGAATTTCTTGGACTAATTTAATTAAGTAGCTAGCTATAGTAGCTACCTCTCACTATATATACTTTTTTGACAAACTCTCACTTCTCTATTATACTCTCTCTTACTTGATGTGTTTTCCTTTATTTTGGTGAAATTTGCACTGAATATGACCAAAACATAAGTTATTTTTCAATGTAGGATTTAAATTTTTTTATTTCCTAAATAAGACTTAATAATGACTACTGAAACGAATAATATCCAAGTGATGCTGGACATTTAGTTGAATAATGACTAATAGATAATGACCAATGGTCCTAGATTATGAAATAAAAACATATGATCATGTATTGAGAAAGTCATTATGTTTTAGTTTTGTTTAGGTAAATTATCCTTTTTTATTTAGATTATTCCAAAAAAATATTTTCTTTTCTTTTTCTTCTACACAATTATAACAATATATATTCCATTTAATTTACTAAAAATCGTGTTAAGTTAAACAAGAAAAAGATTATGAGAAAAAGGGACTACCGTACCATTATAGCTTAAACTAATTGTACATGGCATATCGTGTGTTACTCCATTTGTCCTATATCTTTCTTTCTAGAGTATTATAACTCTCTCCATCCTAAAATATTCTTTCTGTCACTGTGTACGAGGTATGACAACTTATTTTTTAATTTAATTTATTTGATTGTAATTATAAAATTAAAATATAAAATTTATATATTTAAAAAATACATCAAAAGTTCTAGAAAATAAGAGGTGACAAGACTATATTATTTTATCAAATAATTAAGAAATCAGATAAAATATTCTTCGCACAACTTGTTTTATTAAATTTTTTTATATAGTTTTTGAGTATGTAAATTTTATCTTTTATTTTTATATCAATATTTAAATAAAATAGATCAAAACAACTTGGAGGGTTTCTTCATTTTGTGCAATGAGAGGAATTGAAAGATATGGGAGGAAGAGAGTATGATGCTCGGTTTATGTTATTTTAATTTTAAATTTGAATTGTTTATATAAAAATTGAAATAAAATCACATATATTTAAAAGTTATATCAATGGTCTACGAAATAATAGATTACAAATTTAATTATTTGATTTCAGCTAAATTAAAATAACGGAAAATAAAGAAATTTTTCTAAACAAGGTTAAAAAAATCGAACTTGTATTAAAATAATTAAGACCTTCTGATTTATATGCAGCCGTTCTCGTATAAGAAAGTTCAAAAAATTAAAAAAATTAGTATAAGAATTCTTGTTTATACGAAAAAGATGACGTAATTAGACTAGTCTAGTTTATCAATATTAATTACTCTCTCCGTCCACAAATAAACTTTACATTCATTATTCAAAGGGTCAAACTTTATTCACTTTGTTGGTCTATTTTCGTCATCCATTTGATAAAATAATATAGTCATGTCACCTTCAATTTTGTAGATCTTTTGATATAGTTTTTTAATATGCAATTTTTATTTTTCAATTCTACACCATTTTTGATATAAAATGATTTGAAAATAACATCAGTCGAACTTGTAACGCGTAATGTAAAGTTTATTTATGGACGGAAGAAGTATTAAATAACACGAAAGGTAATTATTAAAAAATAAAAGATAAAGAATTTCACACAAGTAATTAATGAGAAACGAGTAAAAGTATATAGGATGAAGGGTAAAATGTTGTGAGTTGTGACTGGTCACTATTGCTGTTTTAATTTGTCGATATATTGTTGGGATGGTATATTGAATTGGTATGTAATGTCACTCAATTAAGCTAGGGGTACACCAACATAGGGTACCCAAGTGTACACCAAAGCCAACACAGACACACACAGACACAAAATGTCTGTGTTGCACAGACATTTTGTGTCTGTGTGTGTCTGTGTTGCCTTGGTGTACACTTGAGGTACTCCATGTTGGTGTACCCCTAGCATTGCCCAATGTCACTATATAATGATGCCCGCACATTTTGTTGGGTGCGGCGCAATTAAAATGTCACTAAAACCCGTCTCAATTTGAATTGTATAGAAGCTATTTTTAATTCATACTCCGGGTTAGGGTTGTAAACGAACCAAATCGAATTGAATATTCATGAAAAAATATTCATATTCGTTAAGATGGAGTGGTATTCGAATTCGGTTCGAATTTTTTTTAAGATTCGTATTCGGTTCGTTTAATATATTAAACATATTCGGTTCATTTAAATATTCGATTCATTTAAATATATTCGGTTCATTTAAAAATATTCGTTTAAAAATATTTTATAACCATTTGATATATATATATATGTATGTATGTATGTATGTATGTATGTATGTATGTATGTATGTATGTATGTATGTATGTATATGTATATATGTGTGTGTGTGTGTGTGTGTATATATATATATATATATATATATATATATATATATATATATATATATATATATATATATATAATTTGTATAATTAGATTTATATTCCGAATATATTTGTCAAACTCACGAATCGAATACCCTTGATTCATATTCGTATTCGATAAGGATTCGAATATATATTCAGATTCGTATTCGTATTCGGATTTGAAAAAATCGAATACGAATCACCTTAAACGAATACGAATCACGAATTGAACAAAAAATATTCGATTCATTTACAACCCTACTCCGGGTATATTAAAAAATTAGACTAAAATTTTACCAAATGGGTGGCAACACAATAAATAATGCATAAGAGGTCTCATTTTGAAACTTTCCAATCTTTTCTCCATAATTTACAAATCAGGCTTCAATCATTTTTTTAGTACTCCCTCTTTCCCGAAGTATTTGTCTATTTTTGACTTTTTTGGTCAAAATTGGTAAACTTTGATTTCAAATTAAATATAAATGATATTAGATATTGATACAAAAATAGTTTTATTATATTTATTATATCAAATATTTTCAAAATATTATTTTTTCTAATTAATATACAATTTATATTTTATTTAATTACAAATCAAAAGTTGAAAATAATTTACTGGAAAAAAAGGTGGACAAATACTCAGGGGTGGAGTTAGTAGTACTCCTCCGTTTGAGAATAATCCTCTCATTTAACTTTTTTGGTCAAAATTTCTAAGCTTTGACTTCGATATATAAAAAATACATTGTATTTCAATATAAATATAATATCACTAGTTTCATTATAGAACATAGTTTTGAAATATAAATATTAATGATCAAAGAGTTACATTTAAAATCATTAAAAAAAGTCAAATAAAAAGATCATACTATTATTTATTTGATGAAGTAATAAATAATTTTGGCACCTTCTTTTTTTCTTGGCACCTTATTTTCAATGATTTTAAAAATAGTTTATGCTATAAAGATTGTCTAAATATTGACGTAAGGCAACTTAAAAATGTTATCCAAAGTCATAAAGTAAAATGTGGGACGTAACGTAAGGCATGGAGGTAAAATAACGTGACATGGTCAATAGACATAGTGGAGTATTTTCCGGGGAGCTTTTTCAAAAAAAAAATCAGTTTTACCTTACTTTCGGCCTGATAAAAGCTAGTGCTTGCAATTTTTGTACGATGTACTACGTAAAAAAGAAAAATGTTAGGGATACACGAAATGTATACTCTATTTGTCCCCTACTCACTCCTTGTCCACAAAAAAAGATAAGAAATTCAAAAAAAAATAAAATAAAATAAAATAAAAATGAATGGTGGAGAAGGGGGTGGTGTACATTTGGGGTACACCTTTGGTATATCCCTAGCATTGCTCCGTAAAAAAAACATGGTCAGATCAAATGTGACTATTATTTCAAGAAATTATTCTAAATAGGAGTAAAACTTTTAGTTGTTGTTCGTTTGATTTAGTTGCATTCGTCCGTTGTTGACATAACAAATCAAAGTTTTGTCCAAGTTATTTATCATGTTATTTTTTAGTCCTAATTTTATTGTTCTAGTTGTTCATTGGCACTCTTAATTCTCAATTTGAGAGGGAGTGTTAGGATATGTCAATGGTATGTGATAACGGGTCAAAGTAATGGGCTCATAATTTGGTCAAGATCATATCCTTGTAGCTATTATATACAACCTATTTATGTTTAATGAAATCATCAAGTTCAGTTCTAATACATTTCTGGAGTAACATTTACAGGTTATGGCTAGTAACAACATTTTAGTTAATATTTTAGGTTATTTTTAAACGGTACAGAGTAACTTAAAAATAGTAAAGATAAATATTGTGTTAATTAATTAACTTATTTCAAAATGTTAAAATTAAATGCAACCAAGGGTGGATCCTATCTTTGTAGATGTCAATGGGGGCAATTATCCCCGTTGAGTTTAAAAGTTTTTCTTAAGGCGATGTGTTTTCGGGGACTTGACGAGGTGTAAATGTGTATGATGTAGAATGATAAAAATGTGTGCTAGAGATGTGATGATGTGTGAATGTGTATTAAATTTTGATTGGTTAAAATTAAAAGAAAAAAGGAAACAGAAAAACCAGAGGGCAACGCCTTGAGGGCCGTCACCGCGTCAAGGGTAACACGCGCAATTATGGAAGAGGGGCGTGACGTAGGGTGGTGACGTTCTTCCTCACGCCCCATAACACACAGTCTTAAAAATATCTAAAATTTTAAAAACAAATTAGTAATGCCCCCATAAAAAGTGGCATACCTCCATAAAAAGAAATTTCAAGTAGAAAATCAAATATCTACAATTAAAATAAAAAAATTAAAATTTAATCATTTAAAATAACACAAATATAATTAGGAAATAACAATTACTCCGTATTAAGAGAAAGTAAAGCTCTAGAATGTATTTTTGAGATTTCTCATTAATTATTTGAATGCTACATTGAGTCAAAATAATTTTCTTTTTTACATGACTATTTGGAAAAAATGTCGTAGACGCTGCCCCCGAATGCCTGTAGACATATTGCCCCCATTTTTGTGATTCAGTACCATTTCATTCATTACTTATTTACTTTTAGATGTTTCGTTTATTGAATCTTTATTTGAATTTAGAAGAAATTCATCGAAACGAAATTCAGGTTAAAAAATATATACCGTCCTACGTACCGACGGTACCGTGTTATACAAAGCCATATCGTGTCTTGTACGAAATAAGTGAAGGTTGGGAAGTACTTTTTCTGCCCCAAAAAAAATTATTCCTTTTTTGGGATGTCCCAAAAAAAACCCTCTTCTTTCTTATTTTTAGAAATAATTTTGAGTGCCTTACCATTTTTCTCTTTTATCCCAATCAAAATTTTCTCTTTTATCCCAATATTAGGCCAGGCCCAACTTACTTGTCATATTGCAGCATATTCTTGAGCGGATATATTAGGCGATCCAAACAGCAGGAGCGATCCAAGCAATTTACAGCATTTTCCGGCCCAGAGATATTAGGCGATCCAAACCAACAGGGGCCCAAATAATTCAAATGAAAAAAGCGGGAACACGTTGCCCCAAATTCAAAAGGTTGCGTCCACCTGTCACGTGTAACGTTGAGGTGTAGGGCCCACGCAGTCCCCGCTGTCTCCATCATCGTCTTCTTCCTTTTTAAATCCCCCCTTTTGCTCCCTCGCCTCTTTCCATTTCCAATCGGAGCTGAATCTTCTGCTAATTAATTCCACTCTCCCTCTCTCAGTATCTAAGGTATCTATGTTCTTCTTACACTTGTGCGATTCGATCCATTGATTTCCTGGTTGTCATGAATCTCTGCTTGTTTTACCTTATTTTAGGGTTAACTATGGCGATTTGGCTTGCTTTTATTTACCTTTTTTGTTGCGTTCATGGTTAGTTTCAGATAATTTCTGTGCATTTTGCTTGGATTTGTGGATTTGATTTTCCAACATTGTTATAGTCCTGGACTCTTACTCGTCCAGATTTCGTAGTTTTCAAATGCTGTATGTGAGAAATTTCGTCTGGAAATGGGAGTGTGGTGTTTCTATTAGTAGAATTCTGAAAGTGAAAGAAGGGTTTTTTTCCTCTGGCAGAATTGAGTTGAGATCTATGATTAAGTGGAGTGCAAAAAAGCATGTTTGATCTCATTTCTGATCCATTGTTTCTTCCTAAATAAGCTCTTATACTCCCAAAGATAATCTCTCTGACCTCTAAATCATTCATTTTTGTGCTGTTGCTAAAGGTTCTAACTTTCTGATTTGTGAAACCGTGAAAACTTGTTGTGGTTTGATGTCTTAAACATTCTACATTCATTAGGTTCTGGCCAACTTGTTCATTTCCCTTTTAAATTTTGAGTTCTTGGGCTTGCTGTTTCCAGAAATGCACACGCAGAGAATGACACTGTATCTGTCTATTATATGTTAATGGGATTTGTTGTGTTCAATTCTTCTGCCAAACTTTTTAAGGTTCTTTCAGAACAAAACCACAACCTCTCCGTTAGTGGTCAGATTTTATTTATCTTCAAGAACGAAATCTTCTTCACCTGCCTGCTTCCATGCTTCGAGTCTCCTTTACGGTTCTTCGTCGACAACCTCTGCCTCTTCGAGTCTCCGTCATCTTCTTCATCTGCAACGCCAACGAGCAGTGACTACCGGTGCATCGATGCTGACCAAAACAGAGCAGAAGTAGTTAATTGGGTGATTTCGTCATTAGAGGCAGTTTCAAGTAACTGGCACAAGTCATGTCACTAGGCAGGTCGTCATCTGCAGATTCAGAGGCCCCGTTACCACCAAGTATCACATTTCCAGATGACGAATGCTGTTTAACAGAAATAACAAGTCAATAATACCAAGCAAATTGAAAAGAAGAAAGTATGTATATAGGATGAAACAATATGCATTTTCCCTATCTAGTAGTCCTACCCGATCAAGTTTTTGAATTGTAAAAAGAGAACTTTAGGCCTTCGTATGTAAATTGAACGCAGTTTGAAGGTTAAAAAAAAATCTTCTGCCACACTTTTATTTTATCACTCATTCTGATTAGTCATTATGTGTTCTCTAATCCCCCCCAAAAAAGGAGTACCATATGGTGACTTGTTGATTTTCATGAGTCTGGCGAAGATTTCAGAGAAATCTTCGTGATGAAAGGAAGAAGAACGCTGAAGGTTGCAGCGTAAAAATAGGAACTGATCCAACGAGAATGAGAGAGAAAAATATCTGGCAGGATTTTTTCCAAATCAACTAAAATACAATACAAGCAAGTATTTATACTCAAGGACTCTAAGCCACATCATCTACTTGTCCAACTCAGCAAATAAGAGAAAACAAATAAAATGAGTTTATCTACTAACATGACTTGGTCACAAAAAAGAAATTCCTATTTGAACTAAAAAACAACCTTCATACATCTAATACGTTTTAAATTCTACGGAGTGATAAGTATCCAAACAAGTTTTAGGATGAAATCTCACAATTCTATGCTATGCGATGGAGCAGCTAGTTAAATTTAATTCATATTGTATCAGCCAATTGGAATGAATGACACCACTATCATAAATACAAAGATCACATTGTCATTGGATGAGGCACGCGAAATGTTACAATTGTATGTTTATTTGCGTTCACTGTTTTTTTACAGTAATATCGGAAGATGCCAATGCCTGATCTGGAAATGGAGAAAGAAAATGTAGCTGTTCTGGCTCCACATGGATTGAACTATGATGGAAAGAATTGTGCATTAGAAAAGGAGCTGGAAATGACCAGAGCTAAACTAATGGCTTCCGAGCAAGAGGTCACAAAGTTAAAGGCTAACCTATCTGGAGTGATGACTGAAAATGCTCATCAATCGAGGCAATTAGAAATCCAAGCTTATGAGCATCAAGTTGAGGTATCACATTTATTTTCCAAAATCAGTTTTTTGGAGAACCAGCTAGAAGGCACTGCAGAAAAAATTGAGAGATCAGAAGAAGAGAATTCCGAGTTAAAGCGCGAATTGCAAGCCTTTAGAGCCAAACTTGATTCTACCAAAAGCGATGCTTTGGAATTGGAGGAAAAGTACAATTCCAATTTAAAGAAAGCCAATTCAGAGAAAGAAAAGCTCCAATCTGCCATGTCTGAAGTTTCCGAACAGCTAGCCTTACTACAGGTGAAAAAGGAGGAAATGGAATTGAAAAACAAGGAGTTAGAAGACGAGCTCATTATATCCAAAGTAGAAGAGGTTTGCTTGCAAGCAGACCGTGAACGTTTGAAAAAAGACCTCGATGCCCTCAAGCTGAATTACGACACTCTAATGACTGAGAAAGATGAGACCAACACAACACTCTCCTCCAAAAACAGTCAAATTCAGCAACTGCATTCCAAGTGTTTGTTTCTAAATGAAGAATTCGAGAAAGCGGGGAAACTGGTTGATGAGCTGCGATCCAGAGTGAAGGACTTGGAGGAAGAAATTGAAAGGCAGAATGACGTGATCTCAGATAGGGAAGATGAGAAGAGGGAGGCAATAAGGCAACTTTGCTTCTCACTTGAGCATTACCGAAATGTATACCTGATGATGCGCGAGGTAAGCCTTGTTAAGAAAGAAGGGACCAATGATCATTGTTCCTTGATGTGTTTTCCTTGATTGTGTTTGGGTTCCCAACATTGGATTGTATGTGTGCCATTTGTTGTCTTTCTTGTTTTTCTCAACTGAGATTAACAACCATTATTGTGTAAGGATTTGTGGTCTTGTACCCTCAAGGTTAAATTTGTTATTTGTTCTTTACTTACTCTTCAATTAATTTGCCCATGTCATCCAGTTTTTGCACATTTAAAAGGCAGTAATCATATTAATATGATGATATTTTTTTATGTGAAATTTAGTCAGATCCCCTAACCCCTCGAACCTCCACCCTGACCTCGTCACCACCCCCCTCCACACACCCCGACACCCCAAGCATCTCACCGTACCTGACCGTCTTTTTGCACCTCCGTCCCATTTGTTGGTCCCGGATCCAATGGACATTGTACCACATTCAAAAATATATCTCAACTACACATATTTTAAAAATAAATTTACTAAAAAGTACGTAGTAAATTGTAATTTAGTTTTGATTCGAATGAAGTATTGATGATTATTTTTGTAAACATAGACCCCTCAATTTTTTGAAACCATGTGCCATTGCACGGGTCACTTTTCTGTAATACAAACAATACTTATCGGTATACGACATAGATAAATTTTATTTACAGTATAAATATAAAAATGAAGTCATGTGCACTTATTGGACATCAAAGGAGGCTTTTGGAGACAATTTATGTGTGAAAATTTGATAGCCAGATCTTGTGTGGAGTATATGAATTACTTATTTGATGTACACAAAGTTTAATTATTTGCTATACTAAGCGTTTGGGCTTTAGCAAAAATAATTAAAGTGAAGAGTAAGTGATAGGTGTGATACATTATGCATTCTTAATACCCCAGTATATTTCTTTGTCCAAAAAAAGTTCATATCTTAACTTTACAAACTCATAAAAAATATATATTAGGATCATATACTCACAACTCACATCTAATAAAATCTCATAATATAATGCTTGTTTTCAAGGAGGAAAAATGAAAAGGCTAAAAGAGTAAATTGTAGAGGAACACAAAATTATCCAACGAATAAAAGTGAACTAACTCTATATTTTTAACCTCGTGTTTTAAACAGACATGCATAGACAATAATTATTTACCGCACAGATAATTATTGTTTGTATTGCACGATAGTCTATGTGGGCTTGTTCTTATTGATTCCGATCTAATTAAATTAATTTCTGATTTGATCTGGTCTGATATCATCTAAATGTAATCATAGTTAAAACTATTTCTATTCTAATTCCGATAAGTATTCCGTAATAAATAATACGAATAAGTTGATAGAGCAAGTATATTATGAGGTTACCCAAACACAACCCATGTCCAATAAGCTAAGTCATGTTCTCCCCAACTTATTTTTTTACTTATTACTTATTCTTATTGAAATCAGATCATGTCATATCAAACCAGATCAGCTCACAAATAGCTTTAAATATAACTATATTCAGTTTAGATCAGATGAGACCAGATCAAATCCGATTAGAACTTATTCCAATCAGATCAGGTGAATAGAACATGACCTTAGGTTGCGTTCCATTTGCCTAATCTGATCTAATTGCAATTATAATTAAATCTATTTCTGATTTGATTTAATCTGGTCTGATATGATATAATCTAGTCTGATCAGATTAAATAATACTCCCTCCGTCCCTAAATATTTGCAACATTTGCTTTTACAGCAGTCGCGAGAACTTTTTTTTATTTCTACGTTTTGATTGGTTATTTGATAAAATAAAATATTCTTGATACCTCTTATTTTGAAGAACTTTTCATGTAGTTTTTTTATATGTAAATTTTATTTTTTATATATCTGTACCAATATATGAATAACATGAATTGAAAACTTGTCGGGAATACAAGTGTGACAAATATTTCGGGACGGAGGGAGTAAGCCTTAAAAATAAGTGGAAGGCCAAAAAAATTACTCCCTCCGTCCCCAATTTGATTACAAATTGCGGGTTACAGAGTAAAATTTCCTACTTTTTGAAATCATTTTATTTACAAATTGGTATATTAATAAGATATAAAAATTACATTTAAAATACTACGTCAAAAGTTCCACAAAACAAGAGTTGACAAGAATATTTTATTTTATCAAATACTTAATGAAATCGCATAAACAAACAAAAGTTATCGAGAGGAGAGAAAAAAAAAATTATAATCTATTTAAGGACGGAGAGACTAGTTTTTTTTTTTCTTTAGGTGTTTTTTTGGGCAAAGAAGAAGTGCAGTCTTTTTTACCTTAATCGCCAGAAGAGAACACGTTGGTTTGTCCTGTCCCGATTCGGCGCGTAATTTCTCCCTTCATTCTTCTATCGGGGAAACCGGTGAGGTAACGACCTCAGCTTTTACAGTATTTGCACTAAGCCCTTCAATTTTTCTCGATTTTCCACAAATTCACTTCAATATCATGTTCCTGCTGCGCGTTTATCGTATATCCCCTACGGACCAGTAAGAATTTGGTTCTCCGTGAAGCCATGGGCCGAAATAAGCAAACTCGGCCGCGTCGTTCTGTTGGAATTCGTGGGAAGACAACTCCTAGGTCGGAATTACATGATAATGACCATATTAATGATGGTAGAGGTGAAAAAGGCAATCTTGGTGTTGTTGATGATGAGGAACCATTTTTAGTTGAAGTTGATCAGTCCAATTGGTCGTCCGAGGAACATATGGATATATCAGAGATTGTGTTGTCGGATTTGAGCATAAAGGAAGAATTTTATGGTTATAGATTAAGTAATCATGTTTTCGAGGGCTCGGGGTATGTATTGAGGTTGAGATTGAGTGGAGTGAACCAGCATCTTAGTAGGATGAAATTAGGGCATTGGCCTGTTTTGCCTGCCGCGAGCATTGTCGTGGAGCTTTTGGCGAAGCATGTGAATGATGAGGGCAAAGAAGAATGCCTTGTCATGGTTTCGGGAAATCTTGATGGACCCGATGAAGGTGTTTCCGGGCTTGCCCACTTAGCTAGTTTGAAGTTCTTGACATTGAGGCCAGCAATGGAAACAACTGTTTCGGAAGGGTTATCGTCTGTTAGGATTAGGGTGGAGATTTTGAGGAATGCATTTGGTGCGTGTGAGTCTCTTCTTGATAATTCGAGACAAGTTTGGAAGAAGAGTATGAAAAGCATCATGGCTTGGCTACGTCCGGAAGTTACAACTTCAGAGGCTAGATATGGGTATAGCATCAGAAGGGACATAGATGGGAGCTCATCCTCTTCGAAGGAACACGCCAAACTTGATGTTGCTAGTTTCTATGAAGCCATTAAGCCATCAAAGTGAGTGTTGATACAATTGTGATATATTTCTCTTTTTTTTTTTTAAATAAAAGGAGCTATGGCATTCCTTTCTGGATTGGTTTATTACTCCCTCTATCCTAAAAATAACTTCTCAAATTGAAATGACACACATATTAAGAAAGTGAAATGTGTAGTTGTGGTTGATTTAGAAGTGAAAGAATTAATTTGGGACCACAGTTTTCCATGAAAGGTAATGGGAAGAAAGTTTTTGGATAACAAGAAAAAAGAAAAAAAGGAGAAGAAAGTTTTGAGATAGAGGGATTGATTTTGTTCTAAATCGTGCAGGGATGAACCTATGTTGGATGACTATCTTCCTAATTTGGTTCCTGAGCTTAGACCATATCAACGACGCGCAGTTTATTGGATGTTACAGCGGGAGAAAGGCACTTATGAACCTAGCAAAAGAAATCCATCTGTTTCTCCTCTATGCATGCCATTGACTTTAATAGAAAATTCTGCTGCTGTATACTACAATCCATTTAGGTATGGTATATTGTCCTCGCATTGCAAATTCATATGGGTATGGCACTTGGCTTAGCATGAAAGCCAAACATTCTCAAATCTCAATGCATTTGATACAGCTAACTGGCTACATACTTTATTTAAATACAGAATATCAAATACTTCTACCTTATTTTGGACTTATCCGTCCATTTATTTTTGTGTGTTTCATGGAAAAAGTAGCAAGCATGCGGATTTAATGTTTCTCAAGTTTTTTTCGTTATCTCTCTATGCAACATGTCACGTCTGATTAGTTGTATCTCACAAAAAAAAAAGAGAATCTGTTCCATCACCATCATCATTATTAGCACCTCGATCCCTACTAGCTGGGGTTAGTGGCATTGAATTTGTAGTTCCAATTAGTTGGATAAAATTAATTAGCACTCCTAGTTCATGAAAAAACAGTGACATTGGTTTACACTAGAATGTTTCCTGTGTGAGTCTTCATAAGATGGAATAATGTGATGAATATTCCAATACTGCCATCATCAAGGTATTTTTTATATTGATTTTCAGTGGAAATGTATCCCTTCATCCAGACACTTCCTTCAGTTACATTTCTGGTGGAATTCTAGCTGGTAAGTCAAATCATTGTATGTTCTCTACTTCAAACCAATTTTTGATATGTGTAACAACCAAAAGTCATTTATTATCATGGTGTTTTCTTGTAGATGAAAACATAAAAATATAAGTGTTGCTAAAGGTCTGCATTAACTCCATAGTTTGTAAGGCACCAAGGTACCTTCATATCGTCTAGGCGTCATATATATATATATATATATATATATATATATATATATATATATATATATATATATATATATATATATAATATATATATATATATATATATATATATATATATATATATATATATATATATATATATATATATATATATATATATATATATATATATATATATAATATCGTAGGTCACAAGTGGAAGTCAAATCTTTTTAAACATTTAAAATTATGCTTTCAAAATAATTGGGCTTTTCAAAAATTTAAAGGGGCCCAAGGCGTCATGGCAAGAGTAAGGCGATGCCTAGGCGAGCACCTGAACGCCTTAATGTTTCTAGGCGAGACGAGCAGACTCTCTTTAAATTGTGACCAACGTGCAATCATGTTTTTTTGCTCAAATCTTTACTTTTCATAATGAGTTGCAGAGGAGATGGGCTTGGGGAAAACAGTTGAGCTGCTTGCATGTGTCTTTGCTCATCAGGTGACATCAACAGCAATTGGAAGCTTGTCTAATTCAGCGGAAGTTCAGGGGGACATGAGAAAAGACCTTAAAAGATTGAAGCGGGAGAGGGTTGAGTGTGTATGTGGTTCTGTCAGTGAAAGCATTAGATACGAGGGATTGTGGGTACAGTGTGATGTTTGTGATGCTTGGCAGCATGCAGATTGTGTTGGATATTCACCACAAAAACGCAAGAAACGGATGGAGGATTTTGAGCAAGACGGTGAGGATTCATCAGGAAAATCCCAGAACCGTGCAAAAAGGAAAACCAACGAAGAAATAGTTGAGATGGATGGGGTTTATATTTGCAGGGCGTGCACAGAACTAATCCAAGCCAGTGAAGCACCTGTTTCATCAGGGGCAACTCTTATAGTATGCCCTACCCCTATATTGCACCAATGGCATGCTGAAATTATACGGTATTCTTGTCCTTCCTCTTTTTTTGTATACTATCATATCGTGGAAGCGTATTATTGACTACTTCCACTAGCGTATTATTACGTAAACATAAATAATTTTCTTTAACATTTCATTCAGTCTGAGAAAAGGATAATCTATTGAAGGAGCCCGGTTTTTCTATGATGTTTCATACGGATGTGTGCCTTTTTTCTTGTTATAGTTTTGTGACTTAGTTCTGCTATGGTACACGTATCTGATTTTATTTGAAATCATGACTTATGTTTCAACTCTCAAGTGCTTTTATTATACTTGTATATATGGGTATATATATGTGTTGTTTCTATATGCAGACACACCAAACCTGGTTCATTGAAAACATGCATATACGAAGGCGCTAGATCAAGTACTTTCTCGGAGATACCTACCATGGATATAAATGAGCTTCTCAGTTCTGACATTGTCTTGACAACCTATGATGTGCTCAAAGAAGACTTGTCACATGATTCTGATAGACATGATGGTGATCGCCGCTTTTTGAGATTTGAGAAAAGGTATCTTTAACTCTAGTTTCTACTTTCTAGTAATTATCTTTGTTTCCTTGGCTTGTCTCTTGCATCATGACTCATGAAGAGGAAGTATTTATGAATGGACTCCTTAACATTTTACATATATTTTGATTTATAGTCATTTTGTAATAGAAATACATAAGTAAAATGAGTTTGAACAAATATCTAAAATTTATTTACCAACTTTTAGTCCATTTTATTTTACTTGTTTCCCTTAACATTTTCTGGTTTCCAAACATACCCCTAGTTCCTAAACAAGCTATGTGTATTGTGCAGATTTCGGGTTATTCCCACTCCTCTCACTAGGATATTATGGTGGAGGATATGTTTAGATGAAGCTCAAATGGTGGAGAGTAATGCTGCAGCAGCAACTGAAATGGCACTAAGGTTACATACAGTTCATCGATGGTGTATAACTGGGACCCCCATACAAAGGAGACTTGATGATTTGTATGGGCTCTTGAGATTCCTGAAAGCAAGCCCATTCAATGTTTTTAGGTGGTGGACTGATGTAATTTGTGATCCGTACGAGGTTTGTTATAACTAATGAATCATTATTGCTAGTAGCATGCTATATTGTCTATCAACTTCTTGCCTATATGGAAGATAGGTGCAGTTATGATAGGGAAGCTTCAAAATTGCTATGTTTGGAACAGAAACGGTAGCTGAAGGAAAAAAGCTTTAGAAATTTTTGGTTTTAACTTGGAAAATAATAGTTGAAATACTAAGGAAACTCAATTTGATTTAAAAACATAATTTTAATCATATTTATATTTCTTTGTTTGTATATATGGAGTATGAAAGGTTTTATTCCCCAAGTCGCGTTTCCTTCCAAATTTGTCTTGTAATTTCTTCCATATTTGCTTTCCCTAGCATTTTCAGAGTTCTAAACGGACCCTTAAAGGTTTCATAGTTTTATCACACTTTTTCTTGTCCATATTTTCATTATAACATGTATCTTACACTGTGTTTTCATCAATATTTCATGTAATATAGAGGGGAGATGAAGGAGCCATGACATTCACACACAGCTTTTTTAAACCACTAATGTGGCGGTCATCAAAAGAGCACGTTGCTGAAGAATTGCAACTTCCTCTTCAAGAAGAATGCATATCTTGGCTTTCTCTTTCACCAATTGAGAAGCACTTCTACCAGAGGCAACATGAAACTTGTGTGAATGATGCCCATGTATTCATTCAAGATCTGAAAGATAATATTCAGAAGAAGAAACCACAAGGTTTGTTGATAATTTATATTTTGTTGATAATTTATATATCATCATCTTTTTTTAAGCTTCTGTTATGATTGTTCAAATTTGTCCTCAGGTACGGAAGTGTCTGACTCTTTATCTGGTGTTATCATCACTAATATGGATGCTGCAAAGCTATTTAACTCACTTTTAAAGCTTCGACAAGCATGTTGTCATCCACAAGTGGGAAGTTCTGGCCTGCGTTCTTTACAACAGTCTCCCATGACCATGGAAGAGATTCTGTTGGTATGTCACTTGGGCTATCAGCTATGTTTTGAACACGGAAAATGGTAGGGGAAGGATGAAGGAATAAACCAAGTAAATTAGGTTTTTAAAATCTTTGGTTTTACTTTGGAAAAACATAAGGAAAATCAGTTTTGATCAAATTATTTTAAAATGTCGCATATATTTTGTAGCCTATATATAATAGAATTATAATATTCCGTATCAGTTTGAATAAATATCTAAAAATGATTTATTGAGTTTGAATTGGTCTCTTATTTTTTCTCTAAATTTTCTTTTCTTGCCATTTTCTCCTTTGTTTTCATTGTGATTTTCTTTCCCTAGCATATTCTGGATTCTGAGCTAAGATTCCCTGCAAAAGATACAGCCAGAGCTATCAGCTATATGTAGGTTTATTGTTTGAAGATGTTTTGTGTGTGTGTGTGTAGGTTCTTGTAGGTAAGACCAAGGTAGAAGGAGAAGAAGAACTCCGAAAAGTAGTCGTTGCCCTCAATGGCCTTGCTGGCATATCTATTATTGAGAAAGATATATCTCAAGCTATATCATTGTACAAAGAAGCACTTGCTTTAGCTGAAGAGCATTCTGAAGACTTTCGTTTAGACCCTTTATTAAATATTCACATACACCATAATCTTGCCGAGATACTACCAAATGATTCTGATGGCTTGAAGAATGTTCAATCTGATTCCCTTATGGTGGAAGGGGTTAAAGATGATATCCAGAACTCTTCTAGGAGTGAGAGTGAATTGATGGTAGTGCCAAATTTGACCATTAAGAATCTATCCAATTCATATGTAGCGCCTGAGAGGCTACATTTGAAAACATCTTGTGAAAATCTAAAGCAAAGGTACTTGTCTGTGTTTAATTCGAAGTTGTACGTGGCTCAACAAGAATTTAGGAAGTCACATGAGCAGGTATTTGATACAAATATTTGGATATCTTCTTTATAAATCCCCTCATCCCTTAAGAAACTGTGTTTGATTGTTCATTTTGAAGGTTTGCAATGCGTTTACTGAGAAAAAAAATCAGCATACAACATGGTGGTTAGAAGCCCTACACCATATTGAGCAAAACAAGGATTTGTCAACCGAGTTCATCCGGAAAACAGGAGAAGCTGTTGCTGGGACACTGAACACTAGTGCTTCAAGGGTTGCCTCCTGGTTAGTGATGGGCCTTTTAATTGTATATTGATTTAAAGCTTCTCAAACACATTTTACTTGATGCCTTGATTAGCAGACATTATAAAGGCATGTAGTTTTGTAATTATCATTGGTTGAGATGGAGAGCTAAGAGCTGTTCCATTAATATGACTGAATGGGCTGAATTTTTTAATATTATGCTTGAAATGACTAATTATCTGTGTGATGAATTATCCGAAACTGTACTTGTTTCTTTAAGAAATTAATGGATATATCTAAAAGCTAGGAGTAGAAATCTCATTTATCTTTTCAGCCAAAAAATAACTTTGACATTGCTTTATTAGTTATTACTATCATCATCATCCAAAAAGTAACATCTTGTATTGTTTGGTGCACAGCTTCCACAGCATATCTGCTATGAAGTATTTCATTCAAACGGGTTTAGACTCATTGGAAGATTCTAGGAGAATTTTACTTGATAGACTTTTGGATATTGATCAAACAAT
This sequence comes from Cuscuta australis, assembly GCA_003260385.1. Taxonomy (NCBI): domain Eukaryota; kingdom Viridiplantae; phylum Streptophyta; class Magnoliopsida; order Solanales; family Convolvulaceae; genus Cuscuta; species Cuscuta australis. The sequence continues at coordinate 903,073 of NQVE01000035.1, forward strand.
GGGCAATCCCAGGAAGGAGGACATAGAGCGTGTGAGATACTGTCCAAAATGTTATGCTAATTGTGAAGGTCCCATGTGTGTTCACTGTGAGCTTGATGACTTATTTCAGGTATTATTTTCAAACTAGTGTTCCTATAATCTTCTTCCCCCTCTGGTAAATATTAACTGAGGCTATGTTTTGATCCTGGAAAATATAGTAGATAAAGGAAATTTGAAGGTAAGGCCTAAAATCTTCCATAGCATATCTGCTTTAAACTTTTTTCCCTTTTTTCTAATGTTAAAAGAATTTTCATATATTTGAATTTTTTAATCTTTATGTCATTAGAATTTATAAATAAAATGAGTTCAAACAAATTTGACAGAACAGATTTATTGAGCTTGAATGGGGTTTTTTATCCCCCTCCCCTCCCCCCCCCCCCCCCCAAAAAAAAATTGTTACCCCATATTGCCAAATTTCTATCTCCCCCCCCCCCCCCAACATTTTCCAGGCTTCAACTGGACACTAATGGCTCAATTGTTATTCTGTTTGTATGTAAAACCATCATTTCTAGAGGTATGAGGCCAGACTTTTTCGACTTCATAAAGGAAAACATGGGGAGGGAATTACATCTGCCGAGGAGGCTGTTAACCTGCAGAAGAAGATGTCTGCTCTAAACCGGTTTTATTCGACTTTGTCAAAATCTAACAAGAAATCGACTTCGTTGACTCATGAATCAGAAGACAATGGAAATAAGAGAGATACACGAGAAAGAGTGCTAGTGAGTAGCTATCACCTATCATCTTTGTTTAATTTGCAGTACTCCATCCGTTCTTTAATTAGTGCCATTTGTAGCAAATAAATTGTTATTAAAATGTGCTGCTTTCAAATATCAAAGGAACATCACTTGCTCATTTCCCATATTTAAATGGTCCATAATACTTAGAGTATGTCTTTAATGCATTAATGCATCACAACCTAGTCATAATGTAATACATGTATCATGAATGTGGAAAGCTTCTTTAATTTGTTTTTCTTAATGTGTATAAAGGTGTAAAGTGGCACTTATTTGGGGATGGAGGATGTAACATCTGCGTTCTTGCTTATATTTTGTGGTTAAGAGTCTCCTCTTGCTGTGGTACCCAAGGTAGTTTTCTAAATTGCGCATGGCAAAACCACAATATGAGCTCAAAAATTGTCTTAGCATTCAAAATGCCACCTAGTCATCCGAGTCACCACCTGCGCACTTACAGCGGCGCCTAACTGCCTATCCTTGCAGTATTTTCACTTTTAGAGGGGGCAATTTGTGTATTTTTGAAATTGGGAACTTTGGGCTTTGAAGTTTGAATTATCTAGCAGGTTTGGAATGAGGAATTCAGTATTAGTGCTTTAAAAGTTTATCTCTGAATTGTTGTATATTATACGTTAAAAGCTTTGTTTTAAATAGATTTTTCTGCCCAGTACCTGCACTGTCGTCTGCCTAGGCCCTACTTAAGCGCCACAGCCTGACCAATCAAATGTAATTGACACAAATTCATTCTAGAAAGATGGGTGAGTGATAATCTTGAATAATACATTCACTAAGGGCCCATTTGGTAAGTGTTGGCTGAAGTGGCTACTGAATTTTTTGAAGGGAAAGATTTGGTAACCACTAACCACCATTTTAGCCAAAATTCCAAATGAGTCAAAAGCTACTTATTGTGGCCTTGTAAGCAGAATAAGACATATTGCTACCAAATGAAGCCTAGAAATTGAACTTCTATACTGAGCTAGATGCCATCACTTTTTCTCTTTCCCTGGGCTTTATGCATTTTGTCAGCATAGTCTCTAGTAAAAGCATTCGTGTATGAGAAATTGATCTGTTTTGAACTAAATAGAATTTGAAATGAGAAAGTGTTAAATACTCCCAGTTGTTCATTTCTTGGATTGTTTTATTTTACTTAAAGAGGCATTTATATTTCTTATTTTATTAGACCGGTTGTATTTTTATAACTTATTACATTGCTCCACTTTCCATGAATAGGTTTCAAAATCTCCATCTGACCTGGAGGTGGTGCTGGGCATTATAAAGAGCAACTCAAGAGGACTATTAGATAGAGAGGGCATGTCAGCAGCAACAAAGCAACTTCTTCTTTTAGAGGTGCTTTCGGATTTTCTTATATATCAAAATCCACATATACTCGTAATTTCAGTCTTGTGTGCTTTCTGGCTTGGTAAGAGAAATCAATTTTTTATTTACTTTGAAATTGTGTGAAGGGGATGCGAAAGGAGTATCCACAAGCAAGGTCTCTCGCAGTTGCTCAAGCTCAAGTTCTTCATGCCTATGATGAACTTAACATGGCAGCCTCTCGACTGCGCTTACGAGAAGATGATAATGATAAGTCTATTGATGCACTTGATATAGGGGAATTGGTTACAGCAAATGCTGAATTTTCAAGTGAAAAGTTTGTGGCTTTGTCTTCTCTATCCAGAGTAAAAGGGCAACTCCGCTATTTGAAGGCAAGATACCAATACTTAGTAATTTAATATTGTTTGTCTTTTAACTAAAGACTCCCTTCATCCCATATTGACCAAAGGGCTCTTTATAGGGTCTGGTGCAATCTAAACAAAAAGGAGAAAGTACGAATGACCAGGCAGCAGTGGCAATTGGGGGATCCAGAAGTTCTGAAGAAGAACAGGATGAGAATTCTATGAGAATTGAGGATTCATGTCCAGTTTGTCATGAGAAACTCAATAGCCAAAAGATGGTTTTCCAATGTGGCCATCTCATTTGCTGTAGATGTAAGTTACTTAGGGTCCGTTTGGTATAAGGAATTGGAATTGAAATTCCATGGGATTCAATTCCATAGAATTGAATTATGTCAATTTCAATTCATTTTTTGCACTATCAATTCCAAATCCACATAATTTTTGTGCTACCAAACACCAGAATTGGAATTGAAGTCCCCAATTCCAATTCCATAGTCTGAACTCCATGTACCAAACGAGACCTTAGTACATTGCATACACATTCACATTTGCATTCAATTCATGGGTAAGAGGTGCCTTTTGGGGGAGGATGCACAGAAAGAAATTGAACTGTTTGATTTATCATACTCTCTCCGTCCCATTAAAGTTTTCCAAAATTCATTATATTGATGTCCCCTGATACGTTTCCACTATCCACTTAAGAAATGTGTGGTACATACATTTCATTCCTCTTCTCAATAAATCTCAATCACACACTCCTCTTGTCCTCTAATTACATAATCTCCATGCCAATGGAAAATTCTAATGGGACGGAGGGAGTATTTAAGTTCAATTTCTGACTGTGCACTCCTGTAGAACCTTTCGGACTACTTTCAACCTAGACATTTGAAAATTTTTCAGAATGATTCTAAAGTCTATACCAAACTCAGAAGACCTGCAACCACATATAATCTCTTTACATTCACAAATTTTATAATCATCAAATCGAAGATTTCAGGAAAGTTGAATATGGGTGCTCCTGACTTGTGTATCGCTATATTTAGCAATCGGTTTATCTAATGAACGGAATTAATTAATACTTAATGAATCTGTATTAAAGTAAGACATCCAAAAAGTTGGCCTTTTATTTTTTAAAAAGAAGTCCAAGTGTGGCGTGCCTTCAATATTTGCAGGTTTGTTTGCCTTGACTGAGAAGAGATCTGGTCGCCTCGGAAAACCTGTTACTAGCTGGATAATGTGTCCAACATGTAGACGGCAGTCTGATTGTAGAAATATTGCATATGCCGTTGATGCCAAACCAGACAAGACTCCCTTTGCTATCTCTAAGAATTGTGAAGCTTCTATTACCATACATGGTTCATATAGCACAAAGGTATTTTTCACAAATTTGTACTTTTATCTCTTGCCTTTCAAAAAAAGTCTCTCCACTCTTTGAAACAGAGGTAAGGTTTGCCACATCTTGCCTACCGGGACCATACTATTGAGTGAGCTATACTAGGTGTGTTTGTTTCTTTATTGTTTTTGTTCTTCAAATGTGAACGTTTTTTACTGCTGATTCTGAGAGACGTGGTTGCAATAAGAAATTAGTAAGCTAATCACCTTGCTTGTATATGCACTGAGCTAAAGTTCTAAATCTTTTAGCCTCTAAATACTCCCTCTATCCCATAAAAAGGTTCCACATTTCATTTTTTAATTGTTCCAAAAAAGAATCTTCTTTCCTTTTGAGGAAGGTATTTTGTGGTTCACACAATTTCTCTTTCATCTGCACAAAACTCAACCACACATTCCCATCCTTATTTCGCGATGGAGGGAGTTTTTTTCTTTGTATTAAAAGCCGCTACAATTGTGATGGGTGGTTTTGTAGGTTGAAGCTGTGGCAAGAAGAATTTTATGGATCAACTCAAAAAATCCTGCTGCAAAGGTCCTTGTTTTTAGCAGTTGGAATGATGTCCTTGATGTCTTGGAACATGCATTTGCCGCGAATGGTATTAGCCACATACGAATGAAAGGGGGAAGGTAAAATACCCGTGTCATGCTCCGTACCTGTGAGAGAGTACCTTAGTGCAAAAGCAAGGGTAAAGTGGTCTTTAAGTTGTAAAAAATGGGCAAGTAGTCTTTCCATTTAAAGAAGGGGAAAGAAAGACACAAAACAATCTGAAAAGAAAAAAATAAGAAACTTGTAGGAGGGAGGGAGTCACATAATAGTGATGATACCCTTCACAGAAATCCAAATACAATGGCAATGAGCCAACAATACATTACCTAATGTTCCTATTTTTATTAATGCAGGGGAGCACATGCAGCCATAAACTATTTCAGAGGGCACAACAGCAATGCCCTAGGCATGCCACCAGAAACCAAAACGGTTCAGGTTTTATTGCTCTTGATTCAACACGGAGCCAATGGCCTCAACCTTCTAGAAGCAGAGCACGTGATTCTCGTCGAGCCATTACTGAATCCAGCTGCAGAAGCACAAGCAATCAGCAGGGTGCATCGCATCGGGCAGACCAAAAAGACCCTTGTCCATCGTTTTATAGTACGTATCATCCCCCTCAATGTGTGTGTTGTTAAGTGGTATTGCTGTCTTTTACTATCTGCGGAGTGTAATACTCTCCTTCTGCCTCAAAAAGAATTTTTTGGGTCAAATCTTGACTATTTTGTTTTTTTTTTCATATTACTCAGTTGATAAACCAATACTCCTTCAGTCTCACTATTTTGTCCCTTTTTTTCTTTTTGTGTGTCCTACTATCTTTTCCACATACTCGGTACTATATTTGGTCATGTTTGTGTGGCTCACATTCGTTCTTACTTTATCTTACTTTTTAGCATGAATATCAACTAGAGAATCTTACTTTTCTTAATTTTTTGTCACTCCTTAATGTCCAACTATTTAAACTAGTGGGACAGATGGAGTGAAGTCTTTCCACCGCTTGTTTTGTTTTGTTGAACTTTTGATGTAGTTTTAAAATTTATTACGGAGTAGTATATATTATGTTTTTTTAATTTGACATCAATTTTGATATAAAGTTTGAGATCTATTCCAGTCAAGCAACCTGTAACAGAAGTTTTTCTGGGACGGAAGGAGTATTTTCTAATAAAAAAAATTTCTGGGACGGATGGAGTATTACCTAAGACGCCCCCTCGTCTCACAATGAATTTACAAAGTCCTTTCTAAGACAAGAAAATGTGGCTCATGACATTTTTTTTCTTCTTTCTAAATAAATTTTAATCATATATTTTTCACTTTTCAACACTTTAATTCTGTCCAAGTCAAAATGTGGACTTCATTTCATAGCAGGGAGTATATAAGTGAGATGAACTTAGTTTAGAGACACATTGTAAAGATTAAAGGGTATGTATCATGAATTACAGGTGAAGGACACTGTTGAAGAAAGCATACACAGAGTGAACAAGGGCAGGATGGGAAATTCGCTCGTGAGCGGAAACAGAAAGAATAAAGATCACTCTGCTCTCACACTCAAAGACATTGAGTCTTTGTTGTTCAGAGCTGCCCCGCCATTTGCAGATCCAGACCCGTCTGCTGGGAGTTTGACGCATTTGCCCCCGTCGGTAGCTGCTGCTCTAGCAGCTGAGAAGAGGCTAGCTGCTGCTGCTCAGGATGATTCGTGATCAGCCCAATCAGGAATGACAATGGATCGGGTATGGATCTGGATCCTCATTCGTCCGTTTACTCTCTTTTCATCACTCGATCCATCCATCACCAGGTACATACATCACCTATCACCCAATGTGTCATTCCTCCGCAGGTGAAATGGATGCTACTTAGGGGAAATGTACAGAAATTTTTTAATTATTTGTAGCATTTCATTAAATTATTATAAATAAAGTAGTAATAATAATAGTAAAACATCTATTTAGTTTGTCCATAATGGTTAAATCTTTGAAAATGTGTGAAAAATGAAATGTGATTAGCGTTTGTTTGGTACACGGAATTGGAATTAAATTGAGAGTTGAAATTCTATGGAATTGAGTTGGATGGAATTGAATTATCCAAGTTCAGTTTATTTTTGGCACTACCAATTCCAAGTCTACATAATATTGTGCCACCAAACAGTAGAATTGAAATTGTTGTGTCCAATTCTAATTCTATAATTTGAATTTCGTGTACCAAATAGAGTCTTAATGTTTCTAAGTTAAATGCACGCCTTTCTCTGTCGCAATAAAGTTTGCATTCTATTTTTTTGGGATATTCCAAATTGAAGTTTACACTCATAATTCCAATTAAAGAGAAAGATGTGGCACAAAATTTTTATTTTTAGAATGTTGCAACTTTAAATTATCCCGACCTTAACATTTGTACTTCAAATATGTTTCACCGCCGCACTTGACCCCGTTTTTTAGTTTTCAATTCAATTTATAAAAAATCAAAGACTAACTTATAGTGACAAGAACCAAGTTTAATCTAAGTAGGGTCTACTATAATATAACAAATCAAAATTTAAAATATAAAATTATAATTTACGTAAGAAAGAGATCTACGAAACTAAGATACCACAACATTATTTGCTTTCTAGTCTAACGTGTTTAAACCCTACTTTTGAATCGGGTTAAACCAATCTTAATCACACATTTTCTAATCTCACCCGATCGTATGAATTTCAATAGAAATATGGACAAATTTATTTAATAATGAAACGTTTTTTTTTTTTGCTCAACCTCTTATTGTTAGCTATTTTTGATAAATTTTTAGAGTTATGCTTTGGAACTCCAATTTTGACCCCATTTTTTCTTCCTAATATTGACTCCACTTTTAGATATAGAATCAAATTCTATGGAATTATCCGAATTAATTTGGATGAAATTTAATTCTTCAATTTCAAATCATTTTTTACACTATCAATTTCAAATTATTACCCTAAAATGATTTAATGATGTGTTTCTTTGACATGTTTATAAGTCAAAAAATAAATCGATCTTATCTATTTTTATAGAGTTAAGTGCACAGTTTACCCCTGTACTCTTTAGAAATTATATGTTTTACCCCTGAACTTTAAAAAGTGCATCGATTACCCTTGAACTCTTCGAAAATTGCACGATTTACCCCTGCAGACTAAAAATGCACCAAATACCCTTGAACAAATTAAAACGTTGCATCGTTGGTCGTAAAGTATTAGATAGAGAGGGCGTTGCTTCCACGCACAAGAATTGTGAATATCATTCATCTGACCCTTGTGAATTTTCCAAAATATCTTTACCCAAAATTGTCATCTTTATTTAAATGTTCAGGAGTAAACCTTACAATTTTCGAAGAGTTCAGAGGTATTTAGTGCAATTTTTATTGTTCAGGGGTAAACCGTGCAATTTCTGAAGAATTCAGGGGTATTTGGTGCACTTTTTAATGTTCGGGGGTAAACCATGCAATTTTCAAAGAATTCGGGGGTAAACGGTGCACTTAACTCTATTTTTATAACAACAGACAAATAATAATGTTGAGTTAAATCAATATTTAACGCATAAAAACAATAAATCAATAGGCAGGGACCGAAATGAAAACATGCCGATTGCGTCATCGCTTGCGTGACCGACATAACCGCACATGCTAGAGAACACAACATGTTGTGCAGACTCGTGGCGTCTTTGATACAGCCACGTGGCACGCGCTGCTGCGTCGTGTTTGGATTCTTTGCTTCCACGTGGCAGCAGATATCCGCCTTCATATACGCTGAAACCCTCGCCTCCTTTCTTCTCCACCCCAACCTGCGAAATCTCTCCGACAACATTTTTTTAAAAAAAAAAAACAAAAATATACCCGCGAAATCTCTCCGGCCAATACAAAACATCCACCCGATGCAGGCTGCGTGCGCCCCACGCGCTTTCCCCTCACTCGCTCCGGCATCCAAACCCGGGACTCCGCCTCCGAATCGCGGCGGCGGCAGGGGGCGGATCCTGAAGTCCGCGGTGAAGTGCGGCGGAACGGGGGCGGAATCGGAGAGGAAGCTGGAGGAAGAAGTGGCGGGAATGGGAATACTGAAGGGGGACTGCGAGGACGGGAAGGGCGGCGGGGTGGCGGAGGCGTTGGAGTGTCTGGAGAAAGAGGCGATAATGGGGGAGGACGAAGGACGGAAGCCGTCGGACTACAACCGGAGGGCTCAGATATTCGACACGAGTTCTAGAATCTTCCAGGCTCTCAAAAACGGCGCCGCCGTTCCAGAGGATGATGATCCTCCTTCTCCAGATCAGCAAGAGTTGAAAGGAATAACCAACTTGGAACAAATGTTCTCAAAGCACATGCCCATCATATAGTTACACTGTACTAATTTAAACTTTGGACTTTTTTTTTTCTTCAAAATTTGAACTACACAGTAACATAGATCGATAAATTTTTTCTTTCTTTCTTTCTTTCTTTTTTTAGCGATAATAATATGTGTAGTGTAAAACCAACAAAATTTGTCTTAACGAATAACTAATGTTTTTGATTATTTATCCATTTTCAACTTTTGACATATAATTAGTAAATAAAATATATATATTATATTTTAATTAGATAAGAAAATATTTTAAAAATATTTCATATAATACATTTAATAAAACTATCTTTCGTATCAATATCTAACGTCTTTTTTATTTAATTTTAGGTTAAATTTTATCAATTTTGATCGAAAAAGTCAAGAGTGGACAAGTGCTTAGGGATGGAGGGTATGTTACATAGATAGCGGAATACTATGGGTAGTATATTTGTGGTTTTTATTATATTCAGAAATGCTCTCAATGTTTCTAAATAATACGGAGTAATTAATAATATAACTTGATTTCACAAAATTCAAGAGAATTGAAAAATAAAATATATGCCGTTAGAAACTTTTTTAAAAAAGAAAAATATGATGAACTGAGTTTTTCCAAAAAAAAAGAGGTGGAACACCCATCCCGACACATACACACCTCAACTTTGACGAAGTCGTCCTGTGTTTGCTGCGCACAAGGAGCTAATACAAAGAATAGAAGTCTCACACTGCCGAAATTTGATCCTGAGATCAATGAGCTTAACATCACCAGATTTTGAGTTATTTAATTATTTAATCTCCTTAGATTAGTTGAACTACTCATGCAAGCACTAGGAGCTTTTCTTAATAGAACAAGGGAAGGTAAAGTATAAGACTAATGAACTAAATCGTACGATTGACATTTATAAAAGAGAGCCCTAATTCTTACAACAAAAAATATTATGGAGAACAATAGTTCTTACAACAATACAATTGGAGTACCTACGATACTCTGTTCGTAAAATTAATTATCCCCACCCCCGTTATCCCCTCGGTAAACCCTCTAGCTCATCATATCCCCAAAGAACCCTGCACCCCTCCAATTGGAGCTCTTTTTATTTTATTGGCTTTATTGTCAATTTTTTAACAAAAATAAAATGTGGTGCAATTGGAAAGCGTGCGGGGCATTGGAGACAGGTCGGGTTAAGGAGTTTACCGGAACGGGGGAGGAGGGGGATTACAAGGAAAATTAATTTTACGAACGAAACATCATAGATACTTCCATGAGAGTGTTGTGTAAACCTTGTAAATTTTTTTGTTGTAACTCTAAGAGTACTCCTCTTAATAAAAAAGGAGAAATCTAAATGTGAAACCTTACTTTACATAATAAGGAGTGTTTGAAGAAAAGTTTGGCTTTTGCCTTCAAAAATTTAAAAATAAATTTTAGCTTAATTCCATTTCTATTTTCTATTACCAAAGAGTGTTTATCGCAATGGTTAAAACTTAAAAGTGGCACTTTGAACTAAGGTAAAAAATCTCATCACACAGGGTTGGAATTGTGAGAACTATATATTATATTGTCTCACAACTTTGTTAATTACATTACTTTCAATCATCTTCTAATGGTACAACTTAATTTCAAATGCTAAAGTTAAAAGAGGAGCCTTGGCTTACATCTGGTTAAAAAACGATACAACTTACTTTTAAGTGTTAAATAATTTTAATTGTAAATGATACTTCGTACAAATTAACTTTAAATGTTAAATTTCGTTAACTTTAAATCTCACAAGTGTGGAAATGTTCTCACACTTGCGAGCTAACATGGAATCACAAATCAATTTTAAATGTTAAAGTTATAAACGAGGCTCACATTTGATTAAAAAACGATACAAATTAATTTTAAATGTTAATTATACAAATGAATTTTAAATGTAAAATTTCAATAATTTTAAATTTAATAAATGTAAAAACGTTGTTCCCAAACGAGGCTCACATCTGGGTAGCAGGAGGGCTCTGCTCCCTGCTTCTCTGTTTCCGGCCCTTATCCGGGCCGCCAAGAATGCCCCATCTCTCAAACTGCCTCTGCCGAGCTCGAGCCCTATCCTTTTCCTCCTCAGATTTCGTCGAAAAACAGTAGGGACAAGAGACCCCAAACTCCCACTCTGGTGATTCCATGTCAGCATCGCTCACGGGTTCTTTGCACCCGTAGCAGAGCTTGAAAGTGCCTTGCGACAACCCGTGTTCGACCGAGACCCGTTTGTCGAACACAAAGCATTCCCCTTCCCAGAGACTAACTCCCTCTGGGACTTCCTCAAGGTACTTCAAAATCCCACCTTCCAAGTGATAGACCTGGTTCACAACCAAAAAGCACTCAACAAATTCAATAAATCTAGTCCCACAGACAATAACAGACTAAAGCTCGAGGTTGTAGTTGGGGTTACCCTAGCACGGTTTCAGCAAATTAGTACGAAATCTTTAGGATCAACTTCTGGGACATAAAGCATATGAGCTTTCTTGGGTTCCCAATTGGGACATAAGTGTTCTATATATGGTCCTTGAATAAACTAATATGCTAGTCTGGTTACCTCTTCAAACCCGCTTCTTAGGAGAAAACTTGAAGCTTTCTCGCAGCGAATTCCACCTGTACAGTACATTGCCACCTTGGGAAGTGGCTTCTTTTCCCTTTCCACAAGTGGTGTTTCTGACAATTCAATTGAGCCAATGGAACACGTCTGGTCTTCGGATCCTCCAAGTTCAAAGTGATTGTCAACCCAGGAGGGGAAATCCCGAAAAGCAGAGGTTCGTGGATCTACCGCGCCTTTGAACTTGCCAATTCTAGTTTCATAGTCATTCCGCACATCAATAACAACCTAACAAGTCATAATGCAAGGCAATTCAGTCCAGACTTAAAGGCCAAGATCAGAAAAAAATGGCATTGAATAATTCAAGAATCTTAAAATTTAAAATAGGGTTAAATATGTTTTTGGTCCTGATAAAATTTGCGATTCCATCTAATTCTTTTTAACATTAAAGCATCCCAGCATTTTTTTGCAAATAGCTCTCCCGCAGATCTCAAGCTAAAATTTAGTTTGTTTGTCCCTATAAAATTAGTAAAATTTGTTCTTGGTGCCTCTTAAAAAACAGAATTTGCTAATTTTATATACACTAAAAACATATTTTATCCTAACACATTAGACCAAGATTGGGGGGAGGACCATTTACAAAAATTGCTTTTCTACTTTGACAAAAAATGGTCTATCCTGAAAAAACTTGTGCATTGCAGTGGCTTGCAGGATTTCAAATCGGCTTTTAGATAAAACTGAAAATCTCTTGGGATTGTGTAAGGAGGAAAATGGTTTTTTTCCAGTGCAAAAGCAATCCAAATTGGCTCTAAGACAATTAACTGATTACATCAAGGTTTAGGGTGGGGGTACACAGACCTTACCCATACAAGAGGAAAAAAGGCATGGTATTTTGTAATAAACTTAAGGACATCTCTTTGAAGACAACATTGAAGAGTTGAGAAGAAAAGAATCAATCTTTGGCTGGGGCAAGGGTTTCTTTGAAGCTCTTTTGTTGTAGTTTATTCATTTCAATCTAATAAATTCACATTATTTCTTGGGCTTCTTTACTCTATGAGAATTGCAATGCTATGTACCATTTATGCAAGAAATCCAAAGATTGATCTGCCATATTACATGCAACAATTTAGGAATGAACAAACCCAAGAATGCTACAAATTCAAACTCTTAAAGAAACTCACGACATCCGGGTCACTTATCAATGCATTCCAATCCCTTGGCTTAACATACTTGCCAACTCTTTCAATTGGTGAAACAGATGGCATCCCAAGTGTGACTATCTGCCATAAAAGTAATAAAAATATATCATTGAATACCAGCATGAACAACAAGTCAACAACATCAATAACAAACCCAGTAAAATACCAGAAAAGTGGGGTTTCAGAAGGGTGTGTGACTGTGTAGTGTGTACACAAACCTTACTCCTACTATGAAGTAGAGAGCCTATTACTCAGATACAGAAGTGAAGTACAGACAAGGAAATCAACGAAGCACGAACAGAAACAAAAGAAACATACAAACCGACTCTAAGAACTAGACATAAAGCACAAAGCATACAGGCACAAGCTACACACTAAGGCATAAAAATGCACCATCATAAACTACAAACTAAGGCCCACAGGTCTATCCAAATACGCTAATCCTAGATCTCCATGCATTTTTATCTTAAGTCATATCTTCAATAATATCCTGAGCTCGTAAGTCATGTTTAATCACCTCCTTCCAACTCTTTTTATGTCTCCCTCTATCCCTCGTCACGCCTTCTACCATACACTTCTTGTGCTTGAAAAGATAATACTATGTTTTTTTAATTTTAATGCAGTGTTCATGATTACCTCTTTTTTAAGCTTAACCCTAACGTGATCCCATCGAAACGGAGCATCCTCACCCGCTGCAAGAGGGGACCTGCTTGTATGTCCATGATGAATAGCCTCTTCCTCAGGACTCACTGGAGACTCCACCCGTCTCAGTCCCTTGAGGCGTTTATCACGTTGAATGAAAGCAAGAACCTCTTCCACAGATTCCCTTGTGCCACATATGCTTCCATTTATTCCTTCTGGTGCAAGAATAATACCACCTGACACACGCTGGATATGATCAGCTTGGTAAGGTACAATTGACATGGAAAGTTGAAAATCTTCTGAAAAAAAACTATCAGTCTCCAAAAAAATCCACAAATGCATATAGTCATGGGTCAATAACTACGGAAAATGATGAGGCATATGATTTACTGAAGTCTCAAAGGTTCTTTTCTGGCAGCCAGTTCTTGTTTATTCTGCCAACAAGTAGCTTTTGACACTCATTTAGCTCAATCACCAGACACTTTTCTTTTAAAAAAAATCATGAAATTCATCACTCTCATTCAACTAACATTTTCCGGCTGGATCAATGGACCCTAAGATACTAGTTTTTTTGTTATCTCTTTTATGTAGGACTGTAACTATGACAGAAAAGGTTTCCAAAAAGAACTTCCCGTAACCGTTTTCACTCCCATAGATTGGCTAACAATTGCATCAGTATCTTAATCTATGAATAATGACTTAGGCCTTGTTCGGGAGCACGGTTTTCAATTAGTGTTAGCGGTTTGCATAATTTGTTAATGGTTTTGATTAACTTTGAAAACTCTGTCATTAGATAGCTTTTTTCAGAAAAGCTAAAGGTTGAATCTATTGCCAAACATGCACTTACGGGCATTAAAGAAGACCTTCTTTTTCTTTTTTCAATTTAAGCAAAGCATTGTCTTTATCTATGAATAATACATTAAAACTCAGCAAGTTACATATATTAAAGAAAATGCATCGATTCTGTGAAATTATGCAAAACATTGTTTTACCTTTGGCTCAAGTTCAGCAAAGAAAGCTTTCAATTTTACCAAATCAAGCAAAAACCTAACAAAAAAAAATGTAAAGTTGGCTACCAAAATTTTACATACATGCATTTCTGAAGTTAAAAAGAAGCATACCAGTTGCTCGCAGAGCTCCTTCAATGGTTTCTTAAGCTCAGCATGGTCGGGAAAATCTGCGAACTTATAGAAAGAAACAACTACCAGATTAGGATCCGTTCCAGATTCCACCGCCTCACCTCTCGATTCCGCCGCCGTCGGAAAGGATCTCGCAGCGGTTTTTGAAGAGAAGACTTTGGATATGGCCGCATTATGAGTCGGGCACGAGAGAGATATATTTGAATTTGAAAAGAAAGGGGATGTTTTCGCCGCCGCTGGCGGCGGCTCCGAGGGGGGTTTCATGCCGGGATCGTGGAGGCAGTGGCGGATAGGGTTAGGGATCGGCATCCTCGCCGCCAGCAATGACGCCGTTCTTCGTAAAGAAGGGAGAACCGATTGCATTGAGACTTCCAACCTCATCCACTTGACCACTTTCAGGTCCATCCTTGAAAAAAACTTTACAATTTGAAGGAGAAAAAAAATAAAATGAAAAGAGAAAAAAAAGAAAAGAAAACAAGAACACAAAAAAACCAAAATTCTTTTATTTTAATGAAGAAAATGAGAGGAACTCGTTTACTTTTCTTTTTTTTCCAAATTCTTCGAACCAAACATAGTGTTAGAGAAAAACAGTTCAGTTAATACTGGTTCGGTTGACATTCAATATCATGGCACTATAAAAGGGGTTTCGGTCCCGGTTTAGCTTTCTAACTGGTTTCGAAAAAATTATTTTTGATAATTTTTTTGGTAAAAAGGAGCAATATAATTGACTTCAAACTTTTTTCTTTTGTACTCCCTCCGTCCCAAAAAGTTTTCCCTGTTTCATTTTTTGCGCATCTCATAAAACATTTCTACAGACATCTAAAATGCCTAAAATTTACAACATTTCTTCTTTATCGTGGGTAGAAGTTATTTTGAAAGTCTTTTTAGCATTCAAGGCGGGATAGAAGTGTTTTATGGGATGCGCAAAAAATGAAACATGAAAGACTTTTTGGGACGGAGGGAGTAGTAAATATTGTGAACAAATCTCAAATAAATTTAAAATAAATATAAAAATATAAAAAACATTAAAACAGTTTCGGTTCAAAGCACTTTCGGTTCCAATCTGAACTTGAACATTTCCTCGCAGTTTCGGGCTATCCTAGTATCGGTTCTGGTACCTATTCTGATTCCAGTTCCAGAATTGTGTCTAGCCCTAGACACTCGGTTTTGTCGATTGGCCAATTGACAATCCGGATGCATGGACCAATAAATAAAAGCTACGAATCATATTGAACTCCAAAATTAACTAAAATGCTAAATTCCACAGTTGGTCCCTCAAGTTTTTGCGTCATACACGGTTAGTCCTTCAACTTTATAAAGTCCACGAATTAAATAGTCCTTCAAGTCACGTTAACGTTGCACGATTGGTCCTTCCGTTAAGTTTTTCGTTAGTCCATGTATTTTGTCCATTTTTCATTACAAATACACGTGAGGAACACTTTCTTCTTCATACAATTGAGTCATATTTCATGTAGACCCGTTGAAATTGAAATGTTAGATAACAAATTAACCCCGATTGACTGCAAACAGTCAAAACTTGATACAGTGGCGGATCCACTTACAATAAGTAGAGGGCAAATGCCCCCAACTAATTTTTTGTGATAAGGTTAAAAATATTTTTTTAATTAGGTCAAATTTAAATTTTTTGTTTAATTTTTTTAGTAAAGAGTATTATATTGTATAAAATTAATTGTTTTTAAAATAAAATTTCACCTTACATATTAAAAATATTTTACATTTAATAAATATTTGAAATAAGACTTATTATTTTTTGTCATTTCAAATAGTCTATCAAAAAAATTCAGCGACGCTGTCCTCGGACTCTCGATCAGTGCTGCCCCCATCTACTTCCATTCCTGGATCCGCCACTGACTTGATAAATGCTTTAAAACAGAGTGTCTATCTTTTAAAAAAATGGACTAATAAAAGCAAGAATGATGTATTATTATTAAAACAATGGACTAATAAAAATAAGAATAACTTCTTATTATTAAAAAAATGGATTTATATTAAATAATGTTCAATTGTATGAATAAGAGAGGGTTCCCCACATATATTTATAATGGAAAATCGAAAAAATGCATGAATTAATGGGAAAATTAATGGAAGGACCAACTGCGCATCGCTAATGTGACTTGAAGGACCATTCATGGACTTTATAAAGTTGAAGGACTAACCATGCATAACGCAAAAACTTGAAGGACCAACGGTGGAATTTAGCCTAACTAAAATTAAAGGGTGTGCAGGATTGATTTGGGTCTTGCCAAAGTTGAAGTTTGCCGGGGATAAGATTCGTCAATTTACTGAACAGGACACTATAGGGTCCCTATCTAGGATGACCCTTGATATAACAAAGAACACGCATGACATCATTTATGTGATCAAGAGTGGGTGCCTTCATAAACCGAGATAAGACATGAACAACATAACAGATTTCTGGGTGGGTGATGGTCAAATAAATGAGGCGGCCCACTCGGCAACGAAATCGAGCGGGATCATGGAGTAGGGATGCGGTCGACATCCCAAACCGTGATTGGTTGGTAGTGGGGTGGCGGCCGGTTTACATCCCAACAACCCAGCCTACTGTAAAATATCCAACGCATACTTGCGCGGGCATAATACCATTCCAGAAGAAGAACAAGCACATTCAATGCCTAGAAAATATTTCACCAGGCCCAAAACCTTCAGTTTGAAACACTGATCTAATTAGCCTAATATGATCTGATTTTTCAAAGATCTAATCTAATCTGATCATGATAAAAATAAGTAATAAGTAGAAAAAATAAGATGAACCAAACCCGCTAATTGAGTAACAAGGAAAAGGTCTAAGGGGTAAATGTGATGGGGAAAATGAATATTTAGTCTCCTAACCCTTTTGTTTTTTCAAAAGACGACTTAAACCCCACGGCGTAATTTACTTTGTAATACGGAGTGATTTATGGGGATTTGCCCCCCTTTTTTGTCGTCTTGTGATGGCGTTTCCCCATTAAAGCTTAAGCTTGAATTCCCAGGTGTTTCCCCCCCCCCCCCCACTTCTTTCCCCATTTCCTCAACCGCCGGCGTCGGCCAAAACAACCACAAATGGAGAAGGAGTCGGTAAACCTCCTCCGCGTCTGCCGGGAAAGAGTGGTCTCCGACCTCCTCAAAGGCAGAGAAATGGCCACGAGGCTCCAAACCCTCCTCCAACGCAGCCCCGGCACCGCCTCCGAAGACCTCAGCGGATCATCGCCATCCGTTCATAGCAAACTCTCTCTTGAGATCTTAGGGTCTTTCTCCGACGCCATCTCCCAGCTCAACAACTGTTGCGCTGTCCCGCCCCCGCCCGGCCAGCGGGGGATCTTATTATCTAACGACTCCGACCACGGTCAGAAGTTTTGGTCGGACGAGCCTGCCCGGAAGCGGGTGCAGGAAAACGGGGTGTCGCCCCCGGGCAGGACTGGTAGAGGTGGTTACAAAAGAAGGTATATATAGTACTATCATTTTTTGTGTGTAGGTGTGTGTCTGTGTGTGTTTAGGATGAATCACTCCGCGCGGATTATAAGTTTGGGAACAACTTTTGCAATTATATATCGTTAGAGTTCAGAATTAGTGTTTCTCATGATGTCGATTAACATCACTTTGATCTGGCAATTTTAGCGTTTAGTTTTAGCGTTTTAAAAGTAGTGAATATGTACCACTAATTTAAAATTATCTAAAACTTTAACAAAAAAAAACATTATTCCCAGTGGCTAATGGAGTCTAACAATAAACAGATACGGAGTACTATAGGCCTACAAGGCATTTTAGGGTTATATATGTTCATATTTTGAATACTATTTATCCATTTTCCTTATTACCTAGATGTCTCCAAAAAATAAAAAATCTACTTTTTCATTTAATATAAAAACAACATATATCGTACAAATTTCTATATTTCCCAAACAAATTCAAACAATAAAGTCTGTTGTGGGACGAAAGAATATAAGCTAAGGTTCTAGCTCTTGTTTTAATATATATGCAGAAAAAACAGTGGAGAAGAGACCCGGACAAATGTGTGTAAAACAATGGAAGATGGATATGCATGGAGAAAATATGGCCAGAAACACATCCATAATTCACTACATCCTAGGTATACATACATACATACATACATACATACATACATACATACATACATACATACATACATATATATATATATATATGCTACACCTAACTGCATCCATAAATATTACAGTACATTCATTTATCCAGTTTTGATTTTTTAGAGTGAATCGAAATCTAACTTTGACCTAAATTTTAATTTTGAAAACATTTTACAAGTTAATCTAATAAAATTATTTAATCTATATCAATATCTAAAAAAAGTTACTCCAATATTTAACTAATGCTTAAAGTTTATCAACTTTGAAAAAAAGTATATATAATCAAAACTGAACAAATACTCAGTGAGGGAGGTAGTAGTACACTTTTTTTTATTTTAAAAATATTAATTATTCTAACACTATGAAAATACTTATTTAGCATATATGAAGGTTCATCATTGACATTAGATCCATGTAATTTGCCTACAAGGAGAGTACATTTTGTTTTTTACCAAAAAAATTCCATCACTTATTAGATATCAAAAGGCAAACAATATCTGGTAGGATTAGGTAAAATAAATTGTATGTAATACTCCCTCCGTTCTCAAAAACACTTCCTCTTTCATTTTTTCTACTTCCAACAAAACACTTCCCCATTCTATTAAAAAACCACTTTTACCCTTACTTTTTCATACCCTACCTATCACATCATACTTTTTTCTCTAATAACACATCAATAACATCTTACTTTTATTCATCACATCAGGGGCAAAATTGGAAATCAACTATAATTTAACACTTCCTTATTTTTGCCCCAAATCAGAATGGGAAGTCTTTTTGCAAACGGAGGGAGTAGATTTTATAAATACTTGAAAAGAAAATGAGAGTAGTGTTTTAATTAGTAAAAGATTAATTAAATTGATAGTTTTTAAAACAATTGATCTATAATGTGAAGTGCAAGTTTAGACCTTTTGTGTGGCACTGGCTGTTAATCACGACTAATTACGGAGTAATTATTTCTCTTTTTTGGTAACGGTCCACATGGGATAGATATTACAATTCTTCCTCCTCATCTTTTATTCTTTTCTCCTCATTTTTTAAAAAATAATTTTACAACATTTCTTTAATATTTTTTTCTTATTCTTTGTAAATGTAAAGTCAAAGTAATGAGAAAACAAATTATTTCCCGCAATCTCAATTTTCAATTTTAACTAAGATATATTTCTAAGGTCTGGTTTGGGAACAACATTTAATATTAACGTTAGCATTTTTTATAAAATTTTAACGCTGTAAATTAATTCTGAAAATGCTAAAGACAATCGTCAGATACTTTTTTGAAAACGTTAACGCTAATTTCTAACGCTGATGATAAAAGAAACCTAAGTCAACAAATAACAAAAATTACAAGTAGAACCCCCACAAACACGAATTTTTGTTGAAGTTATTGCAGATTTTAGGTAAATTTTTGTCCAAATTTATGGGTGGATCATATGTGGCCCACAATTTCTGGGTCGAATTGAATTTTATGCCCATATCCGCCCATAATTTCATGGCCCTAAAACTTTCTATTACTTCCTAAATAAACTTTTCTTTGTTCTTAAATAAACTTTTTTTTTTCTTTTAAAAAACTACTTTTACCCCTTACTTTTTCATACCATACCTATCACATCACACCTTTTTACTGATAATCTACATATTACATCTTAGTTTTACACATCACATCAAGGATATTTTTGGAAAGTCAACACAAAATATCCCTCCCTTAAATCCTCAAAAAGTCAAAAAGGGAAATTTATTTAGGGACAGAGGGAGTATCTAATTGAAAACACTTTTAGTTGTAATATACTCGACCTTCCTCTTTTTTCAAAGAAAACTACGGAGTAATATATGATTGTTACAACTTACACGATGTATTATTACTCTATCTATTGAAAATTAAGTTGTCTATTTATTATTCACATCACCTTTTTCTTATTTTTATTACTCATTTGATAAAATAATATAGTACTGTCACATCTTGTTTCGTAGGACTTTTGGCGTATGTTTTTAATAAGTAAAGTTCATTTTTTAACTCTCCTTCAATTCTCTAATAAATTATATTGAAAAATAACATCAGTCAAACATCGTAAACCAAAACAGGTGATTTAAGTTGGAACAAAGAGAGTGTATGATTGTTACATGTACTACACAATAGATCGAATTAATGTTGCTTCAAATAAAAATGTGCATGTCTAAAAAAGTTTGTTCAGTTTGACTTCAAAGAGTCAATTTAAATAAATATACTGGGACGGAGGTAGTATTACGTTTTTCCAATAATATAACTGGAATAAATAAATTGGTGATCAGGTGCTACTATAGGTGCATCCAGAAGGGGAGAGAAGGGTGCAAAGCAACAAAGCAGGTTCAAAGAATCTCCCAAGATGAGTTCCAAACCACATACTTTGGTCACCACACTTGCACCCATCCACACAATCCCTTCAATAAAAATCACCACCACCAACAAGAACATGGAGGGGATCTTGATGATGATTCCTGTTCTTCTTGTTTTTATTATTGTAACGACGATCTTCGGTACAACCGAAACGCGGCGGAGGCGGAGGAGGAGGAGTCACCGCTAGCGGCGGCGGCGGCGGCGACGGCGACATACCATCCGCACCAAGATACGAGCGGTGTTTTTGATGATGATGTTGATTATGAGAGGTGCTTTGAGAATCTGGACAACCTCTTCCGGTCGGAGGAGATGCCACTTGCCTTTTTGGACGATAAAGACTTAGAAAAATTTACTTAAATAGCACTAAAACATAATGACTTTTCCTAAATAACACTACATATGTTTTTTTCTCAATGTAGTACTTTTAGTCATTATCCATTAGTCATTATTCAAGTAAATATTTGTCATCACTGGTCATTATGGACATTATAAAGTGCTATTTAGGGAAGAAAACTATCTAAGTGCTATTTAGATAAATGACTTAAGTTTTAGTGTTATTTAGTGTAAAGATTTAATCATGCACTAATCATTAATTTGCCA
Source organism: Cuscuta australis (assembly GCA_003260385.1). Lineage (NCBI taxonomy): Eukaryota > Viridiplantae > Streptophyta > Magnoliopsida > Solanales > Convolvulaceae > Cuscuta > Cuscuta australis. Next base: position 924,397 of record NQVE01000035.1, read on the forward strand.
TGCATAATACCGTCTTCACTAGTTCTTAAAGAGAATTAATTGGAATTTAAATTACTCTTTATTTAAATTTGGGATAAATATAGTTACACAAAAGATGTTATTAAGATTGACAGTTGACACCACTACTGGTTGTACGAGAACTAGTCTGGTCGTGTTAGTATTGATGTCAAACTTAATGTTATAGTAGCATTATATTATTGTTAAATTCGGTGGTACTTACCTGCCGCTATTGAAAAAATACTCTCACTATTATGAATTTTTCTCTCGTTTGACATTTTACCATGTCGTCTAAAAAATATTTCTTGATTTGATATGACACCGCATATTAAGTGTTAATGAGAGATGAAAAAATATTGACTTGTCATATTTATGTTTTATTTAAAAGGAAATGTTGTAGATGGATATTGAAGATATGGTGATAAGGTAAATAGTAGAGATTTGATAGATAATTTATTAGTGGAAAGAGAAAGTTTACATTTTTGTCAAATTTTTTCAACCTACAGATAAGGGTGAAGAAAAGAGTAGCATTAAAGTGTAATTCATCACTTTTACTTTTATTTCACAATTGGAATTTTGTTAGCGTGAATGGTGGCAATGTAATAATCTAATGACATTATAGTAGTAGTAGTAGTGTAAATGGTGAGAGTGTGGTACAATTTACTTTATTTTCTCTTCTATAAAAACAATTTTCTTTCCTTTTTGTTCCACTGGCTAGTTTTTTAAGTATATTTTTTGTTAATCATTTGATAAAATAATTGACACAATTAAAACATTTTATCGGAATTTTTTGATGCATTTTAAGATCATTTGATAAAATAATTGACAGAATTCCACTGGCTAGTTTTTTAAATATATTTTTTTAGAACTTTTGATGTATTTGTATAAATATATAATTGACACAATTACAAAATTTTCTCTAAAAATATATTCATATGTCTAAAAATTTGTTCATAAATATTTATCAAATCCAAGCCAGGTATTAAAAATATTTGACGTATAGTTATATTAAGATTAATAAATTATAGAGAGAAATTATATTTATTCTAAATTTGGATTTATGGTTATCATTTTTGGAAAAAGAGTAAAAAAAAGGAAGGTGAAATATTGAAGATGAATGAGAAGGAAATAAAAAAGAAAGTAAATTGTGACATTAGTAACATATACTCCCTCCGTCCCGGAGTATTCGTCCAGTTTTAACTTTTGAAACTGTTCATCTAAGCATTTTGACTCATCAAATTCTCTCAATGTATAAGCCTAAATATAGTCATGTGTGATCTTGTTTGATTTGTCTTAACATATAGATTATTAGTAATATATAATTTCTATATTTTTTTAATATACAAATTACAAGATAAAATGGATTAAAGAAGTGTATTGGATGGTGTGTAAAAATGAAAGTGGACAAATATTCTGGGACGGAGGTAGTATATAGGTCTGCTATGTTACGTTAAAAATTACCTTATAGTCTTGACACGTGTCCTTTTCATGTTAAAAATTGCTATAATCTTGACACATGTCTTTTTATTAAAAAGTGGAGTCCGAAATTTATACAGAGTATATAAAAGATTGAAATCCGCATAAAAATATTGCAAATGATAAATTTGAATTAGTATGTTTTTGAAAAGGTAAATATCATTTTGGAAAAATGAAAAAAAAGAAAGGGAGAAAATAATTGAAAATGGAATAATAAAAAAGTCAAGTAAATATTCAATTCTTTTGAAATCAAGATTTTTTATTTAATTTATTGACAGGTAAAGTTTTTTTTAAAAAAGAAATCTCTCCTTCCATGTCACATATATATTCCCGGTCAAAAAGTGGCACCTCATCTTCGCAACATGTCGCATCTCAGCTCCGCCAAATATCGTGTTCCTGTAGCTCGGTCTGTTTTTGTTCCTCCTTCATTTGTCAAGGACCTTTTAAAGGTATCTAATAATAATTTTCTTTCCTTTCAAAAAAAATAGATAGATAAATAAATAAATAAACGATATGAATTGGAGAAAATGTAAAAATTGGTGGCATAAAAGGGGATGAAATGAAAAACAAGATTTAAATAAGCACGGTCTGGGTCGGTCAAATACAGGTATCTATAATGGTTTCTTGTAGTTGGTCAGTTGGTCTACCAATTTTCCAGCTACAAGAAACCATGATGCACTTAGTCCGCTATGAATTCATTCATTCCTCGTCATCACTGCTATCTATAAGAACAAGTGGTCTTTTGGTCTTCTTCTCCTTCGTAGTAGCTGCATCATCATCTGTCTGAGTTCTTCGAAACTCTATCCATGCTTTGTTCATTGGTCTTTGCCTTCTTCGAAGGTCGGTCATCTGCGGTGGTCTGCTCATCATTGCCTTCAGACTCTACGCGCGTGTCAGAGTCGACCCTTCTTGCAATCTCTTCGAGAATTCTAGCTCCATACTTTCCGCTCTTCACCTTCCCAATTATCTTCTCCAACTGCAGAAAAGAAAACAATCCAAAATGATGCGCCTGTGAATGAAGTCTAACATAAAAAAGCGAAAGGCATTTTGTAACTTGCCTGTTCCACTGATTCGAGCTTCTCAGCAGCTAGAAGGCTGATTTGCTGAGTAGACAAAACTGAGTGGGGGAATATTCCACCGTGAAGCGAAGCAAGCTCTCTACGTAGCTCGTCGAGCCTGAACTCCAAACTGGATGATGCAGGCTTCCTCTTAGCACGCTTTATGGCGGCAGTTTTATTTTCCTCTTCACTATAGATCTGAAGCTTCACAGTCCTCTTACCTGGAGCAGTAGGAAATTAGACCATAACCACTAGGAAAACAGACTTACACTATGGGAATAGGAGTGGTTTGTCACAATATAAATGTTTCTATCCCATAGTTCAGATATAAAGGATATAAGAGGTAGCTCTCATGAAAGTAGAGGAACAGTTGGCATTTTCAACTTTAAATCTTAACTATTTGATATAGCTGTTAGAAAAAGCTACAATTGGCAGTTTGGCAGTGGAGAACTTTACCTTGCACAACCAGCTTTGCCAGTGGACCCAGTGCCAGATAAGCATTTGTCGTATAAGCTGTGTGTTGAAACTCTTCTTTCTACATTAAAAGAAAAGAATACTGCGGGATAAAGAAAAGAATTGAAGGTAATCATTCTTATAGCCTAAGTTAAATAAGAGCATATTTATTAACAAATACAAATTATAGTATTGAATAACCGGTTTCAATTAAAGCAACTATATTATAATAATCCAGTAACATGGAATTTCATTTGTAAAGGACAATAGTTCCTTGCCTAGATTATAGTGGGCACCATTCAGCTATTTGGTAAAGCTTCATGCGACTCCCAACTCATGTATTTTATCCAACATAGGCATCAAAAAGTTGAAACGCAAAGTTGATGGCATTTGACGTTATAAAGAGAATTGTATTGACATACTATATATTTGTCATTCTTTACTAGACAATGTTGAGTTAAATTCAAGAAAAAATGAGTTTAATCCAGATTATTTAAGCGAATCTGGTAAAAAAAGTAAAAAGAGAAGCTAAATTAGAAATAGAAGTAATGGCAAGACTCTTTACCAAAACACGTTCAACTATAAGCTGGATGACAAGCTGCTCCACATGGTCTCTCTTTAGGTCCAGACCTGATAAAATCCAACCATCTATAATCAGTACCCAACCAAGACTTATTTGCAAGGGCTAGCAAAACTTAATTAACTTACTGAAAGTATATGTAGTGAGCTAAGTGATACACAGCATTAAAAGAAATTGGTTTGAAAAGGGAACTATTCAGAACTAAATGCGTGTAAATAAAGAAATACCTAGCTGTTTAAGTTTAGCTTTCATCTTGTCAACCAATTGCAACATTGTCACCTTCTGGTCAGTTGCATGTATATCTTGAATCAAAGAGATAATGGCTTTTGTATGGCCTGCAAAAAATTAAAAAACCAAAGCATGTCAGCAGCTAAGAGCATTGCATAACAGTTTGTAAACAAGCAAAATATCATAGCATAGAGTTTCGTTAGGTTGTTTTACAATAAGTTATAAATTGGACAGGGTCGAACTACAATGGGTTAGAAACTGTAGGTGAATACCCTCAAATAATTTTTTCAATTTATGGTGATCACTTAAGTTAGTGTACAATTCCAAATTTTGAACAAATGTGACACAATTTAATTAGTGTGCATATGAGCGTGGGAATAAAAATATACTGACATTTCAGAAAAAATACAGCAGCAGGAAACCCAGTATGATCCCACTCCTGTAAACAGTTTTTTTGTGAGACCCTTGATGCATTGCTACATTTACTTCCCAAAACTTCATAGAAAGTAAAAAGCAATGGATATTTAATGTGTCATTTCGAATTAGTTCATTATTTTCTTGAAGCTAAAACATTGTCAAAGATGACCTTTTTAGCTCCATAACTTTTCAGATTATCATGCATCAATAAATGAGGGCAAAAAATATGTATTTCAAATACAATGCAAGTTAGATCAGCATAACATACAAGAGGCATCAGTGTCCTTGACTTTTGTTGAAGAAACACAGTTGTCACACATCCCTGTAGCACAATCATAAAATGGATAGAGGTAATCAGACTATACACTAACACAACTAATACAAGGAGCTTCAAAGACAGCATTTACTGCAATAGCAAAGCCTGTACCATTGCAATCTTGGAGTGGCTCAGCAAAATGTCTGAAAAATGCGGCTCGACGACATTCACTTCTAGACTGAAAAAATATAAATGCTCTTTTAAACATTAAGACACTGCAAAGGAATGGTCAGCAACAGCAAACATCCACAGTAGTTTACTTGGTAAATATTAGCTAGCAGCTACTATCAAAAGTTTGCTCAAAGTTTGATGGAGAGATGGTTGTGCACCGCAATTTCATTGCAGTGTGACTGCCTAGTCCACATGCATGGATACGAGAACTTTCTCGATTTTATGGACTTTATTTCTGGGAGTTTGACATCTTATTCTTTTGAGTGGAATATCAAAGGCAATACTGCAACTTTCCATGGGAACTACTGTTCATATTATCCTTTCATTCGTGTGGCCTTTAACTAAAGGAGGCAATGCAAGAAATTACAAAGGTAGGAACAATTTGAATTTCAAAATCACAGAGCCATTACGTGTGTGTTGTAACTGTGCCTTGAGCTTTCCCATGTCAGGACGCAATAATCACCTCTATTTCCAACACCATCATTCTACTTCTTGGACCCTTTGCCTTTGGTTGTCCTGAACAAGAAATGACCTTCTTTCATGTTTTACTTCTTGGAGTGCAAACCCCTTAAATTTCCTTCTCCTTCTACAAGTACCATCCCTTATGATGACAACGGAATATCCGGCAACACCGTCACCTAAGACTTAGGATTGAGCAAGTGACTCATACTTCAATGGAATTTCATTGCTAAGTCTTTTGAGCACTTTAAATCACAAACTAGAGGCCACCACCCTTGAGATGATGCACAATCAAGTTAAATAAGTTTTTTCTTTTCTTTAGGTCTGAGTATGCTTCACTCCATTCATGTATATATCGCCTCCTTTGATTCTATATTCAATAATAAATACAATCAAAATATAATATTCAACACAGCCATAGCTTTCAACCAACACCTTACCACCATAACCACAGAATGGATAAAATCTATATAATGTGACACCTTTGTAAACCCCGTATGTGTTGCATAGAATATATCGCAAATGGAGTTTGAAGGGGGATTCTATCAAAATCTTTGTTGTCATCATGGACACAATCTATTACTTGTTGAATTGACAGCGCAAAAAAGCCACATACTCTGAATCTCGTCTTTTGATTTCATATTTTTCATCCAAACACTAAACACAACATATCTAACTAAAAATACACAAATAAAATGTTAATACCGTAAAAAACAATGTCCTGATGAGGGGTAATCTTACACCATTTTATTGGTGTAAGATTGTTACACCAATTCAATTGGGGTACCTACGATTCTCCGATCGTAAAATTGATTGTTCATACCCCTTCTACCCCCCACCCCCCCGGTAAACCCTCCTAGCCCGCCTCGTTCTCAACCCTGCACCAAATTCTGTTGACTTCTGGGTCAAATTTTAGACCCAAATTTGATGTAATAAAACTGGCAGGGTTGCGGGTGCACGTTGGGGACAGGGCGGGCTAGGGGGTTTGCCGAGGGTTAGGGGGGATAGGAATAATCAATTTTACGATCGGAGCACCGTAGGTGCTCCAATTGAATTGGTGTAACAATGTTACACCAATTGAGTTGGTGTAAGATTACCCTCCTCTAAATCCTCTATCATGATTTAGACACAACAGAATGTAATCATGAAATATTTATTAGAATCTTACCCAACAACCTCCTAAAATAGTAGCTTACTGTAATGTCTTTTATTAGACACCAGAGCAAATGATATTCTATAGATGTATGATAGCATATCGTGTACAAGCATCCAAAGGAAAAAAATCATTATCATAATTAATGAAAAAGTGGTCTTTAATGTATATTCGGAAATCTCTTAAACTAATGAAAGTCATGAACACATCCAATACTAAGAGTCTTTTGTTCATAACTTCCATTACTTTAAGACATTTCTTAATATACAATGGAGACTAATCCATTTGTGATCATGATGTTGATTCTTTTCTTGCGGATACTTGTGCACAACATGATGTCGTACATGCAACAAAATGAGAAACTGTTGGGTAAGATTCTAAAAGTTATTTCATGATTGTGTATTTACGTTCTATTGTGACTAAATCAAAATAATATATTGTTTTTACTTTTTTTCACTGTACTTACATTTTACTCCCTTTGTCCCAATTTATTCTTCCTATTTTGAAGAACGTGCAAAAGCCAAAAACTCATCTCTTTTAAAAGGATTTTATTTACAAATTGGTAAAAAATAAAAGTTACAAATTACACCATTTTAAACTACAAAAAAAATTCAACTAAACAAAGCTGACAGGAATATTTTACTTTATCAAATGATAAATTAAAACATGCATACAAACATAAGTTATCGGGAGACTGTAATAGTAACTCTAAAGATTAAGTTGGGACGGAGGGAGTAATTGTGTATGTGTTAGTTAGGAGTGTTGTGTTTGGTTTTTGCATGAATAAAAAAAAGATGAGTTATTGCTTTTCAAATGAAAATCAAAAGGCTGCATTTAGAGTGATATGACTTTCCTGCATTGTCAATTTAACTAGTACATCGGGTCCACGACGAAAATCACGACATAAAAGGCTTTGATAGAGATCGAGCCCCTTTGAGCTCCATTTTTTATGAAATATATGCAACACAAAAATCACATCACAAAAAATTTATCCATTGTATGATTATGATAGTGAGAAAGATGTTAGTTGGCAAGTTTGGTTATGCTAAATGACATATGTTGATAGATAAGTTTTTAAATTATCTAATTATATCTTGTATTTATTGTTGAATACATTGAAAGAGGAGACTATATACATGAGTGGAGAGCAATATACTCAGACACAAAGAAAAGAAGAAGCTTGTTAAAAGACTTCGCAATGAAATTCTGCTCGAGTACGCCAAGGTACATGTTCAATCTTCATTCCAAAAGGGCCACCAATCTAAAAAAATTAAAAGTCTTGGGGTGACAATGTTGTGATATATTTTGTTGTCATCGTAGCACATGGTACTTGTATAAGGAAATTTAGGTGACTTGCACTTCAAGAAGCAAAGCTGAAAAGAAGGTTCTTTTTTGTTCAAGATAGCTGATAGCAAAGGGTCCAAGAAGTGTAATGATGGTGTTGGGGACACAAGTGACGATAGTGACATGGCATGAGAAAAAAGCAAGTGCCCCAAGCTTACAACACGCGTATAACCGCTCGTTTGAATTCTAATTGTTGACTATTTGTAATTTCTTGTATTGTCTCTTTCAATTAAGGTCACACAAGCAACTAGGGTGCTTGTGAAGGGTATATTGGAACCAGTCCAAACGCATATTTATAAATAGGCCAAATATACCCAGCCCAACTATTAGATACATGGCCCAACAATCCTACCCAAATTAGGGTGGTGCTTGGGGGACCCCAAGGTGTGCACACCAAAGCAAACACACACACACAGACACTCAATGACTGAGCGTACATTGAGTGTCTGTGTGTCAGTGTTTGCCTTGGTGTGCACACCTTGGGGTCTCCCAAGCATTTTTGCCCAAATTATCTGAATCAGAGAGATCCGCGCATTCAGATTAGGTCAAGGGATGGGGGTACTGGAAAAATGAGGTCGTCGTGATCCACAATCAGCTCCTAGAATAGTTGTGCCTATTGTACTATAAATACTCCTCCCTCACCAGCGAAGGAATCAAATATTCTATTCAACACTGTTCTTCAAGCTTTGGCACTAGTCTTTATTTCCGATTCAAAATTTCAATTACTCATTTTATATTCATGCTTCAATCGGAATCCCCTAGAGAATGAAACTCGGTTTCAACTTTCAATATACTATAGCGAATTGTGAGATATGTGTTCATATCATCAATCATCTTTGGAGTTTCATGACACGGGTATTCTTATAGTGCATAACAGACTGTAAACTACTGTGCATGTTATTGCGGGTAAGGAATCCTGAGGATGCAACCTACTAGGCCTCCTATTGGTCCAACTGGACAGATCCCCAAGTGCGGGGGAGTGGGTTTGGATAAGCCCAGGCCAAGGGCCTAGTTAAGATTCCACACAAGTGCCACATGCCAAGCATCACCAGGATTTGAATGAAGCCTGGTCTTCTGCATGACAGAGGAACACCCAAAATATTTAAGACAAGTCTCGATGGTATGTTGCATGTTGTCTTGTATTAACGAGGCCTCATATCACTTGTCTCCTGGACTCGTGGTGCACAGGCATCATGTTCTTGTACGTGTAGTAGTGTTCCCTCTTATATATGAAAAAACATGTTCACAATCCAATAGAAAAATACCTGGCAATATCGTACTATGTCGTATAGATTCTGCAAACCAGCATTCTCATAGAAGACCATTGAACTCTGGGAAAGTAGAGGAATGCAGAAAATAATGCATCAATCACCTAGGTCAGAAGTCACAATCATAGAGCAGATGTCAAGCTCATAAATTGCATGTCTAGAGAAATTAACCTGCCTCGGTACATCAGCAGGTCTATAATAAAGCAGGCATTCTGCAGGAAGCCCATCACGTCCAGCACGACCACTTTCCTGAGGATTAAAGATTGTACTCAACACAACACAACACAACACAAAATGATTTGTAAAAAAATATATCTGCAAATATTAAAAAAAAGCAACCTGATAATATGTCTCCATAGATTTGCTCAGACTGTGATGAATGACAAACCTGACTACAAGCAATTGCAATATAAAATTATCATAAGCATTGGTGCCAGAATAATTAAAAAGAGTACATGGCAAAAGATTACACACACACACATGCCCTAGTATATTAGATATGGGTTAAATGTCATATTTAGAATGGATCTCCAAGTGACAGAAAACTTGAGAATGAGACAGTTAACCACATAGCGATACAAACAAAACAATAATTTTGGAGTATACACACAAACTACTCTTAGAGATCCCACCCAAAAGTCAACACACAAGAGGGACCAAATGCAAGCCAAATTAAGTAGGATAACAGCTGCCTAGTATGACAACCCCCAATATAAGGGCCACAAGAAGCTGAGCTAACTCAGATGGGTACTAACATAATAACCCACACGCAAAACAATAAAGTTGATTATGAAATGGACCATTGGACATATAGAAAGGGAATGAATAAAACGACAGCAAACACCAAGGTTTTGAAAAATGAAAATTTTGGATTTATTTGGGAAAGTAATGGATAGTTTTCTCATACGCTCATATCAGCAAGCGAAGCAGAGAGAGGGGGGGAGGGGATGAAAAAACAAGCTTGCACATTAGCCCATCAATCTTAACTAGTACATTACTTGTTCCACCCAAACCAGAGATGGCTAGTTTTTAAGAATTAAGATGTTCAAGAAACGCCAACCCTAGAGAACATGGACAGACTTCTTGAACAAGAACTGAGCTCCCAAAGTGCACTAATACACAAACAATGACATGGGCCGTCTAGATTTTCATATAAGGCTAGTAGTCCTGCAAGTTGGCCTTATTCCAACTAAGAGAAAAGAAACTTATTTTCCATGCAGAGATACAAATAAGAAATTTCTACAGACAAACTAAGGAGAAAAGGGTAAAAAATTCAGCAGTGAAGCCAAGAGGGCTGAAAGCAATGATGTAAAGTAGTTGAGTAGATTTTCTTTATAAAAAAAGGTCATTCAACTGACTGTCCAATAAGCTTAGTGGTCATGTGTATGCCTGTCTTTTAACTTTTAAGAGGTTATGTTGATGTAATATTGAAACTAAGAGACAAGGAAATGAATGGACAGGCATGTACTCAAACATAAATGAGGGTAGTGAATTGATCAGAAGTGAGGCGGTACACATGGAATCTAGCTTATAGATTACTATATATGCAACAATTCAAAGAACAATCAATAAGAATGGAGGAATCCATGTCACTGCACATTTCATCAATGAATTCCCATCATAAAACTTCTAAGCATAATTCAGCAGGAAGCACATGTTAGCATCACCGCATACTGACCATCTGGCTTGTTAATTCCCATGCCAAATGCCACCTGAAAGAACACAATCACAACAGAATAAGGCATTATTCAGCAGACATATATGTGTGTTCAGAGTAGCTATGGTAAGCATCTTACAGTGCCAACAATAACCTGTAATTTGCCATTGCTCCATCTACATCATTATGGAAGCACACACAGATTAGAGAAGTAGCAATCTAGCATGTTCCGAATAATCATTTTGGTTACATTTGTTGTGCAATCCTTGTGAATATTTTTACAACGTGAATACTAAAAAACAAGTGAAATGACTACAAATTGAGCTTCCATCCAAAATTTATGCAGCAGTTCAATTTCAAGTGCCTTTCTGCCAACGCTACTGTAGTATTAATACTGGTGGTAGTGGCATGTCCACAGAGTTGAAATAATGACAATGATGATGATGATGATGATGGTGATAATGAATCAGATGATGAGAATAATGATAACAATAATAATTAATAATAATAATAATAACAATAACAATACTAGTAATAATAATAAGGGTTTGTGTTCATAATACTTCTCTGTTTAGGTAGAGGCAATCTTACATTCAGCAGACGCATAATTAATAGATAACATCATATGGCGTTGACCAAACACAAACTGATAACATCGTTTAGTTTTTGCACCATTGTAGATGTTCAACAAAACTAAGACAGAGTGAAACACTCAACAGGCAGAAACCTCAGTAACATCATAAATTACCCTAGTTTGCATGACTAATGCAAGGATAATGAAGATATGATAATGCACATAGATTCAAACTTTACCGCATGTGAACATTTTCACGATCTCTTACATCCATATCAGCATGGTAATAATCAGATTTAATTCCTCTCTCATGTAATTCCTTTGCAATCTATAATTTGTAGAAATAAAACCACAAATTTATCAGTACACACCAATTTCTGGAGGCTGCAAATTATATTTCTCTAGCTTTTTGGGAAATTTAAATGAATAACAAGGTATAATCTGAAGTCCCCTTCATTTCACATGTTCATGCAGAGGGCAGTTTCCTAGAGCTGAAGCAAGCTTTGCAAGAGGGACAACAAGTCCTCTACATCTCTACAACTCCACCACACATGCACAATTACCCAAGAAAACAGGCAGCTACCGTAGCAATTAATCATAAATGATTCAGAAACACCTAATAATCAAGGCACATTAACAGAAAGAGAGAGAGAGAGAGACCAAGGCTTAATATACTGACCGTGTCTGGAAATGTTTAAGGCTTGAGTTTTACATTTGATAGAATGGAATTCCAGTAACAGACATGAGTATATATAGCCAAACAGACATAGAAACCAATTCAGAAAGAAATAGCAAATGATGATTCAGTGAACTGCCAAACTGACCTGCTCACATTCTTTTCTGGAGAAGCAATAAACTATTCCAGATTCATTGTTCGGATAAGATCCTTTTACAAACTCAGCAATTTCATCGATCGCAGTCTTTCCAATCGATGACTTCTCCCTTACCTGTTTAAAATGTAATATAAAAAACAGCTATCTGGAGTCAGGAACCTAAAATAGATAAATGGATAAATAGAGCAACTGCATGTTTGCTGACCATATAAAATAAATTTGGCCTGTTTACAGTGCTGACAAACTTCACACATTTTGGAATATGCAACATCTCCATCAAATCAAGTTGAACTTTTCTGGTAGCAGTTGCCTGGAAGTAACAAAGGAGGAAGTATGAGATAAGGTCTCAACGCTGCAGGCATTAATGAATAAAATGCTTAGTTCTTCGCTCAAAGCTTATCAATTAAGCAAAACTATAGAATATGGACCAGGGAGCACCGTCAAAGCAATAACAGGAACATTGGGGAACTGAGTCTTCAAAATACCAAGGTTCTTGTAGTCAGGACGGAAATCATGCCCCCACTGACTACAGCAATGTGCCTCCTGCAAAATCAAAACTTCTAAGTGACACACTTAGATTTGATATTTTTAAAAAATTAAAACAAGGAAAAATGAGAAAAGCTGAGTACATATGAATTGTAGGGGTTTTCAGGACGCTTCATTGTGGAAAAATGGTTTACATAGTAACTTTTTTAAGTCAGAATACAAAACATCCTTGTAACACAGATATTCTTAAAGGTCTCATTTGAGTCCAATAGCTGGTATGCTCATGGGAGATAACGGTTAGCATTCCCAAAAGGATGGCTGAAAATGCATCCGGAAAAGCAAACAGAGCAGCATCTTCAAATGGGTGTGTACTCAAATGAGCACATTCTTAACTTCACCTTTGTGGATTGACCATTTCCATGAAGTAGTGACAAAACTGGCTTACTTGCTTTTTGTTTAGAAAAAAACCTATTACAAAACCAAACAAATGTTTGCAATGCATGGTTTTCCAATAAACCATTTCCCTTTTTTATCAGCAAGACCATAGCTACTTTTTGTTAATCTTATTTGCAAATCCATTTTCCTTTTTTTTGGTGGGGGGGACAAGCTGACATGTTTCTTCATTTTCATGTTTTCACAAAATTAGGTAGCAATAGACAAACAGTGTGTTGTCTCCATGCAAGAATATGATCTCAACAGTTGAGCAACCATAACACTCACATCAACTGCTATCAACGAGAGGCGGCCAGCATGGTGGCACTTTTCAAGCTTTGACATAAACCTTTTACTCTTTGATATTTTCTCAGGTGTGACATACAATATTTTGAGGTTTCCTTCATTCTTTTCTAGAGCTTTGTAAATGAACTTCTCATCATCCTTGCTGGTAGTTGATGTCAGCATATATGCTGGAATTCCTATAGCAGTTAGACCCATCACCTGAAGATGACATTATAGATTAGGTATCAAGATTTAAGATTTCACTTGGTTCCATTAGGATGCATCATCGACATTGTGACATCACAAGCACCTGATCTTGGATTAGAGATAGCAATGGACTGACCACAAGGGTAACTCCATCACGAAGAACAGCAGGAAGTTGGTAGCAAAGACTTTTGCCACCACCTGCAGCCATAATGACTAAAACATCTCTTCCACTCATGACTGCATTTATTATCTGGCAAAATCAGAAATCCAGAGTTAAATCATGCAACCTGAAAACTTTCAAAATGAAACAAAAACTTTATGATATAATCATAATCATCTGCAATTCCATCATTGAAACAGGCAATGCTAAGGTTTGTCAAATGACACCATGAGACGATCAGTCCAATATGAATGGAACAATGATTAAAGGCCCACACATTGATCACAAAAGATTAAGGATGCCACCACCAAACTGAACAAAGCACATAAGCAGGGTAATTTGCAACTATAGTAATACAAGAATAAAAGATGCTTCAGGACACAAAAAAAAAACCTTATTCTTTTAAAGTCATATGTTCCCTTTTCCTTTCTCTAGGTCATATGTTAGTTATCCATGAGATAAGATTTAGTTTCCAGTTTCCATGCACCTTATGTAAGGGCAAACAGCTTTGGATGGTGATACCTGATTATCACCATTTTCACCCAATCAATTTACTATTCAAACACTAGAGATTCTGGAAACCTGGTTTTTTGCACATGTATCATCCACGGCAGCCTCTCTAAAGTCTAACAAGTTGACAGTACAATGAGATGGCTTGCTGCCATGTCAATGACCAAGCTGTTCGTGCCAGTCAATATGTTTAGCACTTCAAGATAACCGATAGCCTTTAATTTCTCAAGGCTCAAGCACACCAATGATCGACTTGCAAAACAAAATGGTGGGAGGCAGAAACTAAGATTGCTCGAGTGGTTTGGATCATCCTTGCCATACATAAGAGGTAACAAAACTACATAAAGTAATATTTAAAAAGAAATTCCGTGTAAACTTTTTGGTTTATTTCATTGTGCTAGAAACTGTCAACCACTAGATTTTAGCATGCATGCTGGCATGTGGATTTGCCTACGAGTCATGATTGGGGTATCCCAAGTTTGACCCCATTTTTGACATCATGCCTTTACAGACATCACAAACATGGAACATCTGTGATGTCTGTAAAGGCATTAGTATCAAAAATGGGGTCAAACTTGTGGAACCCCAAGGTTAATTCTTTGCCTACTGCCAAGGATACGCTTGAATGAATGGGCAGATAAAAAGATCCGAGCATCACATGAATAAATGACACATTTAGAATCACAAGAATTAGCATATAAAGAAAAGTTATGAGGTTACTGACCTCTCGTTGATTTGCACGGTATGAAGATATGCCAAAAATATTAAGCCGAAGATCATCAGCTCTAGAATCCCATTCGAATGACCCTAACCAGTTCTCTGTAGCTGCTGACACACCATCATCATCATAATGGTTTTCTGAAGCTTCAAAGTCTTCAAGAAGGGCCTTTAACTCAGATTTTCTCGCATACAACTTCTCTTGCTGATCAAGAAGAATTTTTATCTGATCTGCAGGTTGGACGAAAATAAACAGAAATTTTCATTCTGAACTCAATACTAAGCAGCTTGTTTGTACTCATGGGTCACAACCCTCACATTCTAGATCACTTCAGTGTTCAGCCTACATGAAGGGCATCACTACTATATCTACATTTCCACATTTTGAATGCTTGAATTTCTAATAAATTGTGACAGTCAATCAGTCGTCATGCAATGCTACCACCGTTAATTAATCACTTGGTTCTTAGCAAATAAATATCACATATTCAACCTCTAATTCTTAATTGAGACATTAACTAATAAGCTTCTCTCATCACAAGCATAGCCCCTCATTATAAGTTTATAACAATTCTATATCAAAATCCATACCCCAAAACTGCCCACACAAGGAGAGGATGGTTCAGATATAATAGACTTACTCCTGAATTTGAATATAGGATGTTCCCAATTTGACACCATATTAGAAACAGTTGATTGCTTAACAATCCACTGAGAAGTAGGCACACTTTAGTCAGATAGTTTTCCATATTCCACTATAATTCAAGCTTACAGTTCTTCGAAAAGTGAACATAACATAACCCCTTAATGCCCTTATAATCCATAATCAACTCTGATGGAGCCAAAGATTCACTATTTTTTTTGCTTTGACTATGATGGAATAAAGCAAAATGGCTCTTTAAACTGTTTGTGCTTCTTCCAATATTGAAGTAGCACTTAGTCAATGCAACTTTCGACGCTCATCATGAGTCATCTAGAAAGAGCCGCTTTATGTTTTTAATATAGGGGTCTGCATACATCCGACGGTAATGTTGTTGTTGTTGTAATCCATAATCATTGGATTTGTAGATGCTCATAAACATTTTCAGACTCCACTACTAGCGCTACTGGACCAATTAAAACAAACATCACAAAAACACAAATTCCACACCACAAACTTCAAAAATGTCAACTTTCTAGCTCCCTCCTCACACCCCGAACCATGACATTCAGTAGCTCTGATAAGAAGCAGTACACCACTTCAGATAGTTTCCCATAAATAAGCAAAATATACAAGAAACCCCATATCGTCAGAATTTTCAACTTTCTTGCTTACGATCAACCAATTTTTTGACATTCATAAACTCAAAGCACCCCACTTAAACCTCGAGTGAATGAAAGTGGAACTGCATTGTGCATATAATACTCCCTACTCCCTACATAGCTCTTAATCTTTTTCCTCTGCTTATAGTAGATGTTTAGCTCCAATAAAGGTAATTAACTACTAGTAATTTCCATGAGAACGCAGCGAAATACAGAATCCAAAAACGAAAAATGAAAAAGAAAAGAAAAGAAAAAAGGTTGATAATTCATAATGAGTGATGAGAGAGGACCTTGGACATCTTGAAGCTCAGCTTCCACATTCAGCAGCTCTTCCAGAAATTCATTTGAACTGCCCATTCCCAATTCGCTCGCTCCAGAATAGTACAGTCCTTCCGTAAGCAATGAATCCCCAGATTTTAGAACCCTAATGATATGTAACGATGGGTTTGGAAGAAGGTTGAATCAAATACAATCAATTACTCCCCCGTCCAATTTTCTTCTCAATCTTCCTTTTTGTTAATTTTCAAATTCCAGCTTATATGGCAAACGAATTATCTGAGAGCAAGTTGGCAAATAACTAAATGGAATGGGACAAGTTGACTTGGCACATTTCAATCAATAAAAGACAATCCAGACAGCATGTGGTAAGTGAGTGGAGAAACATCTCGTGCAGTGACAAGTCATTGTTTTTGTCAATTTTTATGATTTTTTAATGCATTTTAATTATTAAAAATTATTTCATTTATCTTTTTGTATATAGATGTACTCTTTTTTAAAAAAAAATTATTTCTTCTAAAAAAAATTGATGATGCCTCGCGCCTCACACGCTTGGCGTGGAGGGAGGCTGAAGCCACGCGAAGCAAATTGCTGAGGATGCCGATGTGGTGCAGCGAGCGAGGAAATGCCTCGTCGCTGCGCATGCTCTCAGACTTCTTAGATTATTAACATTAACGTTTTTTAAATAATTTGCACTGCTGAAATTTAATTCAAAACGTTAACACTAATCTCGAAAATTATTCTCAAACATGTCCTTGATTGTGATATCCAGCCCGAGCGCCTACCACAAGAGGGGCAGATCCACATTGTATCAATGATGCACTTGCCCCCAACTAATTTTAAAGTAGTTTTAATATTACCTTAATTTTTTGAACATTTTTTATTATGCCCCCATCAAAAAAAACTCCAATGAAAAGAAAGTTTAAGTTGAAAATTAAATATTTATCATTAATTTAAAAGAAATCAAATGTAAAATATTTTAAACAACATGAATGTGAATTGAAAATAAAAATTATTACGAGAAAGTAAAATTATATGGGGTATTTATGAGATTTTTATTAATGATTTGAGCGCTTCCTTAATTTTTTGAGTTGAATCTTTTTTATATTTTCATATTGTTTTTTTGAAAAGAAACAAATAAGAGGTTGTCCTCGAACACCGTAGCAATCTTGCCCCTAGTAAATTTTTTTTTAGATCCGCCACTGTACCACCACATAATGCTCCATAGCTGGCCTGCCTGGCCAAGCTTATGTCTGTCAACACACCACACCACCTCAATATCTGTATTAAACCAAGGTCATGTTCTCTTCACCTTATCTGACTGAAATAAATTTTGATCTGATATAAACATAGTCATATCAAAAATTATTTCTGATTAAATATATTTTGGTCTGATCTAATTCTAATCAGATAAGTTATAAGTAAATATATAAGTTGAGATAAACATGGTCTACATCTCGGAACTCCCCCCCCCCCCCCCCCCGATAACCACCACCACCACACACACATATAAGTTGACCTCCATTCGACCAGGGTCGAAAGTAGCTAAGGTTCTTAAGAGCATATACAATGGCATGGCAAACCATTGACTTGCCCTGCCATTAATGGAGTGGAAGAGGATATAGTGGGTGAGGAAAAAATTGACATGCATGGCATAGGGCGAGGCACCCCAATTTGCGAGGCAGGCACGAGGCAAACTTAGATCAAATATTAGATTTTCAATTCCTTTTTCTTTCTTGTTACGGAGTTTTTTTGTAACCCTCCAATCCACTTGTCATGGCACTGCATGTTAGTTGGCTAGCTTTTTCATTCTTCTTTCTCACCCAACATTTTTTCATAACTAAAAATATAAACTCACTTTTTAAAAGTATTATAATCCTTTTTTCTAAAACTATACACACACACAGAGATGTATTAAAACTAGACATTTTACCCAAGCCTATGCAGTTTTGCCAAATTTAATACTCCATAGATAATTACTCCCTCTGTCCAACATATATCTTCTCAGACACTATTCACAGAATCAAACTTAATTTTGTTTGTTTATTTTTACTATTCATTTCATAAAATAATATAATGTTGTCACATATAGCTTTGTAGAACTTTTCATGTAGTTTATTACTATATAGATTTTATGTTAAAATTTTGCATCTATATTCAAATAAATTAAATTGAAAATAAAGTGCATCGAGTCTCGTAACGCGCAACGGAAAGATCTTATGTGGACGAAGGGAGTACAATAATTTTGAATAATAATTAAATTATATGGAGTACCATTTATACTTGACATCAAAATATGTATTTTTACAAAAACAATAATAAAATTATATGGAGTACCATATAAACTTGACATCAAAAACATTATCATTGCCAAAAAATAAAAAAGATTAGAATTATTTTTATTAAAAAAGACAAGTAAAATAATTTTTAATAATTAAAATAATTTGAAAAGTGTAAAAATAATAATAATAAGAGTGACTTGCCACTACAAGGCATGTCACTCCATCCATTTGCCACACGGTGACTGGATTAATTTTGATTGGCTAAAATACTCCACGTCATCGTGTGACATTTCATTTCTTACTTGTCATTGCACATGCTCTAATAAAGTTTCTCATTGGGCCTTCATTCTTGATCTTTCCATAGAGGTGGAATGCCCACCCGGGCACCCACACACACCCCGGCCTCACAGAATTGTGAAGAAGTAAATCATGGTATAATCTCAATCTAATGCTTAGAGAAGTCGTCTGGAATAAAATTTTTACACTGCCGCTGTCGGGATACGACTCTAGGACCAACGGGCTTGAATCTTTTCATTGGATCAGTTCAGCTACTCATGCGAGCAAATTGAATTTTATTGCGTGATAAAATTGAATTTTTGGGTGTGATGTGGCCAACACTCATCGGCAACAATTTTTTACTTCCTCCGCCCCTAAATCATTACTCTTTGTGCAAAATGAAATAAAATTTTAAATTTTTTCAAATCATTTTATTTAATAAATGGTATATAAATAAAAAAATAAAATTTGCATATTTTAAAAAGTATATCAAAAGTTCTACAAAATAAGATCGAAGTGATAATAATATTTTATTTCATCATATAGTCAATAAAATCACATAAATAAACAAAAGTTTTATGATTTTTATATAGTAAAGTGTGTATGTCATTCAGGGACAGAAAGAATATAACTATTTTTCCATCTAATGTATTATTTCTTTGTTTTAGTGTGTTTGTCTAGTTTGATTGTTTTTGGACAAAGAAGATTAAATTTGAATTTCAATTAAATAAAAAATGTAATATATATTAGTATAAAAATGATTTCATTAGATAAATCTTGTTGAAAAAATTCAAAATTTTATTTCATTGAACTAATCGATAAAATAAATCGTGAGTAACTGAAACTTAAAATTTATCAATTTGATTCAAAAAAATCTATTGTGGACGAAAAATACAAAGTCCCACTTGGAACTATTAAAAGCATCACCAAGGTTCACATGACATTGGGATAATTCAGAGGCGCTCCGGTGTCCCGTTCGTAAAATTGACGGTTTCTACCTCCCCTAACCCCCGGTAAACCACCCCCCCACCCGCCTCGATCCGAACACACCCCCCTACCCCCGTCAATTGACTCCAAAGTCAAAATCAACTTGTGGGGTGCAATTGACGGGGGCAGGGGGTTTACCGGGGGTTAGGGGGTAGGAACCGTCAATTTTACGAATGGGGCACCGGAGTGCCCCGGGTCATCCCATGACATTGGAACCCAATGTCATGGAAACCCACTCTAAAAGCATATACATATCATTATATCAAACTCTAGCGGGACCTCAAGGAAAAAAGACATTCAAAAAGCAAAAGTAACTCAATCTCTCAAAGAACAACTTAGGGGCTGTTTGTTTCAATCTTTTATTGGTTCAGATGTCTGAATGGTTCAGCACTTAATGGTTCAGACTGTTTGTTTCAGCCTCTTAATGGTTCAGATGTCTGAATGGTTAAGAGATTTGTCTCTGAATGGTTAAGTATTATACATAGTCTGAATGGTTAAGACCTCTTATCTGAATTGATCAGACATTTGCCTCTGAATAGTTAACAATATACTAGCTCTTAATGGTTCAGACCTCTTACTGGTTCAGCACTTAATGGTTCAGACATCTTACTGGTTCAGCACTTACCTATTCAGAAGTTGTCAAACAGCCCATTAAAGATCGAAAAAAAAGCAAAGATTACTAATATATACTCCGTAACTTTTTTTTATCAAATTGTAGTACTCTTTGATCACGAATTAGATATATACTTTAAAATAATTAAGTACCCGGAGTATTATAAAACTTTGCTATTTCAAAATTATATTTTAAAATAAA
Source organism: Cuscuta australis (assembly GCA_003260385.1). NCBI lineage: Eukaryota > Viridiplantae > Streptophyta > Magnoliopsida > Solanales > Convolvulaceae > Cuscuta > Cuscuta australis. The sequence goes on from NQVE01000035.1 coordinate 945,115, forward strand.
TCTAATTTTACTAAATTTATATTATAAGTAAATATATTTTTCTATAATTCGCCATCAAAAAACAGTAAAGTTTGACAAAAAAATATTAAATTGTGATAAAAAAATTTTAAAACAATATTAGTATACGAGTCCGTGTATTAAAAAAAAGAAGTGTGAGTCCCTATATCTAAAAAGCACAAGCTTGAGTCCATTAGAAGCGTGAGTCCCTACATACTCATTTCAAAAAGAAATTATAGTTGACACTTTATGGAGCATTGAACCACCTCCCCATCAATGCTTCAACAACCTTTCTTCTCTCCATAATAATGAGGCACTCTAGTAATTAATGTAAGACTATCTTTATCATCTACTCTTTCTGTTCCTAAATATTTGTCACATTTATATTCTCAAAATAAAATATTCTCAAAATAAAATATTAAGTTTTTTCAATTCATTTTATTTATATATTGGTATATAAATAAAAAATAAAATTTACATATAAAAAAACTACATGAAAAGTTCTTTAAAATAAGAGGTGTCAAGAATATTTACTTTATCAAATAACCAATGAAAACGTAGAAATAAACAAAAGTTTCCGCGACTGCTGAAAAAACAAACGTTACAAATAATTTGGGACGGAGGGAGTATATATTCTTTCCAAATTAATCTTCCTAGTTTTATTTTGAATAATTCCTAAAATAATCCTTTGTAATAAGGTGTTTTTTAAAATCAGTCTTCAATAAGTTTTAATTATTTACGTGGTCCTCTATAATTGAGATTTATTCCCAAGATGGTCCTTCGTAAATAATGTTATTATTGAGGGTATTTTGGTATTTTTTATCCGCTGAATTTAGAACTAATTCTTAAAATGATCATTTATAATGAAGTGTTTTCCCAAAATGATTCTTCATAATTAAAAATTTGTATTTGATTTGAAATTTAAAAGATTTTTTATAGGTTTTAAATAATTAATGAATTATTTATAGTCAATGTATTTTTTTAATTTTACATTTAATTGTACTGAAATAACTGTTTCGAGAATATACTTTAAATTTGGATGATCAAAATACCAAAATATCTCTCAATTAATCATTATTTGAGTAACATTATTTACGAAAAACTATCTTGAGAATAAATCTCAATTATAGAAGACCATATAGGTAATTAAAACTTATTGAAGACTGAATTGGAAAAATACCTTATCACATAGGACTGTTTTGGAAATTTACTCTTTTATTTTTTACAAAGTTTAATAAATGTGAGAATTGTGTGGTTTCAACTTTCAACTGATACGTAAAAGGGAAAAAAAGTGAGCTACAAAAAGATTTTCAAAAAAAGATTGATAAAAATTAATTTGACAATCAAAGAAAAAATAAGAAGGATTAAACTGAGACGATTGGAGTAGTGGGAGAGGTTTAATTTAGATAGTCACAATTTATATTTTTAAGAGTAGTGAAAACATAGGTGTTTAAAAAGCTGATTAACTTAAGCAAATAAATTTTGTGAGAAATTTTGCTTCCGTAAGCAACATTATCTAAGGGGTTGTTTGGCAATTTCTGAATAGGTAAGTGCTGAATGAGTAAGAGGTCTGAACCATTAAGTGCTGAACCAGTAAGAGGTCTGAACCATTAAGAGCCAGTATATTGCTTAACTATTCTGAGGCAAATATCTGATCAATTCAGATAAGAGGTCTTAACCATTCAGACTCTGTATAATATTTAACCATTCAGAGGCAAATGTCTGAACCATTAAGAGGCTGAAACAAACAGTCTGAACCATTAAGTGCTAAACCATTCAGACATCTAAATCATTAAGAGGTTGAAACAAACAGCCCATAAGATATAAAAATTATTTACTTATATCAACTTGTAAGATTTATATCAAAAAAAAATTACTCTGTAGTATTAACAAAAGGTCTTTTATAATTTTTTTTATTATCTTCGTAAATAATCTTTTCATTTACTATTTTTGAAAGTCCAAATTAGGGAGCATTGTTTTTCCCTTGCTTTTTTTTTTATTGATCAATCTTGGGTAAGAAGAAAAATAATCTGTAGAATACCAACCAACCAAGCTCTTTAAGCCTGGTAAAAGACGTACGTACGGAGTATTTAATTCTATCTTATACGGAGCACTCCGTATATGGTCAACGAATAGCCTATCCGGTTCTGACGCGTGTCCATGAAATTAAAGTCATTCTTTCGCGTCTTCCATTTTCCCTCGTTAAAATAAATACCCCTCCCCCCGTCGTCCTCCACCACTCCCCGACAAGGCGACAACAGAAAAGACGAGAGCTTTTCAATTGCTTCACCGACTCACACCTTCTCCCCGGCCGCCGGCGACCTTTCCGTCTTTCCCCCCCACTTTCCCGTTTTCACCTCCCCAACACTTTACCCTTTCCCGTTGCAGATTTGGAAGAGTTTTATTTCTTGCTCAGATTCTCTCCTCTCCGGCCAATGCGCCGGCGTTTCTGCGTTTCTTCTCTCCTTCCTTGCTCTGGGTTTGTCCTAATTTGTAGCTCTTGAAGATAAAGATTGGATTTTTCCTTGTCTGGAATCTTATTATGTGGGGGGAGCTCAGAACAGACCTTTCGTCTCTGAAAATTGAATCTTGTAAGTCTTTCTCCTTTTGTTTTGGTATGTTATTTCGTGCGTGTTATTCATATTTATGAGCCTATGTAATGAAATTATAAGCTCTTTATGCATTTAGTGTTCTCTGTTTTGCAATTTCCAGTTTTCTTGATCTTAAAATGCCAAGCCGGCCTGTCATTACTTTTACCTGAGAAATCTTTAAATTTTTGCGTTTTCATGATTTTTGTGTGTGCTATCTAGATTTATGTTGTTGACTCGTGTTGTGTGTATCTTGCCAGGAGTGCTGAAAAATGAGAAGGGTGTTTTGCATTTTCTTGTTGAGTTTTTTAACTCCCATTTTGGTTAGGGCTTTGGACCCTTCACTGAATGACGATGTTCTCGGGTTAATCGCCTTCAAATCCGACATTCTTGATCCCGACGGGAAGCTGAGCTCTTGGAATGAGGAAGACTACAGTCCTTGCTACTGGGCTGGGGTGAGATGCAACCCAAGATCCAATAGGGTGTCTGAGCTTAATCTTGATGGTTTTGGGCTTTCTGGGAAGATAGGCTACAGAGGCCTTCTTCAATTGCAGTTCCTCCAAAAGCTTTCGCTTTCGAAGAACAATCTTACCGGAGGGTTGAGCTCTAGCCTCACCCAGATTTCCAAACTTAGGGTTTTGGATTTAAGCATGAACAGTCTTTCTGGGGTCATCCCAAATGAGTTCATTCAACAATGCATGCTGTTAAAATCAGTCTCCTTGGCACGAAACAGGTTTTCGGGCCAAATCCCGGAGAGTTTGAGCACTTGTGTGGCTTTGGTTTCTTTAGACCTGTCTTCGAATCGGTTTTCTGGAAGGTTACCTACTGGGATTTGGTCTTTGCCTTCCCTGAGGTCTCTTGATCTGTCAGATAATCTTCTTGAGGGTGAGATTCCAAAGGGCGTTGGACGTCTCAAGAATTTGAGGGAAGTATATTTGCAGAAAAATCGAATTTCGGGTAATGTGCCTTATGAACTTGGAGACTGTTTGTTGCTGAGGTCAATTGATTTCAGCCAAAATTCCCTTTCTGGAACCCTTCCCACCTCACTTCAGAAGCTAAGAATGTGTAACCGGTTCATTGTGAACCAGAACAAACTCTCTGGTGATCTTCCAGAATGGATTGGAAAAATGAAAAGCCTTCAGATATTAGACCTCTCAGAAAACAACTTCTCTGGTCAAATCCCAACTTCCATTGAAAAGCTCCAATCTTTGAACACACTCAACCTGTCTCAGAATTCAATTTCTGGAAACTTCCCCACACCCATGACAAACTGTGTAAACCTTCTGGCTTTAGATATCAGCCATAACTTCTTGACTGATGAAATTCCTCCATGGCTGTTCACCTTGGGACTGCATAAGCTCATTCTCTCACAGAACAAGTTTAATGGCAGTCTTGGCAACATTCTTCGCTCGTCCACTGAGAACTCGCGCAAAAAGATTGTGTCCCTTGACATGTCTGGCAACGATTTGACAGGAGAGATTCCATCTGTTCTTGGAGACTTCAGTGGGTTGGAGTTCTTGAATCTATCTGGAAACTCACTCAATGGCAGCATTCCTAAGAGCATTGGAAAGCTTAAGTCTTTGGGCATTCTTGATTTGAGTAAGAATGAATTGAGTGGTGGCATTCCTATAGAGATTGGGGAAGCCACTTCTGTTAGGGACTTGAGGCTTCAGATGAACTCACTGGCTGGAGAAATCCCGGCTTCTATCGGGAACTGTTCTTCGTTAGCGACACTGTAAGTTCTTCATATATTATCCAGTTTAATTTCCATCTTTCTTGAGTTTCTGTACAATGATAAGATTTCATTCCAAAACCAATTGACAATGGGAGAAGTAATTCGCAGTATTTTTGTCTTGGATTAGTTGTAATAGCCCTTTTCTTGGGGGGGTTTTGTTTTTCTTGATCATTTTCAAATGCCAAAGTACTAGTCTTTGATCTAATGGTTTTCTTGATTTGTATGCACATTCTTTGAAAGGGCCCTTATTTGGAATAATTATACATTTTTTGCAGGTTTCTTTCACATAATGACCTTAATGGCCCTGTCCCAGCAGCCTTATCCAGAATTGGTTCCCTACAAAACTTGGACTTGTCATACAACAGACTAACTGGGAGCCTTCCAAAGCAGCTAGCTCATCTTCTTCACCTGTCATCCTTCAATGTTTCACACAACCAGTTAAAAGGTGAACTACCCACAAGTGGCTTCTTCAATGCAATCCCCTATTCTTCCCTTTCCGGCAATCCCGGACTCTGCGGGCCCGCACTTAACACCTCGTGTGACGCCGCCGTCCTTCCCAAACCTATAGTTTTCCCGATCCCCCCTAGCTCACCCGGTGATGAAGGCTCTCCCGCCACGATCCACCCGACATTTCGCCGCAAGAAGCAAATCTTGAGCATTTCTTGCCTCGTCGCCATTGCCGCGGCCGCCTTGATTTTTGTCGGCGTGATCACTATAAGCATCCTCAACACGCGTGCTTCCCGCCCTGCAGCTGCCTCGGCACGCACATTTTACGGTGGTGACGACGACTTCTCCGCTTGCTCTCCCAGCACCACCGACGGCTCGAGCACTAACTCGGGCAAGCTGGTCATGTTCTCCGGCGACCGGGACTTCTGCGTGGGGACCGCACATCGCCCGTTGCTCAACAAGGAGACCGAGATCGGGCGCGGCGGGTTTGGACCGGTTTACCGCACCGTCCTCGGCGATGGACGGGTCGTCGCAATCAAGAAACTCGCTGTCTCGAGCCTGGTCAAGTCCCAGGACGACTTTGAGAGGGTGGTCAAGAAGCTGGGCGGAGACGAGGTTCGCCACGCGAACCTCGTCTCGCTCGAGGGCTATTACTGGACTCAAGACCTCCAACTCCTCATCTACGAATTTGTCTCCGGCGAGAATCTCTACAAACTCCTCCATGAATCCCCGTCGCCTGGTCCGAGTCTCGACTGGAACGAGAGGTTCCGCGCAATCCTCGGGACAGCGAGAAGCCTGGCCCACTTGCACGCGACGAACATAACCCACTACAACGTGAAGTCGAGCAACGTGATAATCGAGAGCTCCGGCGAGCCGAAGATCTCGGACTACGGTCTGGCGGGGCTATTGCCGGCGCTGGACCGCTACGTGCTGAGCACAAAAGTGCAGAGCGCGTTGGGGTACATGGCGCCGGAGTTTGCATGCAAGAACGCGAAGATAACGGAGAAGTGCGACGTGTACGGGTTCGGGGTGTTGGTTCTCGAGACGGTGACGGGGAAGAAGCCGGTGGAGTACACAGAGGACGACGTGGTGGCGGTGTGCGATGCGGTGCGGGAGGCGGTGGAGGAGGGGAGGGTGGAGGAGTGCGTCGACGAGCGGCTGCGGCGGCAGGGGATGTGCCCCATGGAGGAGGTCATTCCTGTGGTTAAGTTGGGGTTCATATGTACTTCTCAGGTTCCTTCCAACAGGCCTGACATGGCTGAAGTGGTGAAGATTTTGGAGTTGATCAAGTGCCCTTCGCAAGGGCATGATGACCTGTGTTAGGGTTTGGAGAAAAAATGACAAAAAAAAAATAAAGAAGAAAATGTGTTTTGTATGGGGAAGAAGAATCCGGGTTTTGTTTTCATTTTCATGTACGAGCCGGATTCTCTTTCCCCAATTTGGGAACTTCTGTTTTTCATCGCTTATTATTGTCTTATCTAATTTTTATTTTATTTTAATTTTTGAAAGCTTATTTAATAATCTTGTTGGTTAGTTAAGATCCTCTTCTTTTTACCATAGTTTTATGAGTTTAAAAACACTTTAATTTGATGTATGAACTTTGGGGACAACATAATTTTAACTACTGATGATGTTTTGAGTGAGTGGAAAAAGATAAACTCTTTGTTGGGTCTAAAGTCTTTTTAAAGATTTATGAACTTTTTCAGTCTAAAAATGATTTATGTCTCTATTATACTCTGTTCAAAAATAATTTTTTTATGTTGACTTGGCATATTTATTTAGGGATGGAGAAAAAGTGTTAAACTTTCAAGAATGCACCTACTTTAATTTGGGTGAGTGAGCTTTGAGGGGTGTTATTGGCATTTACCCTTGAAAGATAGAGTAAAAAAGAAATGAGAAAAATATTTTCGAAAGAACCGAAAAACAATGTCAGAAGAATAATTTCTAATGAAGGTGGCATTACAATTTTTCGATAAGTTTTGTTTGTTTACATGTTTTTATTGATTATTTAATAAAATAAATTTTTTGTTTGTTTGCATGTTTTCATTGGTTAATTTTGTTAGATTTTGTATGTTAGTAAACCATAAATGTATGATTTATCTTTTAGAACATGAGGTCTCGTATTTTGATAATTTTTTAATAGTACATAAATTATGAAATACGGAGTATGTTTTTTTTTTCAAAATATTAAAACTAAATATATTAGCGGAATTTAGCTTCTCTTATATGTCGTTTGTTCGTCACTCTTCAAATTAAATGAGTGAGAAGTTATTTGGTTTTCAAAAAGAAAATACAAAAATTGTTGTCAAATGAATGTTGAAAGGACCATGCTAGGGTGCCATCATATGGGTGCACCTATGTTTCGCACAGACAAACACAGACAATAATTGTCTGTGCGACACAGACAATTATCATCTGTGTTTGTCTGTGCGAAGCATGGGTGCACCCATGGTAGCACCCATGTGGTGGCAATCTAGCATTTGTACACTTTTTAACTTTTTTAATTTTCGTGCCAAGTCAAACTAGAAAATAAATTTCTGAACGGAAGTAGTAATAATTATAGTATGCATAAGGGCCTTTTGATACACAAATCTACCCCACTAGTTTAGAGTAGTGAGTGAGAGAGCACGCGAGGTGAGGTAGGGGTAGTGTTACAAAAATGATTATGATTATGGTGTGAAGTGTGTAATAATGAAAATACTCTTTTCAAAATGAAGTGTGTAATAATGAAAATACTCTTCCAATAAAGGATGGATGAAGGTCTTATGCTTAACGTAATTGTCTCACAACGCAGTTGTCAAGAATCGAATTTACACTTTCTGTCTTTGTCAATTTCGTAACACCTATCGCCAAAAATTTTTCATAATAAAATTCAAATAATCATATTGTTTTGTTTTTAAGATATCGCACATTACAATGCCAGAGATAGACTAAAACTAATTCACAAAATGATTTTTTATATTAATATGTGAAATTAAAAGCATCATCTTCTTATTTATACTCCCATGTTCCATATAGTTTTTTTATAAGATATCTCTCTGGATAGAAGTAAAAACTTGTGAAAATCCCAAAATATAAGACCAAAATAGGAGCATGATTGTAGTGTAGGAGTATGTGTATATACTCTCCGTCCTTAAAAAATTATTATTTCCTTTTTAAGATGTCATTGAAAAAATTCTTCGTTCTATTTTTTAGGAAATGTTGAGTGGTCTACAATCTTTTTTTACGTCATTCTCAATCATACATTTGTACTCTTTGTCAAGAAATCGATTTAACCAAAAGTTAAAGTTTGTGATTGTGGCTCATGAAGAGTTATTTATATTCTAACACGTTCCCCCACGTGCAGGCGTAATGTTTTTCGAGCCTTGCACGTGAAACTTTTTAATTTTCTTAAAACTGGGTGGCGCTGAGTTTCGAACCCGTGACCTCTTAGTGAACAAGGCTCCGATACCATGTCAAGAAACCGACTCAACCAAAAGCTTAAGTTTGTGGTTGTGGTTGAGGAAAAGTTATTTATATTCTAACACTCCTTACTTTCTAACTTTGTGTCAATTAATGGTAAAAAATTCTTAAGGCAGAAAGAGTAATAATTTGGGTAATTTTCCAATTTCAAAATTTTGATTCATGTTCTTCCTTCTTATGAAAAAAAGATGAGCCTCCTCTCAGACACGATCAAACGATTACTCAAAGAAGGTAAATTAAATTTTAATCAAAAATTGATGATAAAGAATGAATTATTATTTCTGATGCAAAAGGCCATACTAGTGGAGGTGCAACTAAGTAAAAAAGGATCCAAAGATTGGCAGAAGTTTTGCAAGTATATCAAGCATGCCATGCCTATGATGGGTAGGGTAGGGTGCCCTTTAATTTTTCTTTTCCTTTTCTAGGGAAAAGTCGCACTATCTGCTAGCCATTGGACCGAACTCACAGAACCCCAAAACATGGAAGGTCAGACTTAAGTCAATACTGATATGATATGATATGACTCCTATAAATTTCATTTATTTATTCATTTTATACCAAAAGTGTATCATAAGTTATATCCCAAAAAAATATACCGATATTTTAATAGCTCACACTAATAGAAATGCTAGTTTAATTAAAAAATTCTGCATTGATTTTTTTTGTCAATGTAAATCATCACACTAGCAAAAAATATCGGTGCATGCTTTTGGAGTATCAAATGAGGTACAAATTTTGGTGTACAAATAACTTAACTCTAATGAATTTCGATCCAATTAAACTTTAAAATTGAGAAAAAACTAAAGTAGGAATAAAATATTGAAAGTATACCAAGGTAAGAATTTATACTTTTATTCTCGAAATAAGGGTTAAGATGCATTTAGATTATCAATCATGATCATGTACATTCTTAGAAAATATACTAGAATGTCCATATACAGTGCCACATTACCACAACGTAAAATTGTATTTAGAAAAAAAATACTTCATATGAAATTTCTATTTTGGTTCTTTCTCTATGTTTTACCATTTCTATTCGTGACGATTTCTTTTTCAAAATTTAAGTCAAGAGATTGAGACACCTAAACTATTTTAAGCAGTATTATAAGAGAACTGGAAATGCGTTTAAAGCATGAGGCTTTAAACCTTCTTGTTTTGTCACATCAACTTTAGCGCCTTTTAACTTAACTCGGAATTTCACTAGAAATGAGTTAGAAGTTCTGAGCTTCAAACTTTTTTAAATTTTTAATATAATTTTATAAATGTAAATTTACAAGATTTCATTAATTAATTAAATTTAAACCATAATAATTGATAAAATAAAAAAACATTAAATTTTTCAAAAAAAATTACATTAAAAAAATTCATCAATAACAACATAAATAAAAGTAACATAACTTGAAAATGTTACATAAAATTTGGGTGTATGTTTATATTTTTTTATAGGTATTTTATAGTTGAAAATTTAAGATTTTTTACTAGATTTTGGATAGTTGGGGGGGGGGGGGTGGTAATGGCTATTTCATTTGCCCTTCCTCGCCTTAAACATTTAATGCAAATGCCATAACGTGTGGATGACAGTGTAGTATAAGAGTACGCATTGTCAGTATGATAAAAAAGTGATAACAGTATAATATGCGAGAGTGAACAGTCAATTATCGACGATCCGCGGTGCCACTTGGTTGTCCGGCGGTGACAGACGACAGTGTGGCGGTGGCAGTGTGGAAGTTGAAATGTGATAATATGATGAGTGTAACAGTGTAACAATGACGATGCGAATTCCTATTTTAATTTTAAAAGATTTACTCCGTATGATTTACTACGTATATTTTAGTATTTTCATAACATTTTAATTCTATTTAGGAAATTCTACCAAATTCTTTTGCCTGGGGGAAGGGGGGAGTAGGTAAATTTTGGGAGTCATAGGGCGTTGACTATCAGCTGTGTCCCTTTTGTGACCTTGTTGGAGCCCATTTTTACGGCTCCCTACCCTACAGATTTATCTCTACGTTCAGCACTTCCCATTTGTTTCATGACGGCACCACACCTCACCTCGATGCAACGGCGTCGTTTTCCCATTTCCTCTTCCATTCCTCTGCAACCCCTAAAAAATCCTCCTCGATCCCCTCTTCTCCAATTTTCAACAAGTCCCCAGCTTCCCATTCCCTCCCTCTTCAATGGCCTCTGAAGAAATGGGCCTTTTCTCGGCCCAACGTCTCGACAACGGGCTCAGCCCACACCCCCAGCTGGTGTTCCCGGAGAGCTTCAGCTGCGGCCCGCCGCCGCCGCAGCCACATCCTCGTCGCAGTTCCGCCGCTGTTGCCGGCCCTGGTCCTAAAACAACCCGCGAGCTCACCGGCTTTCTCAACAACCACCACTACTTCCGCCCCATCCCGCAGCCCGCCGCCGATTTCCGCGGCCCCATGTTCGCCCACCGATGGAATGACCGAGATTCAAGCACTCCCAGCGGCGACGGATCGGATGAAGACGGAGACGAAGACGACGAAGATGAACACGGAGCCGAATGCCGTGTAGATGTTGACAATCACGACAGTATTAGTAAAGTTAACAATAACTGTAGCACCGACGACAGTGGAAATCAAAAAGCAAATGATGTGCCCAATTTCGGTAAGATTTTCCTTTCAGAAAATAGCACTGGAAAATCGATTAATCCAGTAAAAAAATCCAATCTTGGAAGCCTAATGTTCTTCTTTTGTGCTCTTTTCTATTCTGATAAGGTTCTAAAGAAGGGAATTTGAGTGGAAGCAGTGTGGACGAAGCCAGAAACGCATTGGCAATTGCAGAGACCAATGGGGCAATGTATTACATGCAGGGATCAGGGTCGAATTCGTGCCAGAAGGATATTATGGTGGGTGATAAAGGGTGTGGGTATAGTGGGAGAAGAGAGAGTTCATCATATTCAAGTGATATCGGGGAGTCGTTGAGAGCGATCCTTTCTGATCCCATATCGTAAGTTGTATACGAATTCCTGTTCTTGCATATGAGTCAACTAAATCTTGAAGTGTTTTTTGATGTTGTCCCTCCATAGATAGTGTTGCTAAATGATGCATTGAAAGATTCTTTTGATAACTCTAATTACAGAGGTGCACTTATGGATGATGCAGTGATATTGCCTTGTGGGCATTCCTTTGGTTCTGGAGGAGCTCAACATGTAGTTAGAATGGTGAGCATTCAGAGAATTTATTCACATATGACATTGAAATTGAATGACAAAAAAAATATACCATATTCCTTATAGGTAGGGACTTTTTGTTCCATTCCACAACTGTGGATTTATTTAATTCCAAATCTGAGTTATACTATTAATGAAATGAATTTGGTTCTGGAATATAAGCATTCCTCATGCAAGTAGACAAATTTTGTTTGGTGTGCATTTTCAGAAAGCTTGCTATAATTGTGCACAACCAGTGTCTGAAGAATCAATAGCCCCAAATCTATGTAAGTGGACTGTCCTCCCCCCATTGAGATTAAATCTTACCATGAGATAATCCGTTAATCTTTTGTCATGATGTTCTGTTATGGGAATTACCAATATTGTTTCCGATGGCTGTTCTTGCTCTGCATAAGTTGTTTTAGTTTGTGATTTAAAATTTTCATTTTATATTTCATGCTATGTTGAGTAAATGAGAAGTGTTTAACACGGTTTTAAAAACAGAAGGTACTATAGCTATGATACCCGTCTCTCCGTCCCAAAAAAGAGTCTTATTTGAAGACTTGTCTTAGTCCAAAAAAGAATTATATTTGAACAAAAGTTAATTTTTGTTATATCTAATGTTTATTTGATATAAAAAAAGTGTCCCAAACAAGTTATATATGTTAAAATTAATTAAACCCAAAACGATTTTGAAAATATAGCTGTAATTGACGATTTTAATTATTTTTTGGAAAACGTGTTATTGATGATTTAAGTAGTACTTATACCTTACTAAAATTTAAAAGTTGTACCTGGGCAAAATAGGACTCTTTCAATGGGACGGAGGGAGTAATTTATCATCGCTCTGCGTGATGGAGATATATAGTGATCGAGGAGGAACTAAATGGATACAATGTTTAAACTATAATTGAACTTTTACATTCTCAAACTATACCTTACATATTATCTTGGTTGGCTAACAAAGAACTCGTTTCAAGAACATATTTTCTTCTTTAGAGACACTATATATGCATAGAGCATCTTATTTTCCATAGAAATTCCTTTTTACAGGTTATTTCTTGGAAACAAATAGAGCCTAATGTGAAAATGTTTTGTGTGTGTGTGTGTGTGTGTATTCCAATTATTAATTAAAGTCTGTTGATTTATGTATTTCTTGCTACCATACCTAGCTCTCCAGGCTGCTGTCCAGGCATTCCGTAGAGAAGAAGACTTCCAAGTTAACCGCCAATCAAGAAGTCGAAAGGAAAAACATGACCAGGTTTGCACATGTTTTATTTGTCTTTACATGCACTCCATCCAAATTTATTTGTTGGTTTACCATTGAAAATTGATGTGTAAAGAACATGTATTGTTCAATACTGTAGAATGATAAGTAAATGCAGGATGTGTACGAAGCATGTACTTTTAGAGAGAACAAATAAATTTAGTATTCAATGTCTTCGAATAAGATCGAAGACAATCTTGGAGTGAAAGAATTGACAGTTAAGAACTATTAATAAGAAATTTTTACCTTACTCGGGCAACATAAATTTTATGAGCAGGATAAGGGTACCTCTGGTGACTCAATGCTCACCGACCATCCAAGAGGAAGAGGAGTCCACTTTCCATTTGCTGTGACAGACAGAGTCATCATAAAGGTTCAAGAAATCCCAATTTCTATTTATATATTCATTATTATTGAGTTGTGGAAGGGAGTTTGATTTTGTCAGTAAAAAAAAACAGGGTAACAAGCGCACACCTCTGCGTTTTGTTGGACGAGAAGCTGTAGTTACCACTCAATGCTTGAATGGATGGTAATCTTCTCTTCCCTTGTAACAATGCATCGAAGTAATTTTTTGGGCTTTGCTATGTGTACCCCAAAAGTCATTTTTTTCGGTTTCAGTTCTTTGTGCCAACAATCAACTCTTAACCCAGATGGATCTACAAAAACAACGGCAACAAGAAACCACAAAAGCACCCCAACATAAACTACAAACTAGGGCCAACTACCTTAACCCTAGATCTTTAGGCATTCCTATCTAAGGCCATATCCCCGGAAGATGGTCTTGAGAACAAATTTGCATGAGTGGTATACATTGCACAAGTCTGTTCACATTTTTTAGTGTCCAAAAAGAATTAGTGATTTTTTTTATCATCATTCCAATGTTCGCACATTCAAATGCTTGGCCCCTGACCTGCATCATTAACAAGGGTTAAGGGTCCGTTTGGCAACATTTCTTGCTTAAAATTTTTTCCCTCCAAATTTCTAAAATATACTCCATCTGTCCTCAAGAAATAGACTCCACATTGAAATACTCTCTCCGTCCTAAAACGTTCTTCCCTAAAACTCCGTACTACATTCTTTCCAAAAAAATGTGTCATGTTTGACCAATTCAAGTTCATTTAACTCTCTCTCCCCAGCCCCTTCCAATTCCCAAGCTTTTTTCATTGTTAAACACTTGGGTAATCCGTAATACAGGTACGTGGTGAAGACACTGGACAATGCAGAAAGTGTAAAACTACAGTATCGTTCCCTCACGAAGGCAGCTCCAGACAATTATTCATCACCACAGCCCATCTCTTGCAGTAAGCCATCATCAAGCTGGCTATAGTGTTCAGTTTGCAAGATCTTCACTAACTCGGCTGCCTGTAATTACTTTGAGTGAGAACATATATACAAGCCTTCCTTTCTTGCTGTAATCTATCTCGTGTATTTTTTTAGATGTCATTAAGTTATAGAGGTTTCAGATGTATATATTATATTAGAATTGATATAATGCAATGACATGTACAGATTGCTTAAGTCGGGGTCATTTAATTTTTTGTGTGGTTTAACTAGTTTTGTTATTGCTTTTGCTTGACATGCATAGAAATGGTGGGAAATTGTTGAAAAAACGAGGTGAACTTTGCCATAAAGTTTGGTGAGCTTTGCTGTTGATGTGAGTGAGTTTTATAGTTGGCACTAGGGATGTGTTTGGTTTAGGAAAAATAATTTTTGATAAGAATATTTTTCAAGGAAAAACCAATTCCAACGAAAGTTATTTTCTCCCTGATTATTTGGTTGGAAAAAGTTATTTTTCCAAAAAAATATATTTTAAATTGTTAAGATTTCAGAATTGATATTTTAAATTCTATTTTAAAGATATTTTTAAACTAATTTAGGGGCTGTTTGTTTCAGCCTTTTAATGGTTCAGATGTCTGAATGGTTCAGCACTTAATGGTTTAGACTGTTTGTTTCAGCCTCTTAATGGTTCAGATGTCTGTATGGTTAAGAGATTTGCCTCTGAATGGTTAAGTATTATAAAGAGTTTGAATGATTAATACCTCTTATCTGAATTGATCAGAACTTTGCCTCTGAATAGTTAAGCAATATACTAGTTCTTAATGATTCAGACCTCTTACTGGTTCAGCACTTAATGGTTCAGACCTCTTACTGGTTTAGCACTTACCGATTCAGAAGTTGCCAAACAATCCCTTAGTAAGATGGGGGTGAGGGACCTATGGTGGGGATGTTGGCTTAGGGGTAGAGGTGGGAAGGGTTATGAATGAATGACAAGGGTTGGCAATGGGCGGAGGATGGTGCTGTGGGGGGATAAAGGGCAGGGGGGGCTGGGGTGGGTAATATGGGGGTGGACATGCGGGGTGGGTGTCGATGAGGGTAGCAGTGGGGCTTGACGGTGGGTGGTAGGGTAGGAAGGGGTGTGGCAGGGATGGCGGGTGGTAGGGTTGGGGTGGGGGTGGGAGGGTTGGGGCATGAGGGTGGTGGGCCGGGGTGGCAGACGAGGGGCGAGGGTGAAGAGTGAGTATAACTTTTCATTCGAAAACAAATGGAAATTATTTTTCCCTTAGTGATAAAAAATATTTTCTTTCGAAAATATTTTCTTATTTTTATGTTACCAAACACAAAAAATGGAATGAAATTTGAGAGAAAAATTTACAAACCAAACGCACCCAAGATCTGTTTCCAAATATTGAAGAAACATCTGTTATGAGGATTTTGTACAGATTGTTATGTTAAATTCACCCAATTATCACTCTAGACTTTCTTTGTCCTAAAAATTGACTTTTCATTTCTTTTTTAGCACGTCTACAAAAATTCTTTTCTTCCACTTTTGACAAATTATGAATGGCTTATATTTTTTTGTTTCTTCAGCATTACTTTGAACTACACAATTTCATTTTTATTAAGTTCAAATTAAACACAATTAAATGACTTTTTTAGAACGTGAGGAGTAGTAATTTTGTGTAACACTCCAACTATAAAACTCACTCACATGCATAGAAATGGTGGGAAATTGTTGAAAAAACGAGGTGAACTTTGCCATAAAGTTTGATGAGCTTTGCTGTTAATGTGAGTGAGTTTTATAGTTGGCACTAGGTTTTTAAGGGCAAGAACCCAAGTTGTATTTTAAATTAAATACTTTAAAACTTCCGCACTATTTTGTTAACTCCGATGGATATTTAATTAATATTATTTTGAACTAAATGTTTTAAATCGTTTGAAAATTATTGCGTTTGACGCTAATTTAGTAGCAATCCGGTTCGCTAACTCGTTGGTTCGGGTTACACGGGTTAGGGTGTTACAGATGTGGTGTGGTTTAAAGAAACATTTGTTTTTGGATCCAAAGATCGGTTTTAAAACCATGTACTCCGATACCAAACTGTAATTTGAAAACATTTTAAAATATCTAAATAGTTCTTAAGCTAAAACCAAACATCGGAGTATAAAATTAAACATTGCAGAAGCTTAAGTCATTAAGACAAAAGAAATCACCCTACGTAGCACTCTAACTCATCTAATACTATGCATTTAGCACTGCTTATTGTTTTTTACCAAATTAGCTATTTATGTTGTCAATCTCTTCCAATCATACCCTTTATGTTATCAATCTCTTTTATCTATCCCACTTTCAATTGTTTCAATTCCTCTTTCAACTCCTATATCAAATTCGGACTCACATAATGTACACTTTGTGCATAGTGGCATAGTACTCTTTTTTATCAAATTTTTTTGTCAATCAATTAAATGTAGTTTTGAATATATATATAATAAAAATACGATATACCAAAATTATATCATAAAAATATGCCAATTATAAATACTTTCTTCATCCCAAAATAGGGCTCTTATTCGATTTACGATGTTTGATTGAAGTTATTTTCAAATCAATATAAGTAAAAATTATTGTATAATTAAAAAATAGGAATTATATATTAAAAAAACTACATAAAATTTTTTATAAACAAGTGGTGACAATGTGACTTACATATAAAACTACCAATGTTATAAATTATTATTTGACTTTCATATTGTGCAAACAGCTTGTGGTTGATTTTATGACAATATGGTTTTACCATGAAAGAGATTATTATGAAATGTGTTACTCAATATGGTGGCTATAAATATATGGGCAGTACAGATTGATCATGTTATGCAAACACTTTTTGGCATTTAATTTATCTTCTATATATAATGTGGCACACAAGAATGAAAATATGACAGTGTATAAAAGTTAGCGACCTAAACAAATTTGTATGTACTTCATTAAATTTCATTAATAATATGGCAGTGAAATTAGACATACATATAAAACTGCCAATGTTATGAATTATGAATTGAATTTCATATTGTGCAAAAGTCACGTGCTTCGTTTTATGACTATTGGGTTTGAACATTCAAGAGTTCGTTACGGAAACGTGTTACTGAATAGGGGCTGATATTTTTTGGACAGTGTGGAATAATCAACTTCTAGGTACACTTTTTGGAAATGTCCTATGACCATGTTTGCCTAGTGTGTTTTGGTCGAATGAGATTTATATCTAAAAATCCCAATGTAATAAATTATTCATTGAGTTCCATTGGAAGCCGACACAAAAAATCACCAAAATGACAAGTGCTTGAATAACTTTAATAAACAAAGTATGAAGTGTAAGCTCAAAGATTTTTGGTAGTGTGGAATTCTTGTGATCTATGTATATTTTTTGGCAGTGTGTTACTCCCTCCGTCCCTAAATAAAGTTCTATTTTTGACTTTTTGAGGATTTAAGGGAGAGATATTTTGGTGTTGACTTTCCAAAAGTACCCTTGATATGATGTGTTAAAGTAAGATGTGATAGGTAGATTATTAGTAAAAAGGTATGATGTGATAGGTAGGGTATGAAAAAGTAAGGGGTAAAAGGGGTTTTTTAAGAGAAAAAAGAAGTTTATTTAGGGACAAAGAAAAAACGAAAGAGGAACTTTATTTAGGGACGGAGGGAGTATGTCCTATGTTTTGGCCAGTGTGCTATGTTGCACAATGTTACATAATGTTGCAGTGTATGCTGCTTACAAAGTCTTAAAATTTACAACATAATACCTTCATTATCCATTTTTTTGGGCAGTGTGGAATTCATACATGAAAATAGTCATACATTTTTTGACAGTGTAGAATTAATACATGAAATCACTGCCACATAAATCAATGGACATTACACTACAACATGAAATTAAGGAACACAATAATACATTTACACACTGCCGTAAGATATAACAACATATATCCATTTTACACTACCACATTAAAACTCACATATAAAAAACCACACTGTCCACTACACAATTACGAATTAACAACCACACTACCCAAAATAATCATATTTTTTGGCAGTGAATAATGAACATTTGCTGTTTAATTAAAGGACAAAATCGGAATTACAGGTACGAAACATATAGCACTGCTATTTAGAGTATTTTAATGCGCTTAGAGTGCTATTTTGGTTTTTCTCCTTTAATACAAGCACAACTTGGGACTCATGCCTGAAAACATAATTTTTTTTCAGAAATAGTAATTAGCTCAAAGTCTCCAAACAAGTCAACCCAAATCTCTTTCTCCTCATTGCCTTCCAGGATCGGATCTAGGTTCATCATTTTCTTGATTACCTATGTGTAGCAAACAAACAAAACTACACGTTCAGCAATGACGTTGAGTGAGAAATTCCTAACATCAAAGTAAACAATTATGCAAATCCACAATTCATAACAATTATATGACATCATGCAAATAACATTCACATCCCACATAAGATTCAACACATAATTTACCTGGCACTTGCCCGTTTCCGTTTTCAACAAACATGTGGATTCTTTGAGACCCGTTGATCACCAAAGACATGTTCCTAACCTGTCCTAAGTTAAGGACTACATTAACTGGGAGTCTTGATTGTTCCCACTGGGGCAGGGGTCATGCTTAACCAACAAAGAAGTTCTCTGTTGGGTGTGTAGAACCCCCACATGATGGATCACCAGGAAGCTCAAGGATACCCGTACATACGTTTTTACTCGATTAGCCATTGGGGCCAGCTGGCTCCACATGGCTTACTTTCTACGAACCTAATACTGAGTCAGTCATATAGTTTCTCTAGGCTGACTTACCTGCTTTGTAGTGTTGGATCAACACCACGTAACCTGTACTTTAGCGTGCTGGATCAGCCTGCCTTACCGTTGCGTTCAACAGGGATACCGTTCATAACATAGCATACATGTTGGATCAACATAGAGTAAATACAATCATAACAGATAGCGGCCTAGCATTAGGTATTTGGATACCCAAACTTACCGTCATGCAACACACATAATCTCAGAATTCATCCTCGACGATAACGCATTTTAGGAACCAAGGTACTGTGAGAGAGCATGTAACGCCTTGAAAACCGGCTTAGTAGTTAGTCGTGATTTTTAAGAAAAATAAATATATTATTTATTTATTGAAAATATGAATTATTTGTAAAGTTGACCATTTTAGTTAAAAATTAGATTTCCGGATAAATCTCGTAAAATGGTGACCAACGATATATAATTTGTTAAGTTTGGACTTCCGTGTAAAGCGTGACGAGTAAAACCGATGTTACCTTTCAATAAATAAAGGAAAAATTACCCAAAATAAACCCAACTTTACCCGGTCTTTCAAAAATAATCCCACCTTTCACTGTGATGCATAATAATCCCAACTTTATTGAAATTTGCCAGTTTTGGATCGCCGTTAAGTTTCTAACGGAGGGTTAATGGAAATGCCCGTTTTAGACAACAAAATGAAAGTTGGGATTATTTTTGATGAATTTTTGTTTTTTAATTTTTTTTGAAATTTTTATTTAAATTTTTTGAATTACTTTCAACCTCCATTTCTTTTTCTTTTTTAAAGATTATTCTTACCTTAGAAAAAAATAGATATAAAAAATAATGAAAATGAGAAAAATAACTAAAACCATACAAAATTAATCAAATAAATAATGTAATCAATAAAAATTAAACAGAAACTGGTAAGAAATAAAATAAATATATACGGAGTGGTGAGTTTTAATATTTTACACATTATACGGAGTCTTAATGTACTACTTATTTTTTAAAAGAACAAGCCGTCCGGTAAAGTTGGAATTATTTTAGATAATTTTTTCTAAAAAATAAGAAGTGACATGTTAATACTTTGTATAATGCGTAAAATATTAAAACTCACCCGTATATTTTTATTTTACTTTTACCAATTTCAAGTTAGTTTCCATTGATTACCTTATTTATTTTATTATTTTTGTATCGTTTTAGTTACATATCTCATTTTTTTCATTTTTTATATCTATTATTTTTATTTTTTAAACTAAGACTAATCTTTAAAAAAAGAAAAAGAAATGACGATGGAGGTAGAAAGTAATTAAAAAAATTAAATGAAAAATTAAAAAAAATGAAAATTCATCAAAAATAATCCCAACTTTCATTTTGTTGCCTAAAACGGGCATTTCCGTTAACCCACCGTTAGAAACTTAACGGCGACCCAAAACTGGCAAATTTCCGTAAAGTTGGGATTATTATGCAACACAGTAAAAGGTGAGATTATTTTTGAAAGACCGGGTAAAGTTGGAATTATTTTGAGTAATTTTTCCATAAATAAATATAAAGGCTTTAATAATAAAATAATAATAATACAAATATAGTTCGTTCATATTCCTATATCCTATTCCTACTTGAATTGGATGGAAGCCCAACTATTACCTATTAAAGAAATATTTGCACTAAATAGCACTAAAACATATAAGTCATTTTCTTAAATATCACTTAAATTGTTTTATTCCCTAAATAACACTTAATAATGTCCAGTGATGGTGAACATTTACTTGAATAATGACGAATGGATAATGACTAAAAGTGTTGCATTTGAAAAAAACATTTATAATGATATTTAGGGAAAATCATTATATTTTAGTGTTATTTAAGTAAATTCCCTAACTATAAGCCTATAAATGTATACACACCCCATATGCTGACACCGCTGCATCTAAAATCATCTCCATTTTCAGATCCATTCCTTGTTACTAAAAAGAACGTATAAATAGAGCAAGTGTTGAGAAGAGTGAAAAATAGTTTTAATTTAGATCCATTTATTTTCTATTTTATCTCAGATTTCATTGTTTTCATCCCAGATCAATTTTTTTCAACGGAATCTTAAATTTTCTCTCTTTTATGATTTGTTGAAGGGCAATTTTGGAAAGTCAATTTTTTTTACACTTCCTTAAAAATGAGCTCCGGTCAAACCGGGAAGTTAAATATAGAACGGAGGGAGTATTTCGAAATAACCCCGGGTTCGTCTCAATAATTAATTAAAAATTTTGAATTAATTAATTCTGATAGACCGGATTTCAAGATGCTACATTATGTCCTTAGAGTTTATGGTAGATCATATCATTTAATCTCTAAGTTTTTAGAAAAATTCTTTAGCTCGTACTAATATTATATAGAGTATGATGTTATCCTTACAATGCCAATAATTCAATATTTGGAATTAATACATTGAAAGTGAAATAATGTTAAACATTTCCATCATCTCCGATGGAGCCAAAATTTCACCATTTTTTGGCTTTGGGGTGTGATGGAATAAATCAAAATGGATCTCTAAACTATCTGCGCTTCTTTAATTAATGAAGTAGCAGTTAGTCAAGCAATGCAACTTTCGATGTTGAGCCGGGGGTCTCTTTGGAAACAGCCTCTCTACTTTCAAGTAGGGGCACGGTCTGCGTACACACACCCTCCCCAGACCCTACTCTTGTGGGATTTAACTGGGTTGTTGTTGTTGTAAAGTGAAATAATGTTAAACTTGGAAAGGGTCCGTTCCAACAATTTATTTTTTTCTACTTATTACGCATTCTAATTAAAATTAGATCTGATATATTCATATTAGATAAGGCTAAAAAAATATTAAAATAATATTAATATTTTGTAAAGGATTAAATAATAACTATTGTTTCATTAAATCGCATTACTTTATTTAAAATTACATACACCTAAATATTAATTAATACTCCCTCCGTCCCTAAATAAAGTTCCATTTTTGACTTTTTGAGGATTTAAGGGAGGGATATTTTGGCGTTGACTTTCCAAAAATATCCTTGATGTGATGTGTTAAAGTAAGATGTGATAGGTAGATTATTAGTAAAAAGGTATGATGTGATAGGTAGAGTATGAAAAAGTAAGGGGTAAAAGAGGTTTTTTAAGGGAAAAGAGAAGTTTATTTAGGGACAAAAAAAAACGAAAGAGGAACTTTATTTAGGGACGGAGGGAGTATTATAATTTTAAATATGATTAGTCATGGTAAAAAAAATGAAATTTTTACTTTACTCGTATAATTTAAGGTGAGGTTTTAGAGGCACTCACTTTGAGTGGCTTCAAATGGCACCGACTCCATTAGGATTTACGACACATACGGTGTTCTTTTTTATAAAAAATTGAAAGCTCATACCCTTACTTTCTCAATAACAAAAACAAATGAATAGGGTATTGGGAAACATTGAAGAAACATTGTTATGCAAATCCACAAGTTCCAAATTTCGTTCACATTGTTTATGGGAAATAACTATGGGAAGACAATTTGAAGAGGTGAAAGCAAGAGTTTCCAAATTGTGCAAAATTGATTTCGCCTTGGTTATCTTTAAAACAAGGTTCTAGGCAAACCGTAAGATGACACGACAAAGACGGACCAAATCTTAGTTATCTGGCCCGAGGAACTACCATTTCAAGCTTGTGGTTGTGGCCTAGGAAGAATTATTTATATTCTAACACGCCTTCTCACGTGCATGCGTATTCTTTTTCGAGCCTTGCACGTTGATGGGTGTATTTCACCCATGACCGGTCAACGGTCAAGACCGGATAGTTGACCGGTCAAAGAAGTCAAACTTGCAAGAGAGGTCTAGATCGTCGGCGAAGGGATGACTGGTTGACCAAAAGGTTGACCGGTATGCTTAGGATAGTATACCGGTCAAACTATACCGGCGACTAATTCACCCTACAAAGATGGCCACGCCAACCTGCAAGAACCAACCGGTGTAGTTCCTAGAGATTGGGGAAGTGTTGGCAAGAGGAATCCAAAAGGACTTGGACTGTAGTGTTTGGAATTGCAGGGATGCTGAGGGAATATTTCCAAACCAGAACGCGACAAGGGTGCCACCCCCCGCGCAAGATGACAAGGCAGCTCAGAGCCAGTCACTTCACACCACGCCAGCAGCATGCCCCCACGTGGGCGCACGTGGTCCTGCTCCCCAGCCTAGTATATATACCTCTTGTAACCCTCGAATGAGGGGATCCGAATTCACTCTCTCTAAACTCCCTTGTAAAAGCACCCGTGCATTCTCCGTTATAATATAAATCGGGCTACAGGTGTTCCACCTAAAGTCCTACCGGTCAATTTGCGTGTTTTTACCTTTCTTACTTTGCCAAATCAAGCGAACTATTCTAGACCCGGTCTAGTATAGTTTGACCGGTCAAGTAATTTACACCATCATTTTTGGCGCCATCCGTGGGACCGTTAAGGTTTCTTCTCCTAAACACAAACCTACCCACCAAAACACCACTCGAAATGTCTTCCAGCCAACAGATCAACGCTACTTCCGCTCAGGTGCAGGCCACCAACGAGGGAGCCAGCATCCCTGTGGCTGCTACCATACCGGTGATTTCGGCCCCGGTGTTGCCTCTGGGTCTGAGCTCTGTCCCGACGGCCAGCGTGATCGGTCCCTTTGTGACCCCCGTCCCTTCCGCTGGACCGAGGGTAACGTTCCCACCGAGCATGGCTCAGTTCATGAATGACCCAGCCAACCTACAAGCCATCCAGGGCTTTGGCCAGGTCATGACCATGTGCCAACAGAACGGGGGGATGCCTTTCCTCCCTGGTATGTTCCCATTCGCCCTTCCAGGCGCGGGGACGATGCCTCTACGAGCTCCGATGGCGGTGACGTCGTTCCAGACGCCGATGCCGCAACCATCACCTTTCCAGCCCCAGCTGGTCAGCACCATGGCCCCGGTCAACTTGGTCGGTGCACTTAATGCTGCAGGGCCGTTGCGTCCCCCGCAAGCTACGGATCCACAGGTCACTCCTGATGGTCATTGCGTCTCGATTGAGAGCGATGACGGCGAGTGGGACATCCCGAGGGCCCACAAGAAGAAGAAAGGAAAAAACATCCGGCCAGCGACCTCCCGAAACTCCGCCTTCGAAAGGCTGGGGGATAGGGAGGAAGGCCAGAGGAAGTCGGCCAAGCACAGGCTGGGGCAGAGTGTTGCCCATGTCAGCGCATTCGCCCGGCTAGGCGAGGTGCGGGAGGCTGAGCCTGCCCGCACCCGGCGCTCCCGGTCTAACCGGCAGGAGCCAGCGAGGACGAGGGCCTCCCACCAGGAAGGGGAGGCAGAGAGCCAGCCCAGGTTACCGGTGGCGAACCGGTTAACCATACCAAACGACCGCGTCCAGCAAATGGAGGCAAAGCTGGAAAGGCTGGAAAAGAAGGTCGGGGAGAAGAATGACCGGGACAAACCCCTAACAGGGTCCCCGTTCACCACAAGGGTCCATCTGACACCTTTCCCGCGAAAGGTCAAGATCGACGCCCCCAGATTCACCGGGAAGGAAGATCCGGAGATCCACCTGGACTCCTTCAACCAGAGTGCGACCATGAACGGTTGCACCGATGAAGAAAAGTGCCTACTTTTCTTCCAGACCTTGCGGAACCGAGCCACTGAATGGTTCAATAAGCTTCGCCCGGGAAGCATTGACTCGTTCAGTGATTTGGCCTCAAAATTCAAGGCCAAGTTCCAGGAGAATTGTACAAAGAGGAAGAAGCTCACCTATCTTAGTACAGCCGGGCAGAGGAAGTCTGAGAACCTCACTCAGTTCCTTACCCGGTGGAAGGAAGAGGTAGACAAGGTGGAAGAGATGGATGACAAGACCGTCCTCTCCCTCCTCTTGAATGGCCTGCGTGCTGGGGAACTATACAAGGAGTTCTGCCGGAAACCCCCAGCCACATACCAAGAGGCCTACCATACTGCATGGGAGTTTGCTGAAGCTGAAACCCAGCTCCGGGCAAAGAAAGAAGCTGAGCATGGTCACAAGCCCAAGCCGGTGCAAGTCAAGAAGGAAGAAGCACCGGGACCTAGCCGGCCGAGGCACCACTATGACCCGGTCATCCGAGTGGTCAATACAGAAGAATGCCAAGAAGTCCGGAAAGCACCAGTCATTCCTCCAGAAAACCCTACCGGTCAAGTAGGGCGGCAGTGGTCGGGCACCTATTGTTCGTACCACAGGTCTGATTCCCATAACACCTCCGAATGCAAGAGTGTTAAAGGGGTCATCCGGCAGATGATCGACAGTGGAGAGCTGGGCAAAGATTACTTGCAGAAAGCCCAGGAGAAGAGTCATCAATGGGTTAGGCCAACTGCCCCAGGGAATGACCGTGACAACGACCGACGGAGGAATAACCGGCCAAGGGAGCGGCAACCTGCCCCCGAAAAAGAACACATCGGCATGATCTTCGGCGGACCCGAGGGTGGAGATTCAGCCGCGCAGCGGAAGAACTGGGTCCGGAGCATTTACGTGGGAGAAGTAAGTGCTGAACCGCCCAGGCAAAAACATACTAGGAGGGAGCCAATTGTCTTTACTGACCGGGATCTCCCTCCTACCGGTGAAGATCACAATGATCCATTGGTCATCACCATGGACATTAATGGGGTAGATGTCACCCGGGTACTTGTTGATACCGGCAGCAGTGTCAACATCTTATACCTGGAGACCTTCCAAAAACTCAGGTTGTGTCGAACACAACTTGAACCCCTCAAAACCCCTCTCTTAGGCTTCACGGGGGATACCGTTGAAGCTGAAGGATCCATAGTTCTACCGGTCGAACTAGGATCAGGTGAAAAGACCGTGTGGAAGAAGATGCGGTTCATAGTTGTGGACATCAAATGCGTCCACAACGCAATCCTATGAAGGCCAGGCATCAATAAAGTCGGGGTGGTGATTTCCATGCCTCATCTATGCATGAAGTTCCACACTCCAGGTGGTGTGGGTGAGGTGAAGGGCGACCAGAGGAACGCCCGGGAGTGCTATGCCCGGGCAGTCAAGAAAATGACCAGGGGGTCAATGTCATCTCCCAAGAGATCACAAAAGGAGAGACCCGGGAGAAACTGGAGCCCGAGGCTGAAACGGTGGAAATCGAACTTCACCCGGGTGATTCTTCGAGGATGGTCAGAATTGGAGCAAATCTCCCCGAGGATCTCAAGGAGCAGATTACACGGGTCCTCCAAGAGTACGCGGGCATATTCGCATGGAGCGTGGCGGATATGCCCGGGATAGATCGCTCTGTTATCTGCCACCGGTTGGCCGTGAGGGAAGGAAGTCGACCGGTACGCCAAAAGAAGCGGTACCTGGCCAGTGACCGGCGAGACTTCGTCAAGAAGGAAGTAAAAGACCTCCTCAGTGTTGGTCACATCCGGGAAGTCAAGTACCCGGATTGGCTGGCCAACGTTGTCCTTTCTCCCAAGGGCGACACGTGGAGAATGTGTGTGGATTATACGGACTTGAACAAGGCTTGTCCGATGGATTCATACCCCCTCCCCAGTCCAGATCAAATGGTGGACGAAACTGCGGGGTGCGAACTCCTAAGTTTCATGGATGCCTTCAAGGGTTACCACCAAATCTACATGGCCAAGGAAGATGAAGAGAAGACATCATTCCTCACACCCGAAGGAACCTACTGCTACCGGGTAATGGCGTTTGGCTTGAAGAACTCGGGGGCAACCTACCAGCGCATAGTGAACAAGCTCTTCAAGCCACTACTGGGAAAGACCATGGAGGCATACGTCGACGACATGCTGATCAAAATCCAGGTATCTCTGAACCACCCGGCGGATATGCGAGCCACATTCGATATCATGGCAAGGTACAACCTCCGGCTGAATCCTAAGAAATGCGTCTTCGCGGTTCGTACCGGGAAGTTCTTGGGATTCATGGTGACCAAGAGAGGGATAGAGCCCAACCCAGAGAAAATCCGGGCTATCACTGAAATGCAAGCCCCTACCTCCGTTAGGGATGTTCAAAAGTTGACCGGTCGTTTAGCGGCCCTCAGCCGGTTCCTTTCCCGGTCAGCTGAGAGATCCCTGCCCTTCTTCAAAGTTCTGAAGAAGGCCAACACATTTGCATGGGACGAAGAATGCCGGAGGGCATTCGAGGAGCTGAAAGAGTACCTAGCGTCGGATATTGTATTGTCTAAACCCGAACCGGGTGAAACTCTGTACCTGTACCTGGGAATTTCCCCAAATGCTGTAAGCTCCGTTTTAATAAGAGATGATGGGGCACAAAAGCCCATTTATTATGTGAGCAAGGCACTAAACGGGGCTGAGAGTAGATATACGGTGATGGAAAAGACAGCCTACGCGCTTTTCATCTCCGCAAAAAAGTTAACATCCTACTTCCAAGCTCACCCGGTAGAAGTCTTAACTGACCAACCGCTGGGTGCAGTGTTGCGAAATTCAACATCCTCCGGGAGGATGGTGAAGTGGGCAATGATGTTAACTCAATTCAATATTGAGTACCGGCCCAGGTCAGCAATCAAGGGGCAGGCCCTAGCTGACTTCCTTGTAGAAATGACCGGTCTAACTCCAGACTTACCGGTCAACAAGCCCACTGAGCAATGGTGGGAGATGGCAGTTGATGGGGCATCCGGTCCTAGAGGATACGGGGGTGGTATCGTGTTCACCACACCAGAAGGATTCAAGATCTACCATGCAATCGTCTTCAACTTCAAGCTGACGAACAACGAGGCGGAATATGAAGCTCTGGCTGGAGGGCTCAGACTTGCCCAAGCCCTGAAAATCAGCCGGGTCAGTATCAAATCTGACTCTAGCCTGATAGTAGGGCAGGTGACCGGTAACATGGAAGCAAGGGAAGGACGCATGGCACAATACAAGGACCTTGTACTTGCCCTGTTGAAAGGCTTCGAAGAGTTCAAGATCGCCCAGGTTCCCCGGGCGGAGAACGCGGATGCAGACCTTCTCTCCAAATTGACGCAGTATGCTCCCGAGCATGTTTCGAAACTTGCCCGGGTAGAGATCCTTGACCATGCAAGCATCGAGAAATTGGAAGTCGCCGCTATAACTGCCGGAAGCCAGTTTGACCGGTCAAACTTGGTTGGGGCGGACGACCATTGGATGTATGATCTGATGGAATATTTGACGGATGGGAGCTTGCCAGAACAAGATGACCGGGCAAGAAAAGTGAAGCTCAGGGCACCCCGATTCCAGATTCTTGATGGAAAGCTGTATAAAAGGGCATTTGGGGGGCCACTCCTGAGATGTCTAACCAACCGGGAAGCTGAACGAGTCATTGCGGAAGTCCACGAAGGCGTATGCGCGGCGCATCAAATGTCCCGTACGCTCTCCCAGCACATCATCTTGTTGGGATATTACTGGCCAACAATTGTCCAGGATTGTGAAAGGTACGTCCAGAAATGCAGGACGTGCCAAGTATTCTATAAGTATCCCGGTAGACCGGCGACCTACTACCACCCCGTATCGAATGTCATCCCATTCGCTAGATTCGGGGTTGATATCATTGGAGCCTTCCCAGTTGCCCAAGGAGGGAAGAAGTTCGTGATCGTAGCCATCGATTACTTCACCAAATGGATCGAGGCCGAAGCATTGGCCAACATCACCACGCAACAATGCAAGAAATTCGTTTGGAAGAACATCATCACGAGGTTTGGAGCGCCCATGAACCTCATCACCGACAACGGCCCACAATTCCGAAATCCGAGATTCACTGAATACTTGGAAGGCTTCGGGATCAAGCACAATCGTTCCTCGGTAGCGTACCCCCAAGGGAATGGCCAAGTCGAAAACGCCAACCGAACGATTGTGGATGGTCTAAAGAAACGGCTGGGAGAAGCAGGAAACAAGTCGCTGGAAGAGCTCCCACACATCGTATGGGCGTTCCGAGTAACACCTAGGAGGCTCACGGGGAAACTCCATTCTCCCTAACCTATGGGTGTGAAGCAAGGCTGCCCATCGAAGCTGAATTCCCAACGTTCCGGGAATCAAGTTATCAACCCCAAAAAAATGAAGAAGACCACTTGGGTGGATCGAATCCACTTAGATAGCGGCAGAATTGATAGGTCGAACCTATCCTAGGAGGGCTTCCTGGGTGGATCGAATCCACTTAGATAAGCCGACTGAGACACAGGCCCGGACCTGGCACGCTGGTTACTACACCGGTCTCGCTCAGTATAATAGAAAAAATATTAAAACCCGGAAGAGGGGCCCGGAAGAGGGTATGCCTGCAAGAGGGCTGGACCTGGAAGAGGGTTCGAACCGTACTTACACGGGCCCATGAGGTTTGACTGGTGTCGGGGAATCAGCCGACGCCGTCAAATTGATTGGGGACTAAAAAGATGCCCATTAAAAGAAATAGAAGGGGATCGTCCACCGTGGCGCATCCTGTATCCCCCTTCTCAGGGAAGACTTGAACGGGGGGGTGAGCTAAGGCCTCCCCGGGATGGTAGAAATCAAAGGGCCATTAAAAGACTTAATCACCCGGAAGAGGGGGCCCTGGAAGAAGGGTGCATTTGAACCTTGGAGAGGGTTCGAAACCATTCGACATGGTTAAATCTCCAGTATTCTTACCGGTTAAAGATACTACAACAATTTCTAGGTTACAGGTGTTTCCATCTACAACCTACCGATAAAAAAAAAAAAAAAAGTACCCCGGTCGGGTATGGGCACAACAGAACTTCGAAAGTTCTACGTCCGTCGGAAGGCAAGGCAGTTGCCCGGTCAAACCGTGGAGTGGGAATTCAAAAAAGTACCCCGGTCGGGTATGGGCACAACAGAACTTTGAAAGTTCTACGTCCGTCGGAAGGCAAGGCAGTTGCCCGGTCAAACCGTGGAGTGGGAATTCACCGGTCAAACTAAACTCTACCAAAAGAATTTGTGAAGCCATCCAAAAGACAAGAGTAAAATTCTGCCGGTCAAACTTTTAAAGTTGGCCGAAACGGTGAAGACGTTCGAAAAGCAAAAATTGAAGTTTAACCGGTCAAAGTTTCTCGGGCTGATCCTTGAAATAAAGTGACCAGAGAGAACTTTAAAGTAATACCGGTCAAAGGAAGTATGGTGATTGATTACTATACCGGTCGGGTATCCTATGATGGCGTTCTAAGAGGCAAAGATCAAAGTATCAATCAACAAGCAAGCAGATATGAAAGATTAACCGGGTAGGGAAATTAAGCATTGCATTAAAGTAGAACAAAATAGTTAAGTGTTTTACAACTACACCGGGCATTCCCGGGGAAATGAGTTTGAAGTTTTGCCAAAATAATTCAACCGGTCGCAGCCGGGAAGATTACTCAAGAGGAAAGGGAGGCGCAGGCTCTTCGTCCGGGATGGGGGCCAGACCGTATGATTCAGCATTGAAGTCCGGATCCCGGTCGGCAAGAATCGCATGGGTGGCCTCCCGATCTCGTTTTTGGCCGGACATGAAACCGTAGGAGCCGATCTGGGTGATCATCTCTTTCCCTTGCTCCTCCCGGTACAGCAACTTGAAGCCCTCCATTGTCCTTTCCTCAGAGGAAGTAAGCACCCGGGCGGCCTCCACCAGGTTCTCCTCCATCCACTGTCTGGCCCGACCGGGCAGCTCTTGCTCCTTCACCCACGCCTCCTCCTTCAGGTGGGAGACCTCCCCCATCAGCAGCGAGTTCTCCTCCTTCAGCTGGAGGACCTCCGCGTTCGCCCTACCAGCAACCGCCGAGAGGTTGGCCATCTCGTCAAGTTGCCGGGCGGTCAGGTCTTGAAGCTCCCGGTTGTGGGCTTCAAGCCTCTTCAGCTTTTCCTCCAGCTGAAGTGACCGGGAAGGGGAGTCCTCGGCAAGCTTCCCCAAGGTTTCAGGCCCGACCTCACCCATCTGCAAAACCAAACATACCGGTTAGTACGGCAAATAAGGAATAAAACGGAGGAAAGTGTACCGGGCGGATGTTACCTCTTTTAGCTTTCGCCCCATCTTGACCCAGAGCTCCTCTAGCGACTCTGTGGCCGGGACACTTTCTCCCCTCCTCCTCTTTGCCGAGGGGTGGGTAGTGGCGGCGTGCTTGGTTCGGACCTTCCCCTTCCCTTTGTCTAGGGGAGGGTTTACTGTGGTCCTTCCGGCCTGACCGGTCGGAGAAGTTTCCTCCTCGGAGTTGATCTCCACCGGCTCCTGTTGCACCGGTACGGTTCTTGGGGCAGCAGAGGAGGAGCCACCGGTCTTCTTGGTGGGGATGTTGAATGCTCTGAAGTTCATCTCTGCAAAACAAGCAAAAAATATTAATCAAGCATGGACCGGTATATAGAAAGAAAGAAGGAAGAAGAGGAAAGGGGGATACCTGGGTGACTGGAACCCCCAGCTTCCGCAGTGTTGCCCGGGGCGGGTACCCCGTGCCCCGCTGCTTCATCAGCCCGGGGGGTACCCATGCCACCCGGTGAGATCCTCCAAATCCAGGCCCCGTAATGGAACATTTGCCCGGTGAACGGGTCCCCTTGTAAGAGTTTCTCCAAACTTTCTTCCAAGTCTGGAGCGTTAGCCGGCTTAGTGTATTGCGGTTTCAAGAGGTGGTCACTCCACTTTATGCCGGCCAGAGGGGAAACGGTGGGGAATTTTATAAAGACAAATTTTTCCTTCCACAGCCGGTTGCTTTGTGGAAGGTCAGAAATGAATTGGCGACCGTTACGGCCCTTGAAATAGACATAGCCGTCGCAACCCGACTTACCGGGAAGGACTTCAAACAAATAGAGGAAAAAGCGAAGAGAAGGGTCGATTTTGAGATGAGAACAGATATTTACAAAAGCGTTAAGAAAACGGTGGGCATTGGGCGTAAGTTGCCCGGGGAGGATCTTGAAGCAATGGCACAGCTCGACCAGGAGGGGGCGAAGGGGGAAGACGGTGCCACTCTCCAGGGAGATGATATGGAATCCTACCTTATCGTCCCGGTGAGGCTCGATGATATTGTGCCAGTTAGGGTCGTATTCAAGGACATACCCCTCCGGGAGATTCCTACGGGCTTTGTTCTGGGCAATCTTAGAGACCCGGGGGTAGATGTCAAGCGGGTAGCTGGAAGGGAGAGGAAAATAACCGGCGGCATCCAGCCGGTTCACCCATCCCTCATACGACTCGCTGTCAGGGTCATAGGGAGCCGGCTCATCGTCAACCGGTTCATCCCTCTCCTGAGAAACCTGACCGGGCATCTGGTTAACAGGTTGCGGTTCAGGGACGGTGGTGTTGGGGCCTGACCGGGTCTCGAAACTGGATAAAGAGGACCCGGTCGAAGAAGAGGAGGTTGAAGATTCCTCGGATGCGCAGGCATCCGAGGAAGAAATACCTTGACTATCAGAAGAAGACATTGACCGGGAATGAAAACTGAAGAGGGAAGAGAGCTTACTTGGCTCGGAGGGCTGGAGGGCAGGAGAGAGAAGTTGACCGGTGAAACTCGAGAAACGCGCGAGGAAGAAGTGAGGAAGGCAGTGGGGATGGAAGCCTTTATATAGGCGAGGAAGAGAGAGAGGGAGGCGACGTGGCTTCACCAGGGTGCGCCGCGTCAGGCGGCGCCATCATTGCACCTGGGAAGACGAAAGGGCGCAGGTCTGACGCCGTCCAGCGGGCAACACGTGTCATAACCGACACTTTGAATTTTGAAATTCAAAAATTTCGAGCGGGAAAAGCCAAAAATTCAAATTTAAAGGTCCAGTTTTAAGTTTTTACTTCCCGCTTATGACAAAATTGCACAACCGAGAAGTGGAGGGCTTAATGATGGGTGTATTTCACCCATGACCGGTCAACGGTCAAGACCGGATAGTTGACCGGTCAAAGAAGTCAAACTTGCAAGAGAGGTCTAGATCGTCGGCGAAGGGATGACTGGTTGACCAAAAGGTTGACCGGTATGCTTAGGATAGTATACCGGTCAAACTATACCGGCGACTAATTCACCCTACAAAGATGGCCACGCCAACCTGCAAGAACCAACCGGTGTAGTTCCTAGAGATTGGGGAAGTGTTGGCAAGAGGAATCCAAAAGGACTTGGACTGTAGTGTTTGGAATTGCAGGGATGCTGAGGGAATATTTCCAAACCAGAACGCGACAAGGGTGCCACCCCCGCGCAAGATGACAAGGCAGCTCAGAGCCAGTCACTTCACACCACGCCAGCAGCATGCCCCCACGTGGGCGCACGTGGTCCTGCTCCCCAGCCTAGTATATATACCTCTTGTAACCCTCGAATGAGGGGATCCGAATTCACTCTCTCTAACCTCCCTTGTAAAAGCACCCGTGCATTCTCCGTTATAATATAAATCGGGCTACAGGTGTTCCACCTAAAGTCCTACCGGTCAATTTGCGTGTTTTTACCTTTCTTACTTTGCCAAATCAAGCGAACTATTCTAGACCCGGTCTAGTATAGTTTGACCGGTCAAGTAATTTACATCATCACACGTGAAACTTTAATTTTCTTAAAAGTCCTTTTTGTACTTTTCATTAATTAAATTTGGTGCATGTTATTCAATAATGATATACTCCAAGTATAATTTGTATTCAAATTTACAATTTAATACGTAATACTCCGCATTATTTTATTGTATATTTATTCTTTTTACCATTTAACTAAATATTCAATCATGCAGTCATTTTAGATAAATATTTGACCGTGCATCGCGCATGTACGATTTCTAGTTGGAGGATAAAAATAAATGAAAAGGGTATTGATGTCAATTTGTAAGTGATTATTTCATGCATCCAAAAATATTAATTATGTAGATCATCTCCACAAGTTCCGTTCGTACCCATTGTTTTTGGTAAATTCACTCTATTATCATGCCACATCGTAATTATGCACAAATTGCTTTTCCTTATTTATTGGACAGCTAACTTCAATAGTCAACAAGTTCTATGATGGAAAGGAACCAATTTAATATTGTAAATTGTAGTGGTGTTCTTTCGTTTTAATTATTACAAGTAAAGTTTAAATAACTTTGTTTGTTTAATTGAAATGAAAGAACACCACTACGTTTAACATGTTTAATTTATTTTATAAAGTCATCAAACGAAATTCTAACTATTATAAAGATCAAAATTCACGATTGGTTCTTTAACTTTATAAGTTGCGCATCCTTCAAGTATTCATAACTCTTCACATGCAGTCTTTCAACTTTCAAAAGTACATAAGTAGTCCTTCAAGATTTATCAATTCTCAAAATACTTTCCTTTTTACGGTACACGTTAAAAGATAAACAAATTACTACTCTCATATATAATATGGAGTACTTGTACCTATATGTAGTTGATTGTTTTTTAAGTATATGAAATTAATTGGTTTCCACAATTTATATCAAAGTTTAGTGTTCTTTACTATATACAAATTGAACCTCTTTGAAAATAAAATTATCACCATCATTTACAATTGGAGGGAAAGACTCATTGCGCTGCGCTGCTCGGATGACAGGGCCAACGCCGAGCACCCATTGTAGGTCGGAAGTTGCATCTGGCACTAGGCAGAACGCGGAAGTTATATATATGGAGTTAGTTGCATCTGACACCCATTGCAGGTCTGAAGTTATATGTAAGGAGCTAGTAATCCATTTAGTTTTTAATACGTATCGTAAAAAAGACTACTGCATTTGGAAGGTTGGTGAATACTTGAAAGACTAACTTATGTGTCAGGTCAATAAAAAGAAAGAGGAAGAGCCGAATTGATCGAGAAGGTGGATATGGTGCCTTCTTTCTAGATCTGATGCGGTCCTGCTGTACTTATAGTCCACTGCAAATTTAGACAAGAGAAGACATAAAAGGAGAAGAAAGAAGACAAGAGAAGACGTGAGTGAGAGCGGAAGATGAAGAAGTGGAGATGAAGGCGATGAAACAGAGAAGAAGATGAAGATAGTTGAGGATGGAGAGAGGATAAACAGGGAACACGTTGGTGGGAAGGGTTAATGACATAGGGGTACTAATGTCCTTTAATAAGAAAATAGTGATTTTTTTACTCCCTCCGTCCCAAAAAGTCTTTCCTGTTTCATTTTTTGCGCATCCCAAAAAACACTTCTATGCCGCCTTGAATGCCAAAAAAACTTTCAAAATAACTTCTACCCACAATAAAGAAGAAATGTTGTAAATTTTAGGCATTTTAGATATCGATAGAAGTGTTTTATGGGATGCGCAAAAAATGAAACAGGAAAGACTTTTTGGAACGGAGGGAGTATGTGGGAGGGTAGTTTTAGGACAGAGAAAAAAGGAAAGTGGGAAGATGAGTTTAGGACGGAAAGAGCAAATTCAATATAAATGAGTGCATCTTAGGTAGGATATACCCCAGAATAGTTTTGATGTATTAAATTTTTATATCATTTATTTATTTATTTAGATTATGTTTAGTTTATAGTAAAAAAATGTCAATATTTGACCCAAAAAACTCAAAACATAAAAGGTTTTTAGAACGAGAGGGAGTATAACTTATACTCCCAAGTGTCCCAAAAACTCCTCGTTTCTTTTTTTGTTTCACAAACTCCTTACCTTTTTTTTTTTATTCAAAAACCACTTTATCCCTACTAATTTTTAACATATTTATCACATCATATCTTTTTACTAAAAATCTACTTATCGCATCTTACTTTTAGCATCACATTAAGGTATTTTTGGAAAATTAACACAAAAATATCGTTCAATTAAATTTCATAAAAGTCAAAATGAGAACATCTTTATGGACAGAGGAAGTAATATTGAGTACCAAATAATCTCACTAATACAAAAAGACAGCGCCAAATACGAAAACACAATGCTAAATTGATGGTCTTAATGATTTTAGGGTCTGCTCTTTAGGGCTTGAACTCTTAACTTCTAGTTTTTTTCCGTTTCTTCCAATTCTTTCCAATTTCTTTCAGATTTTTACAATTCTTCCAGTTCCTTCCAAAGTTTTCGAGTTCCTTCCAGTTTTTTCCAGTTCCTTCCAGTTTCTTTGAACTACTTTATTTTCTTCAAACTCTTTCTACTTTCCAACAAATCACTCTAAAAACAATATATTATTATTATTATTATTACAACTATTATTTTCATAACTATAGTTTATTAATTATTTCATTTTTTTTCATCTCACTATTTTTATGATTCACACTCATTATTATTTTTTCTTCAATTTTTTAATATGAATAATACCATTTTTTGTATATTAATTTACATGATAAAATAGAAAAAAATCAATATTTTAAACTATTTCAAAAATTTATGGATAAAATAGTTACATAGAATATTTTTTAAATTTAAATTTATATAAGGTAAACATCAATATTTTAATCTAAAATATAAAAATGGAATGGGGTGGAGAGTACTACATTATGAAAACCAGGAGACAACTACATTTTGAAAAACAAAAAACGATTCAAAAAAGTGTAAAAAAGAAATTCTGATAACAAATAGTATCACCAAAAATTAAAATAAAGCTAACAAAAAATTTTGAAAGTCAATTTATACAAATAACAAAAATTTATACTTTATTGCTCAATTTTTTCTATTTTTATTTATTTAATTTTTTTTTCATTTTTCTAATTTTTATAAAAAATTTGGAAAGTCAAAGTACTTTAGAGAAAATGACTAAAGTAGGAGTAAAATATAAAAAAAGTTCTATGTCTTTATTCCAATAGTAAGGTTACAATGAAAATAAAATGTCAATCATTAAAGAAAAAATTAGTTTAATTACATTATGTGACATGTCTGATATTTAAACCAAAATCTTGTATATATATAAAATATAATTACAAATATATTTTTTATGATAAATATTTCATAGCCATAATAACTTTTAAGTATTTAACATTTTGATATTAATACTAATTTTATATTCTAATTAATTTTTTGTTTCAAATGTAAATTTTTTGTATGAAAAATAAAAAAAAAATTATCTTAAAGACATTCATTAAGATAATTTATTTTCCAACTTTCCTTACTTCTCTGTCCATAAATATAATCAAATCCTATAGTTTTCTTCGAGGAGCCCCTCTTGTCAAATTTATCTTAAAGACATTTATTAAGATAGCGTGATGACCAACAACAACAACAAAAACATCGATAATAATAATAATATTAATAATAATAATGATGATGATGATGATAATAATAATAATAATAATTTATAACAACAAGAATTACAATGAGAATAATATAAAAACACACAAAAAAATTTAATTTTTTTTTTATTTTCTAATTTTTAATAATTTTTCAGAACTTTTTAATTTTTTCCAAGTTGTTCCAGCTTCTTCGAATTTCTTCAAGTTTCTTTCAGTTTCTACTAATTTATCCTAGTTTCTTCCAGTATCCAACTCTTTTTTTCCAGTTCTAAAGAACAAGCTCTTACAGTACAACCGGTCTAACTCTTATTTTTAACCGAATAATATGTTCAATAATATTTTTCAACAAAAAAAGGAAAAAAAACTCAAAGTCTACGATATTCCCACCCGATCCATATCTTTTTTTCTTTTTTGGATCAAAAGTCAAACCCACCGCTATAACCCGAAACCACACCCGATTTATTTCGCCTCTTACTTTAAGCTCTTCAAAACCTTCCATTTTTCTTCTCTCTGAAAATCTCCCACCAAAATTCGAGCTCCCACTTCTCATCCTCACTTTCACTCTTCTCAAGATGCAAGATCCGGCGTATTCCAAGCCGTTCTTCACCGGAACGGCGCCGTGTCCGCCCCCATTCCGGCAGTCGAACCACCGGAGAGCCCACTCCGAAGTCAACTTCCGTCTGCCGGAGGACATGGATCTGGCTTCTGACACTCTGAACGCCGCGCCGGCAGGGAGCTTCGAGGAGATCGGATCGGAGGACGATCTCTTCTCGACCTACATGGACATGGAGAAGATAGGCGGCGGATCCGGCCCGGGAGATGCGGGTGTCGACAATGCCCGCGGTGGGGGCGCGGAGGAGAGTGGGAATGGCGGGATGAAGAACCAGATCCGCCCCCGACACCGGCATAGCAACTCTGTGGATAGCTCGAGCTTCATGATGCTTGGGGAAGGTGTGATTGAGGCTAAGAAAGCCATGGCTCCGGATAAGCTGGCTGAGCTCTGGACAATTGATCCCAAAAAAGCCAAAAGGTATTGTGGATCTTATGCTCATTTGATCTCTTCCTGTTAATATTAAGGCTCTTTGCTTATGGTTTTTATTCTTAAATTTAGCATATTATGTGATAGTTTAACCATTAATATAGGTTTAGGTAGTGAGATAACTATCATTTGTTTCTTTAAAAGTTCAAACTAGCTATAATTAATCTGTCTTTTAGATCTGCTTGGTTTGTTTAGGCCCACATATTTCCTTTTATGTCAAATTATTAAACATGGAACAAATATAAACGTACAAATCAATGTATGATTTTGAGTTATTCCCTCTCTTCCATTTGGGAGCTTCATTAATCCTACACTAAGGGATACTCTGACATTTCCCAAGTAACTCTCATGTAAGCAAAATTTGTGTTATTTCAAGTTCCATTTAAATTGTTTTTTCATAGATTTACACTTAAAAGTTGTATTAAAAGTAAAGCAAATATGGAGGGGTGATATAGTCACTTTACATGTTTCTGCATTGTGGGTTGCTAAACAATCGCTTTGAACAAAAGCATATAATTATTGTATTAAAACTCATAAATATTCAAATATCATTCATTTAAATTCAATCAATTAGCTATTCTAATTCTAATGTACCCAAAGACCTTAGAGACTATCTATTTAATATTTCAGTGTCATATCATTATGGACACACAGTGTTACAGTTAATTTGTTGGTTAGATCTGTACACACATCATTTGTGAGCTTAGTTTGACTAATTTATAATCTTATTATTTTATCAATGCAATTCTTGAGGTTGGGTGATGTGCTATTTCAATTCCCAACTTGTCTGATTTAATTGAGAATAATTTCACGCACAGAATTCTAGCAAATCGGCAATCGGCTGCTAGATCAAAAGAGCGGAAGGCACGTTATATATCCGAACTTGAGAGGAAAGTTCAGACCCTTCAAACAGAAGCTACCACTCTTTCTGCACAACTCACCCTGTTCCAGGTTTGTTGCATTGTATATTTTCATTGTTCATAGTTGTACTTTCTCCGCTTCAAAAATCGTGAAAATTGTTCTTAATTAGCATGCCTAACACCATACATCCAGACCCTATTCCGAGTGGGAGTAAGGTCCGTGTACACTGCCCTCCCTAGACCCTATTGTTGTGGGATTTTAATGGGTTTGTTGTTGTTGTAGAGTCTTCTTAAAAACATCCTCTCTACTCTTTGCCCTGCGTACCATACTAAGTTAGTTTGGTGTGGAAGTTACATAGACTATTTCTCGGGTCTAATAATGTAGACATATTTACATTTTCTTCTTTCTGCAGAGGGATACAACATGTCTAAGTAATGAGAACACTGAGCTTAAGCTCCGTTTGCAAGCCATGGAACAACAGGCTCAACTACGTGATGGTAGGCATTTTGCAAAACCTCGCTACTCTTTTCGTTTTCCTACCCCAACTATGTGGGACTGCCCTTGCATCACCCTAACCCACATTAGTATGATATTGTCTACTTTTGATCCTTGCTCTACATGTTCAAAAAACACAGCTTTGAACGACGCACTGAAGCATGAGGTCGAAAGACTCAGAATAGCTACAGGGGAAATGGCAGCCCCCTCGGACGACATCTACAGTTTGGGAATGCAGTCGTACAGTCAGCAAACCACCTTGTTTTCACATGAACCGCAATCAATAGAGTCGCGGAGCATGCAGATTCCTCCTCAGTATCATCATCATCATCAATGGCAGCAGCAGCAGCAAGATCCTGTGGGTCACTTCCAGGGTCTCGATATCAATGGCAGAAGCTCCCGCAGTGTGAAAACAGAAACCCCATCTATATCCGCCAGCGAAAGCAACCACAGCACAACTACATTCTAATCCCTATGTTTATTCATTCAATTGTTCATACAGCTGACTTCGTGGCAGAGGCGGGATATGCCAGGGCACTTCCCCCCCCCCCCCCCAAGGCAATTCCGGCAGTGGTGTCCTCCGTAGTATGGTCCCCCCCCCTGAAATACAACCGTGCTATATTGTCCTGACTTCCAAGTGTTTGTACAACAACAACAGCAACAACAACAACAAACAAACTCAGTAGAGTCTCACAGAAGTAGGGTTTGGAAAGTGCATATATGCAAACTTTTCCCTTACATGGAAGTCGAGAGGCCAATGCCGTTTGGAAATTTAAAGCCACAAACGTTGCAGTGTACCATTCAACAACCTTACTCAGGTGTCCATTTTTCTTCAATTAGTTTGATTTTATTCATTTTTTACTCAAAATTTTATTGATGTACTATCATTTATTCAACTCATTGTTGATGTGGGGGAGGCCATGACTCATGTGCTAATTGATTCTATTGTTTAGATGGTGATTAGTGAGTGCTTTAAAATTCCAAGTTTAGTACTTGGTCTGAGTGTTTGTCCACTTTTGACTTTTGGAATTGTTCATCTAAGCACTTTGACTTATCAAATTCTCTCAATGTGTAAGCCTAAAAATAGTCATGTGTGATCTTGTTTGATTCGTCTTAACATATAAATTATTAATATATAATTTTTATAATTTTTAATATACAAATTACAATATAAAATGGATTAAAGAAGTGCATTGGATGATGTGCAAAAATGAAAGTGGACAAACACTCAGGGACGGAGGGAGTATATGCTAGTAATTCGTACCTTTTATGTCAATCATTAATAGCATGTTCTATTTGATATGATTTGATCTAATTTTATTAAAACCTGTTTTGGATTAATTTGATTCTAATTATTTTTAAAGTTGTTTTGTATGTGATCTTCCTACAAAAATAAATAATGTCATAGTAAATAATAAGAATAAATTAAAAATATTTTTTTAACAACCATTCACTTTTAGTGAATGCTACTTTTTACTAAGTTAATGCAAGCCACCACTTTTGGTCCCTTTACACATGCACACAATTGATATATTCTTTTGGTGTTTTACGTTTTTTTGGTTTGTGTACACACATTTATTGATCAAAATAACACTTTCACATTTTTTTCATTCGTCTTAAAATAAATTTTATATTTTTTTTACTCTTTGAAGAAAATTAATGTGTGGTTTATATTATTTTTTCCTTAATAAACTATAACCATATTTTTTGTAACTATCAATATTTTTTTTAAACTGTACTTAGAAAAATACTACGTACTTTTTTAAGAGTGTAAAGGTAAAAAAATTGGGACAAAGGATGTACTAGTAATGTATTGAACCTTTTTTTTTTACGTGAGCTGTTGAAATGAATTTAATTGATGTTTTATAAATATATTCCCTCCTAAAAAAGACTCTTCGTTTCCTTTTCGGGGCATTCGAAAAAATTTATTTGGCTCTCTCTGTCTCAATTTAAATTTACGCATTTTGATTTACGAAGTTTGATTGAAATTATTTTCAATTCCTTTTATATGAAAACTATTACAAAATTAAAAAATAAGATTTATATATATCTAAAAAACAAGAAATGATATATTATATGATTTTATCAAATGAGTACTCCGTATCAAAAATAGGTTATGAAAATGATTAATGTTTGATCGTGCGAATATTGAACAAACAATTTAAATTGAGACGGTATGAGTAATATAAAAATGTATATGGATGAAAACAAATTTTGGAATAAAATTAATCAATTAATTTATTTTAAATACCTGTTCATATTATTCATTTTTAATCAAATAAATAGCACTCCACTACGCAACAAACTTAAATATATTATATATGCACATTGAACAATAAATATGGCTTATTTTTATGAAAATACTTTTTCTGAAAAATTTGTTTAAAGCCCGGCCCCAATCCGCTAACCGGACCACAGAAACTTTGGCACATGATATCATGTGGGATATGTTGGTTGGTTGGTTAGCTTTCATTTTTATTTTTGAATTGGGAGGATCCCAAATTAAAAATATTACCCGGGAGTTTTTTTTTTGAAGAAACCATTTATGATTTACTCCGTTTATTGCTTATTTTAAAAAAAAAATAAGTTAGGATGTGTACATTTTCCAATTTTGAGATGTCTGCACAGTTTATTTAATTTATCCCTTCACTCAGACCATGTTTTATTTAATTTACTCCCTCATTCAGACCATGTTTTTTTCATCTGATTTGAATAATTCTGATCTGATTAGAATAAGTTTTGATCTGACCTGAATATAGTTATATTTAAAGTTGTTCCGAATTTGATTTGATCTTATCTAGTCTCATCTGATCTGAATTGATTCTAATAAGAAAAGGTAATAAATAATAAAAATAAGTTGAAAATAATATGGTGTCACTCATCATGTGGAGAATAAGATGTATACTTTTAATTTTGAAATGCTTATAAAATTAAAATTATACCGCACTCAAATTTTTTTTAGTAAATACTCTCTCACTTTGTCATATATCTTTTGATTTTTTGCAAAGGCTCGTTGTGTTTGTCCGAGTTTAATACATATATTGTACTGTGTCCACCTTTATTAAAAATAACTTGATAAATTAATACCTTTTTAACTTGTCTTGAAAACTATAGAATAAAAAAGATCAATTTGGAGATATCTATGACATGGAGAGCAATTAAAAGACATGTGATTTAAAATATTTTACTTAAACTGAAGAAAGAATGAAACACAACGAATTAATATTCACTAAAACTTGAACATGTGACATCTAATTTGAAAAAAAACGAGAGCTATATCAATCAATCATAAGATTTCTCACGACTATTTTGGAATTAAAATAAATTAGACGGATGAAAATAATAGTAGTTGTATTCATGGGAAATAAAAGGGGCAATAGCACGTCGACGCGTGGCACATGGATCCAAATGGACACGTATATCAGTAACGGTTGCATCATACGGAGGAGTATGCACGTTCCCCTCACATGGACGGTAGGGTCACTATTTAATAGAGGTGTTCGCATTTATTTAGGTCATGTTGTGTTTGAATAAGTTCTATTTTGAGTAGAATATAGTTATACACTTAGGGGGTGTTTGGTAACTTCTGAATAGGTAAGTGCTGAATTAGTAAGAGGTCTGAACCATTAAGTGCTGAACCAGTAAGAGGTCTGAAGCATTAAGAGCTAGTATATTGCTTAGCTATTCAGAGGCAAATGTCTGATCAATTCAGATAAGAGGTCTTAACCATTCAGACTCTGTATAATACTTAACCATTTAGTGACTGAAACAAACAGTCTAAACCATTAAGTGCTGAACCATTCAAACATCTGAATCATTAAGAGGCTGAAACAAACAGCCCCTTATACTTATACTCCGTATTAAAAGCCAAATTTTCTTCATGTTATTCCCTCCGTCCTATAATGATCTTCCCAGTTCGCAAAACGAAGAAAAATTCCAAGTTTTTTCAATCTATTTTATTTAAATATTGGTATAGAAATAAAAAATAAAACATACATATTTAAAAATTACACCAAAAGTTCAACAAAACAAGTGGCGACAAGAATATTTTATTTTATCATATAGGCCATGAAAAAACACAAATAAATATAAATTCCCGTGAAGTTAGAATAGTGCTCTGGGAAGATCATTATAGGATGGAGGGAGTATTTTTTATTACTTATTATTTTTTCTTTTTGAATTAGATTAGACCAGATCAGATCACATCAGCAAAGATTAGATCAGAATGGATACAACTTTAAATATTATGGGTGGGCGTGATCCATAACGATATGTGATACTACCAGAACCTATCACGGTTCGCTCCTATTTAAATGGTTCGCTATCGGTACGGGATAAACTCTAAATAAAACCATTCGATACCATTCCATTTTGAAACGGAACGATACAATATCATACTCATGTTCAAATTGTGCCAAAAATGAGCGTACATTGCTCAAAAAATATTACCCCCTCCGTCTGGAAATAATCATCCCACTCTACGTTTTTTTCCGTCCAAAAATAATCTTCTCACTTTACGTTTTTATCAACACTCTTCCAAAAAGACCCTTCTTTCTTCTCTTACTCAATCACCCATACCCACGATTGACCATTCCCTCCCCCATCTTTTTTCTTTTCTTTCTCTCTTATTCTTTCTCGCTCTTCCCCCTTCCCTTCTTTTTCTTTCTCCTTCTTCTGGTTTTGTTCTTCTCCTTCTTCGTTTCTTCTACCTCTCTTTTTCATCTCTCTCTCTCTCTCCCCCCTTCTCCTTCGTCGTCTTCTTCTTCTCATCTTCAACCTCCTTCTATTTCTTTCGTCTTCCCTCAAATCTTGCCTTTGTCCCTCTTTCTTCTTCTTCTTCTAGATCTGTGTTAGATCTGTAGGGCTAGCTGCAACTGTAGAGCAGACGGTGATGGTGGGAGCTAGATCCAATAGATCTGTACTGGATATTTTTC
This sequence comes from Cuscuta australis, assembly GCA_003260385.1. Classification (NCBI taxonomy): domain Eukaryota; kingdom Viridiplantae; phylum Streptophyta; class Magnoliopsida; order Solanales; family Convolvulaceae; genus Cuscuta; species Cuscuta australis. The sequence continues at coordinate 989,219 of NQVE01000035.1, forward strand.
TTCTCGTGGGGCGGCGGTGGGCTGGGCAGAGATGGTGGAGGGCGGCGGTGGGTTGGGCAGAGATGGTGGTGGGCGGCGGTGGGTTGGGCAGAGACGGTGGTGGGCGGAGGTGGGCTTGGCAGAGATGGTGGTGGGTGGCAGTGGGCTGGGCAGAGATTGTGGTGGGCGGCAGTGGGCTGGGCAGGGATGGTGATATCAGTAAGGGTAGTTTAGACATTTCAATGTGAGAGTCAACACCCACTAAAAATGAGAAAAAGTCAAATCGGTAAATTTAATTCCGGACGGAGGGATCGGAGTAAAATAAATGTATAAATTTGTATAAAAAAGTACACCTTTGTTAAATAAACATATCATGAACAAAAGAATAAATGATAATGAGTCCAAATTTTTTAAAAAAAGTTTTTTAATTCATATAATATCGGACTATTAATAACTATAAAAAATAATACCAATAGTGGTAAAAAATATAATAAAAAACAACAATATTTCTATCACTGTCCCGTCTCATATATCTTTGCACGGTTCAGCCCGTGATAATTGGTTTTAAATATTAATTATTATATCACGGTCCGGCCTCATAATTTTGGAAGGTTTTGATTTCTGAGAGATTTAAGAGGAGCGTATTTTGGTGTTGAGTTTCTAAAAATATTGTTAAAGAGTATCACAAATTAGAAAAGTGTGAGGAAAATAATGAGTATATAAGTTCTTGAGTTGAACTAACTAATCGATTGGATTCAATCTCTGAATGTTGTTCAATCCAACTGTCTTATAGCCCAATCCAGTTATCTCTACCCAATCTTAAATTCTATCATGGTATCAGAGCAGATTTTGGCCCACCTCGTTTGTCAAGGTGTCCGTCTAGACGTTCATTCCTAGCGGCTCGTTTTTCTTTAGCCCAGTACGTTGTCCGTATGGAGTGTGTACCCAACGACATGCGGCATGTTTAACACGATTGCTCGTCTGGAAGTCCATATCTAGCGGCTCGTGGTCCTTAAAGTGTTGGTGCTAAAAAAATTAAAAAGGATGGGAGTCGATTTACAAGTGGTCAACCGGTTAGATTCAAGATGGCCCGGTCGTCCACTTGATGGGAGGTGTTAAAGAGTATCCCACATCGGAAAAGTGTGAGAAAAATAATGAGTATATAAGCTCTTGAATTGAACTAACTAATCGATTATATTGGATTCATCAATCTTTCAATGTTGTTCAAACTAACTGTCTTATAGCCCAATCCAGTTATCTCCACCCAATCTTAAATTCTATCAAATATCCTTTGATGTGATATGTAGGTTAAAAATTAGTTTAAATAAAAGTGACTTTTTAAGAGAAATGAGAAACATTTTTTGGAATGGATGAAAAAATAAAGGAGAAAAGTTTTCAAAGATGGAGGGAGTAATACTTAATGAAATAAAGTTGTGCACAATTATTTTGGTCAAAATTATAAACCATAATTTATGGTTAAAATTTTAAAATGTACACTAGAATTGAACACATTTCAAAGAAACACAATTGACGAAAATTTTTAAATCATAAAGAAAAAAACTGGAATGATTTAGGAAAAAAAATTGAAAATTAAGAGTTGATACCCAAATAAACAGAGCCTTAGAGAGTGATGGTGTAAATATAGCTGGGTGGGTCGACCGGATTTGACCTGGACACTCGACCCGTAATATAAAACACACAACAAGAACACAAAGTATGACCTAGACCGAGTAATCTCCTCAGTCCAAATTATATTTATTACTCTGTCTCAAGAGTGTACTATTTTTAGTGAGAGAAAGAATGGATCCCCTCCTCTATCCAATATCATCATATTTATAGAGGAGGATTTGTGACCTTCCCCTGTTCATTCATGGACAAAATAGGAAGCCAGTGGGAAGGTCACTGTAGTTAATGGGAACACTGTACAATCATTGATTTTAATAGCTACAAGCCAAGACACTGTTCAATCAAAGACAATAAATGGATATTCTCAATCCAATCAGCCCTGCAAGGTGACAAACATCCCTTTCACTATTTGCCTCGTGATGGACGAATGGCGGGGTGGTCCCTATATCTTTGACGTGGTTCACCATGCCTGAAATACTGGACCAATGTTTGCAAAGTAAAGTGACATGACCGGTCACCTTCTCTCAAAGGTTACCCGGTCATTTCTTACGCTCAACCCGTCTCTCTGGTCTTCTAGAATGTCCTTTGTAACATTAGGCGACATTTTGGCTATTGCCCAAAATGTGACCGGTCACTTTTTTAGTGGAAGTGACCGATCAACTTTTGACCCGTCCCAATCGAAGAGTTAACCTCATTTGGTGATTGATAAAAGTGACCGGTCATACTTTGACCTGTCCCTTTCAGTTGTCCGGGTCGGGTATAGGGATATACCCATCAGAGAGATTATTATTTGTCAAACATTATTATAGGGAGTGTAAGAAGAGCTTTAATTAAATCAATATAAACATACACATTTTTATTCCATACTCCATATTTATGACAAGGTGGATGTTCCCATACTTTTAGGCATTTAATGTCTCCTTATATAATGCCCTTAGGGCACTATATAACTTTTGCCATTTAAGAAACTTGATAAGGATCTTCCATTAAATTAAAGATGATCTAAACTCACCAAAATAGTGAAACACATTAGCCAATAAATAAGTTTGCTAGACATTCAATCCAACGTATGCAAACATTATTAATGAACATAATCACATACTCCCTCCGTCCCGGAAAACATGGGAATTTTGATTTTGAGAAGGGATTTAAGAAGAGTGTAAAAAGGTATGATTTGATGAATAGATTATTAGTAAAATGGTATGATGTGATAGGTAGGGTATGATAAAGTAAGGGGTAAAAGTGACTTTTTAATAGAAATGAGAAGTGTTTTTTGGGACGAATGAAAAAAGAAATGAGAATGGTTTTCAGGGACGGAGGGAGTACTATTTTCGTTCCAATTGTTAGACAATAATATTAATAATATTTCTTGTAGTATTGGTTATGGTAGTGTTTCATTATTAGTCAGCTTTCTAATCTTATTTGTGGTAGATGTTGTATGTTTGTTAGTTTCCATTCTCTATTCCTAGTTGTATTAGGAGTCTCTCCTATATATACTCTATCATGTACTCCATAATTCAATGAGCAATATTATTATTTCAATATTTCGACATGGTATCGGAGCCACCGCTCTTGGTGACCTAAAAAAAAGTTCTTTGCTCCCACCGCCGTCGCCGGTAATTCCGGCGATGGCGGCTCCACCCTATTCACCTCTATTTTCTTTTCCTTCTTTATCTTCAAATCAACTTCTCCATTCAAATGAAAAAAAAGGGAAAAAACTCCTATTGAAATCACACAAAAAAAACTATCGAATGAGGAACTTCTCTCTTGTCATCTCTATGGTTCTTCAAAAAAGAAACTCAACTCCTCACAAACTCTCTCAGATCTCAAAAAAAAAGGAAAAAAAAAATTATTGTTGTTTCTCTCCAATTCACCACATCAAAATCTCAAACCCAAATTTTTTTTCCATCACCAATTCTTAACCTACTTTTTCCCTTTAAAATCACTCATTCCAATCATCAACCTCCCTTCTCTTTCTCTTCTGTTGAATCATTAAAAATCCAAAGTAAATCAGCACAAAAGCAAAGCCAAGAGGGGAAGTAGTGAAAGAGGAAATAAGATCTCTACAACTCACCCCTTCAAGAAGGAAATAGGGCATTGCCCGGATCCAAGAAAAAGACAAAAAATGTCAAGGATCTTCAGTCAAACAGGCACCTCCAGTAGCTTTCTCTATTCTTCTTCGACGTCAGCAGCTACAAGCGCATGTCAACCTTCTCTCATCTTCATCGACATCAGCAGCTACTAGCGCACGTCAATTTCTCTCTTCTCCAACGACGTTAGCAGCTACCAGTGCACGTCAGGCTTCTCTTTTCTCCAACGACGTCAGCAGCCACCAGCGCGCGTCAGATTTCTCTCTTCTCCAACGACGTCAGCAGCCACCAACGCGCGTCACACTTCTCTCTTCTCCAACGATGTGAGCAGCCACCGGCACATGTCAGACTTCTCTCTTCTCAAAGTTTCCTGTTTCCAGCTAGTGTCCAAGCTTCCTCTTGCTTCAGCCAGAGTTCAGCTTGAGGGGGGATGTTAGACAATAATATTAATAATATTTCTTGTAGTATTGGTTATGGTAGTGTTTCATTATTAGTCAGCTTTCTAATCCTATTTGTGGTAGATGTTGTATGTTTGTTAGTTTCCATTCTCTATTCCTAGTTGTGTTAGGAGTCTCTCCTATATATACTCTATCATGTACTCCATAATTCAATGAGCAATATTATTATTTCAATATTTCGACACCAATGTATTTATCTAGTATTATAAATACATTGTATTTGTTCCAATGTATTTATATCCTACCCCCTCGTGTTAGGGTCGACCACACAACACACAAAATTGCAATGTATATGATGAGTATAAATTATTTTTATTAGATTTATCTTGTTGAGAAGGTAACTTTTAAAGTTGTATCCATCCGTTGCATAAAATTCTTCTCCTTTTGTTTTTTTCTAATCCCCTAAAACATTTCCACTTTCTATTAAAAACCACTTTTACCTCTACTTTTTCATACCCTACCTATCACATCATACTTTTTCACTAATAACCAAATTATCACATCTTACTTTTACCCATCACATCAGGGGCAAAAAAGGAAAGTCAATTAAAATTACACTTTCCTTATTATGCCCCAAAGTCAAAATAGGAAGTGTTTAAAGAAACGGAGGGAGTATTTAATTATCCAAACATGCAATACCATAAGGGCCGGTTCCGATCACGTTGAAATTTTATGTTATGTGATGATCCAGGGCCGCTACGACACGCTGTTCGTAAAGTTGACTGTTCCTACTTTTTAACTCTCAGGTAAACCTTCCTACCCTGCCTGACCCGAACACACCGTACCCAACACCGGCCTCTTTCAATTACACCTGACTCCTAAATTTAATGATTTTGGAGTCAAAATTTTGGATACCATAATATGTGTGTGTGAGAGAGAGAGATATATAGAAGTGGCATGGGAACGTGCATGCATGTTATAATTAAGTGCGTGCATTCAAAGTTTGCATGTGTTATGGACGTACGTGCATGCATGAATTGGTGCATTAATAATGTGACTCCGACGTATATCGCTCCTTGGGTCGGGTATTTCTTTCTTGTGCAGTTGTACGTACTGTTTTGAGTCTTTTCAGTAGTGGGCTGGTTTAATTCATTCTCATTCAGTCATTCTCATGGTGGATCCAAAGAAGAAGTAATCGAGAAAAAAAAGATAAGGGTATACAGGAGCATAGACATAGCATATTTGATTAAAAAGTTAACATTCAGACATAAGAAAATAAGTAGGGAGAATTTTCTATAAAAAAAGAAGAAAACATAATAAAAATACTACTACTTCCGTCTTTGAATATTTGTCCGATATTGACTTTTTGCAGTTAATATTGGAAAACATAAATGCAAATCTCGGTAAAGCTTGGACTTAAATGCGGCCATAAAGATGTTCCCATTTTGATTGATGGGAAATTTTAGGGAGAGATATTTTTTGTGTTAATTTTCCAAAAATACCCTTGATGTGATTGGTAAAAGTATGATGTGATATGTAGATTATTAATAAAAAATATGATGTGATAGACAAAGTAAGAATTATTAGGGTTAAAAGTGATTTTTAATACAAATATGAAATAAATGAGAATGATTTTTTGGACGAAGGAATTATTTTATGCGTGACCGGCCACTTTGAGCATTGCATGCATGTGAAACTTGGTTGGTGTTTTTTAAAAGTTGAGTAGCGATTAGTTTCTGACTCGTGACCATTTAGTCATCAAAACCCTGATACCATACAAGAAATTATTTAAACTAAAAATTCAAACTTGTAGTTATAGACACAAAAATATTTTTAAAATTTAACATAGTTATAGGAAGAAAGTATTGTCAAAGACCCTTATATATGGTCGAATTGGACAACATAAATGCGAATCTCGGTCAAGGGGCGGATCTACATGTAAGAATACAGGGGTAGTCTCCCTCAGTCGATTTTTTTACTTCGTAATATACAACATTAAAAATTAAAATAATATTTTTGTAGAGAATTAAAAAATTGACCCTAGTAAAAAAAATTAGTTTGCCCACTGACAAAAGAAAATCTTAGTTTAAAAGTAAAAAATAATTACTTAAAAAAAGATATACAAGTAAACTATTTGAAATATCATAATTATATTATGTTGTGATATAAAAAGATATACAAGTACTCTTTAGTATAGATTTGCCTTCAGTCATATTTTTTTCTGAATCTGCGACTGTCTCGGTCTGAAATAAAAAAATAGATTGTTGAGATATAAACTCTTTGTGTTTTGGTATATTGAATAAGGATGCTAAGGCAAGGGGATCCTATATCTCCCTTGTTGTTTGTTCTCGTGATGGAATATCTAAGTCGCTTACTACAGCAAATGTCCCAGAAGAAAGAGTTCAAATTCCACCCAATGTGTAAATCCCTTAATATTACTAGTTTATGCTTCGCAGATGACCTTATTCTGGTGTGTAAAGCTGAAGAAAGATCCCTTACATGCATCATGGAGGTACCGAACAGATTTCAAGAAACAACAGGTCTGAGTATTAATGCAGCTAAGTCACAGATAATTTTTGGAGGAGTTAACAGGATGACACATGAGAGATTGTTGCAAATCTCTAAACTACAGCTGGGTGATTTGCCTTTTAGGTACCTGGGAAGCCCCATAACTGCTGCCAGAATCAGTAGCAAAGACTGTGATAGACTAGTGGCCAATATAACTAGGAAAATCACCTCCTGGGCATCCAAACATATGTCTTATGCTGGCAGAAGTAGGGTCATTGGGAGTGTGCTCTATGGTATAATGACTTTCTGGTGCAAATTATTTATTATCCCAACAAAGGTTATGAAGAAGGTACAGAATATTTGCAGAAACTTCCTATGGGGAGCTACTGCCAGTTATGCAAAAAGACCTTTGGTAAACTGGGAGGAGGTTTGTATGCCAAAAGCTGCTGGAGGATTGGGCCTAAGAAATATGGTTCTTTGGAATAGGGCTTATGTATATAACTACTAGTGGGATATTTACAAAAACAAAAATAGCCTCTGGGTTAAATGGATACATGGAAGGTATATTAAGGGGGAGGTGAATAACTATGAGATAAAGGTGGACAGCTGCTTCTATTGGAAGAAAATAGTTCACAACAGAAAGTAGTTTGAGTCCCTGGACACTGCAAAGGGATACACAACCGAAATGGGATATAAGTGGCTAATGGGGCTGGGCGGAAAATCTGACTGGGTTCCCTTTGTTTGGAATAGACTAACTGTCCCTAAACATCAGTTTCTTCAATGGCTAATTAGCAAAGGGAGAGTTAGTACTAAGTCTAGGCTGGCAAAGTTCATGGACATAAGCAGGACTTGTGAACTATGTGATGCAGCGGATGAAGACCAGGACCACCTATTCTGTAATTGTAGTTTTACCAAGGAATTACTTGATAGAGTATCTACCTGGTTAAATTACAAAATAGAGGGAGGAACGGTCCAAGATCTAAGGCAGAAACTGATGAAGCTGCAGGGGAAGAGGAGGAAACAGGTCGTAAGCGCTTACTCGGTAGCTTGCTATACCATTTGGAGAGCAAGGAATAAAAAGCTACATTCAAGAAGCACGCCACAGCTGGAGAGTATGATGCAGTGGTTACAAACTACCATGGCTATATACTGGGAGAAAGGGAAGAGGAAGAAGATAAAACGATGAGTAGATAGTTGGCATAGAGAGTGATGTAATAGCTTTAAATGTGTGTTCTCCTTGTGTAAACTGATTGGAGGTGGATAAATGAATCAAGTGCATTTTGTTCAAAAAAAAAGAATAAGGATGCACATCGTAATAAAAGCTAATAGTGTAGAAAAGAACATTAGGTTACTTGGAAATAAATAGGTAAATTTAATTTGTGCGTCATTTTCAGTTGTCTCAAAAATCGGCGAAAATATAATACTCCTTACGTCCCCTATAGAATTTCCGGTTATCTTTTTATTATTTCTCCTTCATATACCTTTTCATTGCTTCTTTTAATATTTAAAATAGTACAACTATGTTCACTTACATTGTCTAATACACCTTATTTAATACTTTCAACTCATATATTTTCATTAAATTAAAGGATATTTCGATAAATTTTCATTTTTTCAGCTCTCTTTACAACTAAAAAAGTTAAAATGTGAATATATTAGGGACCGGGAGTGAATAGAAAGAAATAATGCATATGTCCGTGGGTTTGGCTCTCGGTGGGTGCTTCAAGTGGTGGGCCAACAGCATATGCAAATTGCTCCAATCATTATTTCTAATTACGAAGTACCCCATAGTATTTTAATACCGAGTAAAAACGTGGGCATTAAACTACCTTTACAATAACAATAATTATAAAATAATAACAATGATTATAAAATAATAATAAAATAACAACAACAACAATAATAATAAAATATTACTATTAAAATAATAATTCATCCGTCCCATAAAACCTTTCTCCTTTCTTTTTTCATCCGTTCCATAAAACACTTCTCATTTCTATTAAAAAGTTACTTTTACCCCTTACTTTTTCATACCCTACCCATCACATCATACCTTTTTACTAATAATCTACTCATCAAATCCTACTTTTACACATCACATCAAAGGACATTTTTGGAAATTTAATACCAAAATACACTTACTTAAATTTTTTTAAAAAAACAAAATATCCCGTGTTTCATGGATCGGAGGGAGTAATAAATAATACTCCAATCCGTAATTATATTATATATTCTGTATAATATATAGATCTGATACAACAATCAAGCTAGGTGTATATGTACCCCAAAAATTATACCATAAATATATTGCTAAAGATTTACGTTTACATTTTGAAAAGTTTACAATAATATAAAATGTCAGTGTAACCACAAATAAAAACTTCACCTTTTGGCTAAATTTGAACTATAATTTTTAGAGTACTAATAAATTTGATTATGATCTTTGATGGGTATATCCTTATACCCGACCCGGACAACCGAAAGGGACAGGTCAAAATATGACCGGTAACTTTTATCAATCACCAAATGAGGTTAACTCTTCGATTGGGACGGGTCAAAAGTTGACCGGTCACTTCCACTAAAAAAGTGACCGGTCACATTTTGGGCGATAGCCAAAATGTCGCCTAATGTTACAAAGGACATTCTAGAAGACCAGAGACGGGTTGAGCACAAAGAATGACCGGGTAACTTTTGAGAGAAGGTGACCGGTCATATCACTTTACTTGGCTAACATTGGTTCAGTTTCTTAGGCATGGTGAACCACGTCAGAGGTCAAGGGGACACCCCGCCGCTCATCCATCACGAGGCACACAGTGAAAGGGATGTTTGTCATTTTGCAGGGTTGATTGGATTGAGAATATCCATTTTAGTCTTTGATTGAACAGTACATGTCTTGGCTTATAGTTGCTAAATTCTATGATTGTACAGTGTTCCCATTATCTACAGTGACCTTCCCACGAGCTTCCTATTTTGTCCATGGATGAACAGGGGAAGGTCACAAATCCTCCTCTATAAATATGATGATATTGGATAGAGGAGGGGATCCAATTTTTCTCTCACTAAAGTTCACTCTTGAGATAGAGTAAGAAATATAATTCGGACTGAGGAGATTTACTCGGTCTAGGTCATACTTTGTGTTCTTGTTGTGTGTTTTATATTACGGGTCGAGTGTGTCCAGGTCAAACCCGGTTAACCCACCCCGCTATATTTACACCATCATTTTTGGCGCCCACCGTGGGGCCCGGATTTTTAAAGTTTTTCGACCAGGTCAAAACTTTACCCCCACTAAATATCCACAAACATGTCTTCGAGCAACTACAACGTTGTGTCAAGCCAGGCTGCGAGTGAAAGCACTCCTGCCATCCCATTGATGATGTCGAGCATGAGGACGACCTTTGCTCCGATCACTACTGTAGGATCAATTGGAATGGTCCCAATCATGTCAACCCCAACTCCTACGCCGACGACAACAATGTTCCCAGGCTCGATAACAACGCCTGGTGGAGCATTCACACCATACCCGTCAGCTTGGGCTCAGTTTGCTGCTGACCCGGCAAATGCTCAGGCTCTACAGGGCTATGAACAGGTGATGGCCATGATGCAACAGGCAGGTGGCTTCATGCCATTTTCCTATCCTGGTATGACGCCGCCAATTATGCCACCTCCGGTGTCGACCCCGTCGACATTTGTCCCTAGGATGGTCCCTATACATCCGGTGAATTTGACGGGGACTTTGAATGAAGCAGCGCCCTCAAATGTCCATGAAATCAATGAGGCGGGGCAGGAGGCGGCCCGCAGGAAGAAGGGTAAGGCTATAGCCGAACCCAGCAAGACTCGAGATTCGGCATTCAAACGCCTAGGGGGCAAAGAGGATGGACCCCGCAAGTCTGCCAAGCTACGTCTTGGTCCTGAGATGGGCCGGACTAGCGCAACGGAAAGACTTGGCGGGGGTCGTCACGCCCAATCTCGTCGTTCTAGGGAATCTGAGACGATTCACCAAGACGAGGAGGAAGCAGAAAGCCAGCCGAGGGCGTCGGCATATACCAGGCTCTCATATGATGAGGATGATCTGGACAAGATAGGAAGCGTAGCAAGAAAGCTACGTGCCCTGGAAGAAAAGGTGGACGAGAAGGCGGGAGCAAAGAAGCACACCCTGGCCAAATCACCCTTTTCGGCCAGGGTACATGCACAAAAATTGAGGCGTAAGGTCAAGCTGGACGTGGAAAAATTCACTGGAAAGGAGGATCCAAACGTCCACCTTGACACCTTCCACAATGCAGCACAGATGGCCGGGTGCACTGATGCTGAGGAATGCCTGCTCTTCTTCTCATCCTTGAGAGGGAGGCCAGTGGAATGGTTTAACGGCCTTCCCCATGGCAGGATTGGGTCCTTTGAGAAACTTGCTGAAGTTTTCCGCAAGAAGTACCAGGACAACTGCATCAAGAGGAAGAAATTTACCTACCTTAACACGGTAGGGCATAGGGAGAAGGAGACCTTGACTCAATTCTTAACCCGCTGGAGGGACGAGGTTGACAAGGTAGAAGAGATGGACGATAAGACGGCCATGTCTTTGTTGATGAATGCCTTCCGGTCAGGTGACCTCTACACTGAATTCTGTAGGAGGCCGCCCTCCTCTTATCAGGAAGCCTACAATACGGCATGGGAATATGCCGAGGCAGAAGTGCTGAACAAGAATAAGCGGGAGCTGGAAGAAGGCTACACAAAGTCGAAATCCGACAAGCCGAAGAAGGATGAGCAGACAGGAGGGTCCAAACTAAAGGCCACATATGACGGATCCATCCACCAAATAAGGGATGATAAGAAGGGAGAGCAACCCAAGAGACAATGGACGGAGAAGTGGTGCACATACCACCAATCCGATTCCCACAACACGGCGGATTGCCGAAATGTCAAGGCTGTGCTCAAGGAGATGGCCTTGAAAGGAGAACTTGGGGAAGGTTACGCGACGGGTAATAAGAAAGACCCGAAAGCGAACACCTGGACCCGTCATCAGGGAAAAGACCAGGGAAGGAGAAAATCCGGGAAGGATAACAACAATCCGGATAAAGAATTTATACAGATGATTGTCGGCGGCCCGGAAGGCGGGGATACTGCCTCCCAGCGGAAGAACTGGGCCAGGAGCTTGCACGTGGCGGTGGTTTCCTTGGAGTCACATGGGAAGCAGGCAAGGAGGGAACCTATCACTTTCACTGATAGGGATCTGCCCAGGCCGGGGGGAGATCATAATGACCCTTTGGTCATTACAATGGACATCAACAGGGCTGATGTGGCTAGGGTCCTGGTTGACACAGGAAGCAGTGTCAATGTTCTATACTTGGATGCTTTCAAGAAATTGAAGCTGGACAGGTCCAAGCTGAGGCCATTGCAAACCCCATTGTCAGGCTTCATTGGAGCCAGCATAGAAGCAGAAGGTCAGATCACCTTACCAGTTACTATGGGGTCGGGTAACAAAGTAGTAACCAAGCAAATGAGATTTGTTGTGGTTGATATCAAGTGTGTACATAATGCCATTCTTGGTAGACCTGGAATCAACCAGGTCAGGGCTATTATTTCCATGGCACACTTATGCATGAAGTTTTACACTCCCAATGGAATCGGGGAGGAAAGGGGCGATCAAAAGAACGCCCGGTCCTGCTACCTGGAAGCAGTCAAGAAGATGACCCGCCAGTTCGAACAAATTGAATTGGTCTCCCAGCAGGTAGACAAGGGTGAGGAGAAGGCTAGGATCGAGCCGGATGCAAACACGGAGGAGATCCTGATTGATGCCTCCAATCCTGAGAGGAAGGTCAAAATTGGGGCTGACCTTCGGGAAGAGCTAAGGACTGAGATTGTCCAGGTGTTGACCAGGTATAAATCATTATTTGCCTGGAGTGTTGCTGATATGCCCGGGATTGACCGGTCAGTCATTTGCCATCGTCTCTCTGTTCTTGAGGGGTCTAAGCCTGTAAGACAGAAGAAGAGATTTTTGGCAAGTGATAGGAGGGACTTTGTGAAGAAAGAGGTCAAGGACCTACTTGAGGTAGGTCATATCAGGGAAGTAAACTACCCTGAATGGCTGGCCAATGTAGTCCTGGCTCCGAAGGGTGATACCTGGAGGATGTGCGTAGACTACACAGACCTCAACAAGCCATGCCCAATGGATTCTTATCCTCTTCCCAGCCCGGACCAAATGGTTGACGAAACCGCCGGGTGTGAACTGCTAAGTTTCATGGACGCCTTTAAAGGGTATCATCAGATCTTCATGGCGGAAGATGACGAGGAAAAGACGGCCTTCCTCACCCCGGATGGGACATACTGCTACAAGGTGATGGCCTTTGGGTTGAAAAACTCAAGGGCGACCTACCAGAGGATGGTCAACAAGTTGTTCAGGCCTTTTCTTGGACGGACCATGGAGGCCTATGTCGATGATATGCTGGTGAAGAGCAGGGCAAGCGGCACACATGCTCAGGACCTGGAAAAATGCTTTGAGATTATGACTAGGCATAATCTTAGACTTAACCCGAAGAAGTGTGTTTTTTCCGTGAGGACGGGGAAGTTCCTGGGCTTTATGGTGACGAAGAGAGGGATTGAGCCAAATCCTGAGAAGATCAAGGCAATTATGGAAATGCAACCCCCAACATCGGTAAGGGAAGTCCAGCGGTTAACAGGGCGCTTGGCGGCCTTAAACCGATTCTTGTCCAGGTCGGCAGAGAAAGCTTTGCCTTTCTTTAAGGTCTTAAAGAAAGCCAACACCTTCCAGTGGGATGACGAATGTGCCAGGGCATTCGAAGAGCTAAAGACGTACCTGACTTCAGATATTGTTCTATCCAAGCCGGAAACGAAGGAGACTCTATACCTCTACCTAGGGGTAACTCAAATGGCTGTTAGCTCGGTCTTGATGAGGGATGATGGGATCCAGAGGCCCATCTATTATGTAAGCAAGGCCTTAAATGGGGCAGAAAGTAGGTACACTCCTACGGAGAAGGCAGGGTATGCACTTTTTATAACAGCGAAGAAACTCACGTCGTACTTCCAAGCCCATCCCATTGTCGTATTGACCGACCTACCATTGGGCACAGTCATGAGAGACTCCACTTCATCGGGAAGGATGATCAAATGGGCCATGATGCTTACCCAATTCAACATTGAATATCGTCCGAGGACGGCGATAAAGGGACAGGCTGTGGCTGACTTTCTTGTGGAGATGACGGGTCACCAGGAGGAGGAACCGGCAAGGACGATCACAGAGCCTTGGTGGTCCATGTCAGTAGATGGAGCCGCTGGACCAAAAGGTTACGGTGGAGGTGTGGTATTCACAACTCCGGAAGGGTTCAAGGTATATCATGCCTTGATCTTTAACTTCAAACTCACAAATAATGAGACGGAGTATGAGGCATTGATAGGGGGCCTGAGATTGGCCAAAACCCTACAAATCACATGCCTCAGGATCAAGTCCGATTCAAGCTTGGTGGTAGGCCACATCAATGGCAACATGGAGGCCAAAGGAGAGAAGATGCAGAAGTACAGAGACTTGGCAAGGGCATTATTGAAGGATCTGACTGAGTATGTGATGGAGCAAATCCCTAGGGGGGAAAACACGGATGCTGACTTGCTATCAAAATTGACGCAAGCAGCCCCGGAGCATGTGTCCAAGTTGACCAGGATTGAGACGCTGGAAAAGGCTAGCATTGAAAGGCTTTCTGTGAGCCTGATAGAGGAGGATGGACAACCCAATCTAACCCTGGTGGAGCCAGATGATATTTGGATGGATGACTTGGTCAAGTATTACATGACCGGGCAATTCCATGAGGATGAGGATAGGGTAAGAAAAGTAAAGTTGAGGGCTCCAAGATTCCAAATGCTTGATGGAAGGCTATACAAAAGGGCATTTGGCGGTCCGCTACTGAGATGCTTGACCAGGGCGGAGGCGGAAAGAGTGATCGCCGAAGTTCATGAGGGTGTCTGTGCAGCCCATCAAATGTCCAGGACACTCGCACAAAGGATCCTTTTGCTAGGTTATTTCTGGCCTACAATGAACCAAGATTGTGAGAAGTATGTGCAAAGGTGCAAGACTTGCCAGGTGTTCTACAAGTTTCCGGGAAGGCCTGCGACATATTACCACCCAGTTTCCAATGTTATTCCATTCGCAAGGTTTGGGATGGACATCATTGGGGCCTTCCCTCAAGCTCAAGGGAGGAAGAAGTATGTCATGGTCGCTATCGACTACTTCACAAAATGGGTAGAGGCTGAGGCATATGCAACCATCACAACCAAGCAGTGCCAGCGCTTCGTCTGGAAGAATATAATCACCAGGTTCGGGTCTCCTCGAAACATTGTGACGGATAACGGGCCTCAATTTCGGAATCCAGGGTTCACCAAATACTTGGAGGACTTCGGGATTACTCACAACAAGGCTTCCGTGGCCTACCCACAAGGGAATGGTCAGGTGGAAAATGCGAACCGCACAATAGTAGATGGGATTAAAAAGCGATTGGGTGAGGCAGGAATAAATTGGCTAGAGGAATTGCCACATATCATCTGGGCTTACCGAGTCACTTCGAGAAGGGCCACCGGGGAGACACCCTTCGTCCTTACATATGGATGTGAGGCCAGACTACCCATCGAAGCTAAAATAATGACCTTTCGGGAGAAGGTCTACGAAGAGAAAGGGAATGAGGAGGACCATTTGGCAGAGTTGAACTTGTTGGAGGAAAGGCGGATGGTTGCTGAGGCTAAAATGATAGAGTACCAGCAAGCGGCCAAGGCCTACCATGATAACAAGGTAGGGCCTCGTTATTTCCAAGTCGGTGATGAGGTCTTGAGACGAAGGGAGGCCAGCAAACCGAGTGATGGTGGAAAGCTTGCGAAGAAATGGGAAGGCCCATATAGTGTCAAGGCAATATTACGCCCTGGGACATACAAGTTAGAAACAACGGAAGGTCGAGAGTTGGAAAGGTGCTGGAATTCCCACCACCTTAGAAAATTCTACCGATAGACCAAATTGGCAGGACATGTATTTGTAATACCCCTTCGACGATAAATAAGAGATTTCTTCAATACTTGTGTTGCTGGGTCAGTAATACTAAACTAATGTCTTGATGTAAGAGGCAAGGACAAAAAAAAAACCCTTGAGATAGGGGCCTTGATGTTGAGGTATGGCCTTGAGATAGGCTGGGTCTGGAAGAGGACTCGCGTCCATACTTACATGGATCCCTACCAAATTTTCATTTGGATAGGGGCAAAAAGATGCCAAAGTAAAAAATGATTACCGTCTTGCATGAGCCATCCTTTGCGGATTGAAGGGTCTAGGGAAGACTAGAATTCACTTCAAACGCATAACATATGGACATGTAAGATTGGATGAGGGCTGGTTCTCACCGGCATACCCCCACGTGGGAAGATTGGGTTGGCTAGGTCAACCTAATGATTAGAGAATGGCACATTAAAAAACTTAAAACCTGGAAGAGGGGCCCTGGAAGAAGGGTGTTGCCTGGAAGAGGGCTGAACCTTGGAGAGGGTTCGCGATCATAGGACATGGTCAAAATCTCTGAAGAAAGTTCGGGTCTTGATGTTGAGACTTGATGATTCCAAAACCGTTTCGGATTATTCGTTCGAAATTTGAGCAAGGTTGCTGTTAGGCATGACACCCAGGCCAGAGGGGGAGAAGAAGGTGGCATGGTCAAAAGTGACCGGTCACTTTTTGATATTCTGGATTGACAAGAAAATGCGAATGGGAAAAAATTAAAATTTGACCGGTCAACTTTGAGAAAAGTGACCGGTCACTTTTTAGTTGGCGGATTTGATGAAATCAGACAAAACTGGAAAAAATATTTTTTGACCGGTCACATTTTTGACCCGGAACCTGGACAGGAAATTTGACGTCATGCTGGTTACATATTGCAACCAAGCCATTAGAACCTGGAAGTTGACTGGGTCAGGAAACAGGTGAGGAAGAAACCGACCTAGACGTTTTCAAGTCAAGAGACCAGGACATAAGATGACCTGGAAGTTTTCAAGCCTTGCGTCTAAAGTGGTCTTCAAAACTTCCAACCTAGCCTACTACACCAGGACATGAGGTGACCTGGACGTTTGTTGTAGTTCAACCTAGACACAAGCCGGTCCGGAAGACAAATCAGGCCACAAGATCTGGACGTTTTCAAGGTTGCAAGACCTAGATGTTTTCAAGGCTTGTACTTGACCAGGACATAACATGACCTGGACATTTTCAAGAGATGGAATTGACCTGGACGCTGTCAACAAAGCCTACCAGACCTAGACGTTTCTAAGGCGTTAACCAAAGACTAGGACATGAGGTGACCTGGACAACTACAAAGGATAAAGCCGGTTACTTCTTTTGACTTGGAATCAAGCATATTCAATAAAATCGTCAACCAAGCCAATGAGGCCTGGACATTTTCAGGACCATGACATGAGATGCCCTGGACGTTCTTTAAAACGATTCCTGAGGTATAAGGCCGGTTATTGTTTTCTACTTGGAAGTAAAACCAAGCATGTTCAAGAAAAGGCAAGTCTGACCATGCAACTTCAAGTAAGGACCAAACAAGGAAAACAACCATGCAAGAAGTATTGAGCAAGCGAGAAAAAGGAATCAAACCATGTAAACTGAAAGAAGAAACAAGCCGGTAAATTGAAAACCATACAAAACAAAAGATAATATTACGCAAGTCAGGAGTAGGCCGGACATCCCCCAGGCCTTGGGAAAATTCAAAGTTTTCTCAAATCAAACCCTAACCTACTCTAGGGGAAAGGGGGGAGCTGGCTCTTCCGTATACAAGGCCGGGAGCTTCACTTTGGCCGGGTCAAAGGAAGGGTCCCTCTTCTGAAGCCTGGAGTAGAGGAGTGACCTCTCATCCTTCTGACCGCATTGGAAACCATATGAACCGATATCGGTTATCATCTTTTTGCCCTTCGGCTCCTTGTACATGGTCTTGAAGAAGGCCATTGTCTCCTCTGGCCCAACTAGAATGGACCGGGCAGTCTCGACATGATGCCCGGCCGCCCATCGTGCAGCATCATCAGGAAAGGATTGCTCCTTTGACCGGGCAGTCTCTTCAGCTTGGGCCAAGGCATCCTCCAGCTCTACCAACTTCCTCTTCGCCTCCACCAGGTTGGCTCTTTCCTCGTCTAGCCTGGCCCTCTCTTCCTTCAGCTCCTCTTCAAGTCTCTTCTCCCTCTCGGCCCGGTCATTGATCTCCAACTTGGCAGAATCAAGAAGGAGGGTAAGTTCGGAGACCTGGTCCTTGGACTCCAGGAGTGACCGGCCAACTTCTTCGGATAGAACTCCAACCTGGAAAACAAGCTTGTCAGTAAAAGCAAAGGAAGTAATTAAACCGGGAGGAAAATCAGAGTTGGTACCTTGCTGAGTTTCTGGGCCAAGGATAAAAATGTCACTTCAATGGACTCCCTTCTAGATCTGATAGCCTGACCTTCTTCCTCTTTTCCCCCCTGGAAGTCTTGTGGGAACTCTTCCTTTTGTGAGAAGAAGAATGACCGGTCCCCTTCCCTTTGGCCTTGACATCCTTCTTGGGATAAGGGACCCGGTCACTTTCAGAGAGATGGGTGGCTGGAGGAGAGTTCAGTTTTTGGCTCTGGATAGGGCTACACCGGGCACTTGTGGCCCCATCCATTTCAGGGAAGTAAGGAGGAGAGGGAGGCTTGGAGAGAGGAGACCGGTTGGAGTTGAGGACTTGGACATCATCGTCATCATCCTCAATGATGGTGGTCATCCTGTTGAAGTTCATGTCTGAAAAAAGAACAAAAGCAACAAGTGACCGGTTAGATTTTATACCTTATCAAAAAGAAAGTGAAACCAAAAGGTTGAGGAAAGTTAACCAACCTGGATGAGGAGAGCCGGCCTCAGCGTGACCATCCGTGGAATCAGCCCGGTCATCTCCTGCGTCATGGGTCACAGACACGTCCCCATCCGGGTTAGGTAACCGGTATACCCATCCACCGTAGGCGTATGGCTTACCGGTCACAGGATCACCCTTGAGAAGTTTCTCGCAGGCTTCCTCTAGCTCTTTGGTGGGCTCCGGGTGAACCCTTTCGGGTTTAATAACCCGGTCAGCCCACTCACGGTTGGAGAGTGGAAACTGGTCAGGGGGAAACTCAATAAAAACGAATCTTTGTTTCCATCTCTTATGGCTGGGGGGAAGACCGGTCACAAACCCCCTCTTATTGCGGGAATGGAAATAGACGAAGCCCGGGCAGTTACTAGTCCCGGGCAAGACTTCGTACATGTGGAGGAAAAGTGAAAGGGAAGGGTCGATTTTCAAATTTTCACATATATTTACAAAACAATTCAAGAACCGGTGAGCATTTGGAGTAAGCTGGCCGGGCAGAATCTTGAACTTCTTACAGATTTCTACGAGGAGGGGGCGGAGAGGAAAAATAATACCTCCCTCCAGGGACGCAATATGGAAACCCAACCGGGTTCCCTGGTGGGGTTCAATGATGTTGGGCCAGGTGGTTGTGGAAATGACTTTGTAGCCCGGTGGGAGGATGGTACGGACCTCGGCCAAAACCTTTTTGGTGACCCTAGAGGACTCTTTGAACACCGGTCTTACATCAAGGGCTAGGAAGCCCAAGGATCCCAGTCGTTCCTCCCATTGCTCCCAGCTAAGGACCTTGGGATTGAATCGACCGGGCAGTTGATTCAAAGGGACAGGGTCCTGGGCAATTATTTCCCGGGCCTAAGAATTAGATTGGTGAGAGGGGCGGCGAATCAAAGGAGTGACAGGGGGAGAAGAAGACTCAGATGAGAAAGAGGGTTGAGAACCCGATCCATAAGATTGACCGGATACATTTTGTGAGTCAGAGGAAGACATGACTTCAGCTTACCGGTCAAAAAGTGAAAGATGGAAGAATTAAAAGACTATGAGGACTGGAGGACTTACTTGGCAGAAGGCTAGAGAGAGAAAGTAGACCGGTTAAAACTTGAGGAGCGAAGGAGAGAAGTAAAGGAATGAAGTGGGTTGAGGGAGTATTTATAGGAGAAGAGGGGCGGAGCTCGAGGCGACAGGTGGGGAAAGGAGAGCCTGACACATGGAAAAGGTAATGATTAAAGGGGGGGAATTTGAATTTTGAATGTGGAAGATGAGAGGTTTTGGGGGGAAATTCCAAAACCCAAAAGGCCAGGCTCAACGTTTGGACTCCCACAAATCCAAACGGACAGGTCATGCAGCGTGATCTAAAAATCCAAAAGTGCCAGGTCTGGTATGAAGACGGTGAATCCAAGAAATGGGCAGGTCTCCATGGAAAGGTCATG
Source organism: Cuscuta australis (assembly GCA_003260385.1). Classification (NCBI taxonomy): domain Eukaryota; kingdom Viridiplantae; phylum Streptophyta; class Magnoliopsida; order Solanales; family Convolvulaceae; genus Cuscuta; species Cuscuta australis. Next base: position 1,009,108 of record NQVE01000035.1, read on the forward strand.
GGAATGGCTTGACAATTTCAAAGAAGGACAGGACAGGTCTTGAAAAAGAAAGGCTTGGCAATCCAGAGAAAGACAGGTCTTGAAAGAGAGAGGTATGATAATTACAAAAGTGACGGGTCTAAAAGGACAGGTCAAGAAGAAGGACAGGTCAATGAGAATGACTTGATGATTTCAGAAAAGGATAGGTCATGGGAATGACTTGATAATTTAGAAGAAGGACAGGTCATGGGAATGACTTGATGATTTCAAAGAAGGACAGGTCATGGGAATGACTTGGTAATTTCAAAGAAGGACAGGTCATGAGAATGACTTGATGATTTCAAAAGTGATAGATCAACATAAATATACTTCCCGCCCTTGATGACTTCCTCACAAGGCCGGTAAGTGGAGGACTTCTTGATGGGTATATCCTTATACCCGACCCGGACAACCGAAAGGGACAGGTCAAAATATGACCGGTAACTTTTATCAATCACCAAATGAGGTTAACTCTTCGATTGGGACGGGTCAAAAGTTGACCGGTCACTTCCACTAAAAAAGTGACCGGTCACATTTTGGGCGATAGCCAAAATGTCGCCTAATGTTACAAAGGACATTCTAGAAGACCAGAGACGGGTTGAGCACAAAGAATGACCGGGTAACTTTTGAGAGAAGGTGACCGGTCATATCACTTTACTTGGCTAACATTGGTTCAGTTTCTTAGGCATGGTGAACCACGTCAGAGGTCAAGGGGACACCCCGCCGCTCATCCATCACGAGGCACACAGTGAAAGGGATGTTTGTCATTTTGCAGGGTTGATTGGATTGAGAATATCCATTTTAGTCTTTGATTGAACAGTACATGTCTTGGCTTATAGTTGCTAAATTCTATGATTGTACAGTGTTCCCATTATCTACAGTGACCTTCCCACGAGCTTCCTATTTTGTCCATGGATGAACAGGGGAAGGTCACAAATCCTCCTCTATAAATATGATGATATTGGATAGAGGAGGGGATCCAATTTTTCTCTCACTAAAGTTCACTCTTGAGATAGAGTAAGAAATATAATTCGGACTGAGGAGATTTACTCGGTCTAGGTCATACTTTGTGTTCTTGTTGTGTGTTTTATATTACGGGTCGAGTGTGTCCAGGTCAAACCCGGTTAACCCACCCCGCTATATTTACACCATCAATCTTATTAGAAGAAAATTTGATATAATATGAATGAAATTATAATTAAACGATGTGATCTAGTTTCCCAAGTAATAAATAAAAAATAGAGAAGAACGTAACCTCACCCGTCTTGCATAAAAATAAGAAAGTTAGTTGGTGGATGCATATGCAATTGATTGATATGATTGATGGAGCAACATACGGAGTATATTAATATCCTTCGCAGCTTTTGCGATTAAATTTAAACCTAAAAAAACATTATCTATTGAATTTATAAATATTTTCTCCTAAATGATTTATATGTACTCTATCTTGTAGTCTTGTGAGTAGTATTACTAATTTAATTTATACCTCTAATCATTTGTATTTTATATGATGGTTATGTCATTCATGAGATGATTGGATATGGGGAGTGTAGTTTAAGAGGCAAATTAAAGATCATATATGATCAAACATTTATTGATATGTACATTAATCACTAGACATTTAATACATGCATGACCTTTAATTTATTGCAATTCAATTAAACCATTGGCAATGACAATATGATATAAAATGTCACACGGTGACATAGAATATTTTAACTAATAAAAAATAATTCAGTCACTAAATGATAAATGAGTGAAGTGTCGTAATATACAGTAGCAAGTCTTTATTTTTGTCTATTTTTACATTTTATATGATTTTTAATTATAAAAAATTATTTTACACATCTATTTTATTATTAAAATGTGTCTATTTTTTAAAAATATTTCTTTTTAAAAATTTAAAAAACAAATCGGAGAGTCATGCCTTGCATGTGGAATAAAAAGTGGGATGGAATGACCATGAAATGCCATGATTTGGATGATATTTGCTGACATGGCTAGACAAGACAAGACATTACCTTGCCATTGTGAATGTTCTTAGGTTCAAATTTTTACCTTGCCATTTTTTTATGTTTTTTTTAATTCTTGAATTTTTTTATTTTATTTATTTTTCTATCCAAACCATTCATTAGTTTGTTGGTTTAATTTTTTTTTCTTTTCCGTTTAATCCGTTTATTGTTTTTTTTAGTTCTTATAAAACATTATTTTTTGAGTGCTATAACAACTTCAAAAAAGAAAAAGTAAACTTTTTTTGTGCATATTTCTTTCTTTAACTTTTTCATAGGAAAAAAACATAAACTAATTTAATAGGAAAAATTATAAATAAGACATAATTTATACTTAAAACATGTTTCAATCCAAATAATAATTATAATAGAACATTCGATTAATAAGTGTTGGCGCCCAACTAGGTAGAAAACACTACATTTTGTTGTATGCAGTAGCAGATAGGGATAATAATTTGGTAGTGTTTATCGTTAGTATTTTCAAAGTAATCTGCACCATTAAAATTTTATTAAAAATGCTAACGCTAGTCTCTAACGTTATTCCCAAACATGCCCAAATAAGAGTCAATATGTCGATTTAATAAAAACATTAGAGATAATAATTTACTTTATTCATAAAGGATGAACCTCATCCCCGAAGGTCCCCTCAGACCCGATCGGAAGATCATTGAGAGAAGGTAAATTGGACTTTAATTGCAGATTGGTGGCAAAGAATGAAACCTACATCTAGTACTTGCAGAGGCCTTGTGCTTAGTATAGTTGACTCCCCGCGCAGTTGCGAGAAATCGAATTCTGGTCTTACCCCCTTGACACTCCTTGAGAGACAATTTCCATCTAGCTCCCATGAATTTAATTACCCTTATGTCTCAAATTGTTGTCATTTTTTGACCTTTTGTACTTAATAATAACAACATTTGTCCTATAATTAAATCAAAATTATATGGTTTATGAATTAATTAAATTAATATTTGATAATATTTAGCAATCTAAATTTAATTAAGATTATTTTCATATCAATATCTACTATCCAATTTAATTAATTTATTGTTAAAATTTATATATTTTAACTGCAAATATTTAGGCCCCGTTTGACATCAGCGTCAGAGATTAGCGTTAGCGTTTTGAGAAAGCTATCCGACGGTAGCCTTTAGCGTTAGCGTTTTCAGAATTAATTTGCACCGTTAAAATTTTATCCAAAACGCTAACGCTAATCGAAAACGTTGTTACCAAAGAAAGCCTTAAAAAATGAATAAACACTTTGGGAGGTATTTCAGTATTTGGGTCTTGGGAGTTGGGAAGCACAAGATTTCTATAAATAGCCCAAAATACACTGCCGAGACATCCGCAGCACGCACATCAATAAGTAACCAAGCATCACATTTATTGTCTGCCCTTTCAGTCAATTTAAGTCAATGTCTATTATTCCACCGTTGGTATTCCCCGCCGCCCTGTTCTTCCTCTGCCTACTCCGCCGATCATTCGGCGACTCCGGCGGCGGCTGGCAGAGCGCCCACGCCACATTCTACGGCGGCGGAGACGCCGCGGGGACAATGGGAGGGGCCTGCGGCTACGGGAACCTGCACAGCACCGGGTACGGGACGGACACAGCCGCGCTCAGCTCTGCCCTCTTCAACAACGGCTTGAGATGTGGCTCCTGCTACCAGCTCAAGTGCGACGCCGCCGCCGGAAAGTCGTGCCTCCCCGGGACAACCACCGTGACGGCGACGAACTTCTGCCCGCCGAACCCCGGGCTGCCCAACAACGGCGGCGGGTGGTGCAATCCTCCCCTGCAACACTTCGATCTGGCCCAGCCCGCCTTCTTGCATATCGCTCAATACCACGCCGGAATCGTTCCTGTTTCTTTCCGACGGTGAGTCCCCTCCTCCACAAGTCAACCAATCTTTTCTATTTTGATTTTTTTAGTCAAATGTATTTATTTTACTATTACTTCCCGTTTTCAAAAAATCTTCCTCTTTCATTTTTTTACTTCCAACGAAACACTTCTACTTTCTATTAAAAAACCACTTTTACCCTTACTTTTTCACACCCATACCTTTCACATCATACTTTTTCTCTAATACTCAATCCATCACATCTTACTTTTACCCATCACATCAAGGCAAAATTGGAAGTCAACTACAATTTAACACTTCCTTATTTTTATAAAAAGTCAAGGAACACTTTTAAAAACGGAGGGAGTATATAATTTTGATATCTTTTCTATTTTAAAATTTAATAAAAACAAGAAAGATGGTTAGGATCGAAAAGAGTATATCTTAACATAACTTAATTATTCCCTCCCATCCTAAAAATGTGAGAGTTATTGATTTTTAGGAGATTTAAGAAAAATGTATTTTGTTATTGAATTTCAAAAACGTCATTTGATGTGTTGGCTAAAATAAGGATTTGATGAGTAGATTATTAATAAAAAAGTATAAAATGTATAATTTTGATATCTTTTCTGTTTTAAAATTTAATAAAAACAAGAAAGATTGTTAGGATCGAAAAGAGTATATCTTAACATAACTTAATTATTTCCTCCGATCCTAAAAATGTGAGAGTTATTGATTTTTAGGAGATTTAAGGAAAATGTATTTTGTTATTGAATTTCAAAAACGTCATTTGATGTGTTGGCTAAAATTAAGATTTGATGAGTATATTATTAATCAAAGAGTATAAAATGTATAATTTTGATATCTTTTCTGTTTTAAAATTTAATAAAAACAAGAAAGATTGTTAGGATCGAAAAGAGTATATCTTAACATAACTTAATTATTTCCTCCGATCCTAAAAATGTGAGAGTTATTGATTTTTAGGAGATTTAAGGAAAATGTATTTTGTTATTAAATTTCAAAAACGTCATTTGATGTGTTGGCTAAAATTAAGATTTGATGAGTATATTATTAATAAAAGAGTATAAAATGTATAATTTTGATATCTTTTCTGTTTTAAAATTTAATAAAAACAAGAAAGATTGTTAGGATCGAAAAGAGTATATCTTAACATAACTTAATTATTTCCTCCGATCCTAAAAATGTGAGAGTTATTGATTTTTAAGAGATTTAAGGAAAATGTATTTTGTTATTGAATTTCAAAAACGTCATTTGATGTGTTGACTAAAATTAGGATTTGATGAGTAGATTAGTAATAAAAAAAAGTATAGTATGATGTGATAAGTAAGATATGAAAAAGTAAGTGTAAAAGTAACTTTTAATATAAATAAGAAGTGTTTGTTGGACAGATTAAAAAGAAATTGAGAAAGGTTTTCGAGGAAATATATTAAATTTACATCATAATTAAATCTATTTTTTTCATAAGTTGTGATCAAAGATTTTGAGTAACACTAGTTTTCGATATGGTTCACAGAGTACCTTGCAAGAGGCCTGGGGGGATAAGGTTCACCATCAACGGCCACGCCTTCTTCAACCTGGTGCTGGTGACAAATGTGGGCGGCGCCGGCGACGTTCAGTCGGTAGAAATCAAGGGTTCCGCCTCGGGGTGGCAGCCGATGAGTCGGAACTGGGGCCAGAATTGGCAGAGCCACTCCAATCTCAACGGCCAGAGTCTCTCCTTCCGGGTCACCGCAGGCGACGGCCGGACGGTCACCAGCAACAATGTGGCTCCGGCGAACTGGCAATTTGGTCGGACTTATGAAGGGACTCAATTCTAAGTTCTAACAAGTTAAAAAAAACAATGTTTTATTCACCTTAATGTAACAATTGTGATTGGTTAGAAAATGCTTCTATAATTATTACACCGGAGCATTTTTCTACTCCGTATCTTTTAAATAATTGTTAATTTTGATTTTTTAAATATGTTAAAAATTAAATATATGTGGATAAAAAAATACATTTGCCACATCCGATTTAATTTTTTATATAAGTTAAAAATCATAATAAAAATTATTTAAATACGAAATGAGAAATTAATTTAATAGACATCATGTATATAATGATTGTTCTCTTACATTGGTGGTGAATAAAAGTGTTGGAATGAAATGACTTGTCTATTCATGTGTTCTACCAAAGATGCAATCATATAAATGTAGAGAAATTTGCCTAAATAGGACTAAAACATAATGATTTTTCCAATATAGGATCATATGTTTTATTTCCCAATGTAGGACCTTTGGTCATTATCAAGTAGTCATTATTCAACTAAATGTCCATCGTTACTGGACATTATTCCTTCCACTAGGTCATTAATAAGTCCTATTTAGGAATAAAAAAGTTTAGGTCCTACATTAGGAAAGTCATTATGTTTTAGTCCTATTTAGTGCAAATTTCACATAAATGTATCATGTATAAACATCATTTTATCGTTATTTCATCTAAATAAAATAATTTTCTTTTTTATTTATGAGTTAGGGTTCTTTGCCTATAATATTAGACGTTCTTGCTATTATTTTCAAAATGTGATCTAAGTATCTAACAAGTAAAAATAGGGTTTAGTTTTAGATTTTTTTACTAAGTTCAAATGTTGATTCTAACGTCTATCATGTGCACATTTTAACTTAAAGGAAAATATCATTTACTTAGCTTCATACTTCGAATAAGATTAGCCATGGTGTTTTTGAGGGGATACCGGTTAATAAAGAAAATGAAGATTTTTTCATAAATTTGTCCGTCGAGCAATCAACTGTTTACATTCAAGCGGATAAGATTGACCCCATGGTTGACATTAAGTTAACTAAGGTGAACCATTTACTTATAAATATGAAACATTCTTTTTGCAACGGTATAACCCCTCCTGGATATATTGAATCACTCCAGCAGGAATTGAACAATGTACCTGCAGAATTACAAGCTATGAAGCTTGAACATATGTATCAACGTGAATTAACAAGTTTGTATAATTATTATCAGTCTCAAGGTTACTCAAACCCGCTTGAGCAATGTGCGAAATATCTAAATTATTGTGCAGATAACTATGATCGATGGATTCGATGCATTACAAATTATCTCATTTGGACTTAAGAAAAAATGACTTTATTTCTAAAAATTGATAGAAGAATAATTTTGTAAAATTTATTTTACAAAATATTCTTTTATATTATTAATAAATAATGTAATATATATGGGGACAAATAGGAAGTATTAAGGCTAGGGCTGGACACGGTACCGGTTCGGTACCGTCACCGGAAACGGTACCGCCGGTACTGAGCACCGTAACGGCAACCGGGACGGCGAAACGGTTCCGAGAACCGGCACCGGTACCGCCACATCCGGTCTCGGTTCCGGTGCCCCAAAATCGTTACCGGCACCGCCGGTACCGGTGCCGGTTCCGGTACCGGTTTTATTTTTTATTTTTTTTTTCTCCTTTTTGCTCTCCAACGGTAACCTGCAAAAAAAAAAAAACAAAGTTAGTGGGGGGGGGGGGGTGCGGCCAAAACGGCTAATTGGCCGTGGGGAGGGGGGAGGGAGGGGGGGGAGGGGGGTTATTTTTTTTTATAAATACCCATTTTTTCTTCTAAATTCTAAAAAAATCACACTCATCAATCCATATCCATCTCTCTTACTCTCTAATCTCTATTCTCTCATTCTCTCAAATTTCAATATCTCAATCTATCATTTTAATTTCTCAATCTTAATATCTTATTATCTCTTTTATACATTTTTTTAAATATATTATATTTTAATATAAAAAATTTCGAAATTATTTGAAATTTTCGAAATTTAATATTTCTTTAATATCAAAAAATATATAATATATATTTTAAATATATTCTCTATTTTTTTTTTGAAATTTTCAAAATTTTTATATATAAAATTTCGAATTTTTTTTAAAGTTTCGAAATTTAATATATTATTTTTTTATATCAATATATATATATATATATATATATATATATATATATATATATATATATATATATATATATATATATATATATTAAAATGTCGAGAGAGTTCGGTAGAAGGTCCGTGGATATGGGCGCCGTGAACCGAAGTTCGAGTAGAGGCAAAGCAAAAGTCACCTCTGACGGTTCGACCTCACGCGTTTCTCGAGGAAGACACTCCGTCTCTTCCTTTCCTACTATCCCCGATCACTTAATCGGGGACGCTATGACGGATGAAGAATTCGACCAGATTTATTCTGGTAGAGGGGACGCAAATCTCCCCACTCTTGATAGTGTATTCGAAGATATTGATGAAGCAAATCTGGATAATCTGGACGGGGACGATGAGCCTACACCGCAGAGCAACGACGTAGACGTGGAGGCAGGTGAGCCCGCGACCTCTCGAGGTCCGGATAAAGGTAAAAGAAATATAAATCAGAGTTATTTGTTTATCATTTTGACAAAGAAACAAAAGATGGCGTAGTTTATGGAACTTGTAAACATTGTGGGACCGTCATAAAAATGGGAGTCTCCGGCGGTTATGGCGGTCCGGAAAAACACCTAAGGTCGAGGCATCCCGTGGAGTTTGCCAAATACGAGGCAAAAAAGAAGGGACGACAAGAAGTGCAAACCCAAATTTCTCGGTTTGCTAACAGAGGTAAGGGCGGCCTTTTTGCTTATAGCGACGAGCAAAATAAGCAAAAAATGGCCGAAATGATTTGTGAAGAAAATTTGCCATACATGTTTTCTGAGAAACTTGGTTTTATTGATTATTGTCAACAGGCATTAAACCCTCAAGCACGAGGTTTTTCAAGAAAAACAATTAAACGAGAAATTATTCGTGAGTATAAAAATGGAAAAATAAATTTGGCAAATTTTTTTCTTAATTTTAATTCTCGTGTTGCTATTTGTTCTGATATTTGGAGTGAAACTTATCATAATTTGTCTTATATGGGTGTTACTTGTCATTTGATAGATAGTGATTGGATTATGCATAAACGTGTTCTTGCATTTCGTGATTTCAATGAACAGCATACTGCTGAAAATATTTTCCTATTGCTTCAGAGTATTCTGCGGGAATACAACTTATCTGACAAAGTGTTTTCATTTGGTTTTGATAATGCTACTAATAATACTGCAGCCATTCCTAGACTTAGAGAAATTTGCCCACCGTCTACGGCTATGGGTAGATTTCTGCATCAAAGGTGTGCCTGTCATGTTTTAAATTTATGTGTTCAACAGGGACTAGAAGCTATGGGCGGAGTTTTGACGAATATTAAAGAAGGAATTAAAAGAATTTGGGGGGCTCGTCTTGTTTCGAAAAAATGGAAGATTTTCTGTAAGTCTAAAGGTAGAAAAGAAATAGTTTTTGCAAAAGATATCCACATTAGATGGAATAGTACATACAAATTGATTCATCAGATTTTAAAATATAAAGAGGAACTTGCTGAATTTTTTAGTGATGAACTTCGTATAATCATTGATCCTTTTGAATTTGTACTTGTTGAAAAATTGAATGCCGTATTAGAAGTTTTTAATAACGCAACTCTTACTTTTTCTCATGTTTACCAACCAACTACAAATACATTTTTAAAAGAGTGCGTTACAATCGCAACATGTTTTCGTGAAAGTAAGGCTGATCCAGATTTGTACCCATATGTCTCTCCTATGATACAAAAATGGTGTTCTTATTATTTGTACATTCCTAATATTTATAAAATAGGTATTATTTGTGATCCACGCTTTAAAATTGAAAATTATAAAATTTTAATTGATTATTACTACAAGTGTTTTTTAGATGAAAATAGTTATTACTACTCTTATTTAGTAGAATGGAAAAAAGAAAGAGATAATGCTGTAACTTTTTTTGAGAATTTGTTTGAGGAATAACAAGGGTTATACGGCACTGTACAAGAAGAAACAGTATCACCTCCGCCCCCGAAATCAAAAAAAGGTTTTGCCGGAATAATCGGTGGGCTTCTTGCAAAGAAAGGGAAGCGTGCTCATTCTTCGACGAGTTCAAGTGGTACAACAGTAAGCTCGCACAACGAACTTGCTATGTACCAGGGTGTGCCATGCGATTACGATGAAGACGAAGTGGATTTTGACGTGCTCGGATGGTGGAAGCGGAATGAACACATGTTCCCATGTCTCGACATGCTAGCAAGACAAGTGTTATCCGTTCCGGTATCAACCGTAGCAGTTGAACGAGAATTCAGTGCTGGCGGCAACATTCTAACCGACTTTCGAAGTTGTCTTAGCGCTGAATCTCTTGAAACACTTGTTTGCAACAAAGATTGGCTCTTGGCAAGACGTCGAGCTCAAGAGTCAACGTACCAACTCGAATCGGAGCATTACATGAATGCAACAACAGATGGAAGTCCGAGTTCTGAAGAATAAGTTATAATTTTTTTTGTTAATGTAAATATGTAATTAGTTTTTTTAGCTGAGCGATATATAAGCTCCTTCGAGGGTTTCTTTACGGTTCTTTACCTCGTCGCTTTTTTTGAACCGTCAGGATATTAAATGTGGTTGTTCTTTAGTTAGTGTATTATTCATTTAAAATATTTAAATAACAACTACATTTTTAGATAACTACATTCCGGTACTTCATTCTTTCCTTAAACAATTGCAAATTTAAAATTTTATACTTAAAAGTTTTAAAAAAAGCAAAAAAAATAAATAAATAGGGGGGCGAAACCGGCCGGTCCGGTACCGGAACCGCCGGTCCGGGAACCGGAACCGGTACCGGCCGGCACGGTGACGGTTCCGGTGACATGGGGTGGCGGTACCGGAACCGGCGGTTCCGGAACCGTACCGTGTCCACCCCTAATTAAGGCACGGTGACAAATTAACAATTTTGAGACGAATATTTCTCCGTATTGGTTATCCATCCACTAGAGATGATTTCTAGACCCGTTTCAAGACTCGGGTCAATCTTCTCCCGATTTGGGCGATTCCCCACCACCCGAAGCGCCTCGACCAAACCCCGGATTTCACAGTTCCAACCTCTCGCCCGTTACCCCGGACCGACGCCCTCCCCGGCCGTCGTACGCGGCGGAGCTAAGTTTTCAACGATGGCAAGCGGCCGAGAGGACGATGCAAAAGTTGTTCAGTTCCAGCTGAAGCCTTCCACTCTGCTGAAGATTCGCATCGGTGACATCACTAAGTGGTCCGTTGATGGATCTTCCGACGCCATTGTAATCCATCTCTCCCTCGCGTATAATTCTGTTTCGTTTCTTCATCATTTTTGTTATGATTCTCTTTTCCCTAAAAAAATTGCATGTGTTTATGATGGATGGATTCAAAATGGTGGTTGGTTTGTATAGAGCTAATACAAGATATGAAGAATGAAATTAGGGTTAACATATTCTTTAAAGGAAAAAATTATGTTTGGTACAATGATTTTGAATGAGAATAGAAACTGGTGTAGAAAAACACTTTTTTCTTGTTTGGTTAGTGAGGAAAATTAAAGAAGAGTGGAAGGAAAAGAAGATTAGAAGAAAAAATAAGTTAAGACAAGAGAAAACAAAATTTCTCTAGGGGAAAAAGCTTCTTATTTTCCTTTCCCCATTCCTAGTTTCTTGAACCATGTTAAACAAACATCAATCTTACATGCCTACACCTTTTAGCAAATTCAAACTGTGAACCTCATTATTACGAAGTAGTATGGACTATTTCAGTGTAATCTATAAAGGTGATTTTTTTCTCTGAAGGTAAATCCTGCTAATGAGCAAATGCTTGGGGGTTATGGTGCTGATGGAGGTAGAATTTAGACTGTATTGTTTCCATTATAGTTTTTTGTGTATGCTTACCCTATATATGGTTAAGGAATTCAAAAAGGTAAAGAAAAGAAAATGGTTAGGATTTAGGAAAATCAATTTTTTTCTTAGTTATTAGGAAAATCAGTTTTGGTTACAAAGGAAAAGAAAAATGAAGGAAAATATAAAGTAGAATTGGAAATTATATTTTCCTTCTATTTTGTGAGAAAAGGAGAGAAAACCGCAAACTCCTCCCCCCTTCCCCCCTCCGTCATCCCCACCCACCCCAGCCCTCCCCTATCTTTGAACAATATCTTCTTTCATTTCTCTACAACAACCAAACATAGAAATTAAAAAAACATTTTTCTCACCAATATCATTACAAACTAAATACTGATAAAGACTTCTGTTTTTTTTACTTTCTTTTCCTTTCAAGTATTCATTTTCCTTTCTTCCATAATTTTCCGAACCAAACATAGTGTTGAAGTTTTGGATACTAAATAAATACTGTTATGTTTTCTAGCCATACATAAAGCTGCTGGTCCTGAACTGAGAGAAGCATGCTTTAAAGTCCCACAAGTTAGTCCTACTATTCGATGTCCCACTGGCGAAGCAAGAATTACACCGTATGTTATAATCAATCTTTTCTTCTCATTTAATATCAAAGCCAATTTTTATACTCACCGAGCATTTTTTTACTGTGTTTGTTTTAAGGTACTCTGGTATATGGAGTAATTAATATACTTTGCTGAATTGTGTGAAATGCAGAGGATTTAGATTGCCAGCCTCTCATGTGATTCATACTGTTGGACCTATTTATTATAAACACCCTGATCCTAAAACCGCACTGGAAAGTTCATATAGGTAATGTTTTCACGTTCTCATGTTGTAGTACAATTACTTATAAAGCATTAATGTGTATCAGATTTATTTTTGGCTTAAAATAAGCTTCGATTACCAATGTAGCTAAAAGATTCATTATTGACAATGCTTTAGTTTGGGTACAGAATGGAGTAATTCAAAATGGAAGATTAAACTTCCATTTGATTCTTACTTTCAGTGAAATTTTGGACAGTAAATGCAACAATGCATATAGTGTAATGGGGTCTAATGGAAACATTCTCTCTATTTTTAAAGTAACATCGCGCACATCTTGATCCCTAGACACCAACAGAGTTGGGATTATATTAGGTTGTTGTTTACAATAAGTTGTTAATACGTTATGGAACATTTGTTACTTGGGCAAATTACACAATTAGCTATGCTTGTTCAAAGTGGATTTTTTTTTTGTGTGTGTGTGTGGAGGAGAACAGTGTTGAAACAAGTTTTTTTGGGAAGGTGGGAGTGCTTTTGTAGTACATGCCATAGCCATATTGTTCCCTGTAAAATTCATGCTTTTTAAATGTGTGTTTTCCTACACCTTGTTACAGGAACTGCTTGCGGGTTGCTAAAGAAAATGGCATCCAGTATATCGCCTTTACTGCCATATCTTGTGGTGTCTATGGGTGAGTTTTTATCAACGTACTCACAAAATATTATATTTTGTTGTGTTTCTTGGATTCATTTTGTGAATCAAAGTAATTTGTAGAGTTTCATTGAGATCATTGAAAACTCAAAGTCTTTTTACTCCATCCATCCCTTAAAAACTTTGGATAACTGTTTACGATGTTTACAAGACCCCTATGTTTAAAACATAGAGCGGCGATGAGCGTCGAAAGTTGCATTGACTAACTGCTAATTCACAATTGCAATTTGCAAGAAGCGCAAACAGTTTGAAGAAGTAATTTGCTTTATTCCATCATACCCCAAAGCCAAAAAATAGTGAATCTTTGGCTCCACATGGGAATGTTTACGATGTTTGACCAAAGTTATTTTCCATTCAATTCATTTAATAACTTATGTAAATTTTTTTAATTAAAAATTATATATTTAAAGACTTCATCAATAATTCTACAAAACAAGATGTGACATGACTTTATTTATTTTAAAACATTGGACTGTAAATGATGAAGCCGTTTTAAATTAATAATTATCTATCCCAAGTCTGGGTTTTTGCATGGTAGATTTAGAGGAACTACACCTTCACTCCGTAAAAAAAAGTATTGTTTCGTCATGGTACAAATTTTTTAAATTTTGGTAAGCTACAACTCATGCTTATGTTTTCAAATTAAAATTTTGCTAAGCTAAATATTACATTCTAGTCCTGAACATTTTCTTTTTGAAAAAACTAAGTACATTCGATTCCATGAAATGACTTGTTTTTCTAACTTAAGTTTTGAAACAAGACTGTCTTTTTTGGACCAAGGGCGAATTGGTTATGTACTCCTCGGTCCCAAAACGAAGGTAATTTGGGAGCTTGAGCTAAGCCATGAGCCTGTGACCATTAATTTCTCTGGAGAATAAAGTAAAAAAAACTTCTCCGTGATTTTTATATTGTTATACTGTATTTGTGACGAATGTAGTTTCATGATTTGTTAAGTTTATGCTTTGTGACGACCTATTTCAAGGGAAAATAACAATCAAAAGTTTAGCATGATTTATTGTAGACTCAACATTTTGGGACGGAGAGAGAGTTGTTTTCTAATTATTCTGTGTAGCATATTGACATTGCAGACTTGGGGATCACCTGGGCATGAAATATAAGGGAAAATATCTGCAAAATTTGTTTTTTGAACTGATTTGTCTCTTTCCACGAATTAACTCAGGTATCCATTTGATGAGGCTGCAAATGTGGCCATATCTACAGTTAAAGCACACTGTGATGATCTCAGAGAGGTATTTTATACTAAGATAAAAAGATTATGTGGTTTTAAATCCAATCTAACCCTCACATGTAACGTAAGTATATAATGCGACGAACCAAATTGTGTCCGAATTTGTTCCAAAACGTAATGCCTTTTTTTTTCTTCTGCAGATTCATTTTGTTCTCTTCGCGGATGACATTTATGATGCTTGGCTCAAGGCAGCAGATGAGCTTCTGCATGAAGAAGAGATGAGAAGATAGATTTCTGCTCCAGATGACATTTGTTATAGGGTGGGGATTCGAAAAATCTTTTGTTGGCCCCTTCTTTGCTAGTTCCTTCTCTGCACGCTTCTCTTCCCAGTATTTAATCATATCTTTCAGTGCCTTCAACTTCTCTACACTTCTCATCCCAAGCCCAGCCTCTTTTCCTCTTTCGAATAGAGTTTATCGAAATTTACACAACAAAGTAGATGCAATGTATTTTTGAGAGAATGCAAATCCCCGATCCAACATTTTTGAAAATTGATATCCATATTCGGAGTATCAAAATGTATACACTCTGTTCCACAATATGCAACCCATCCCTCGGACAGCTTATCCCAACTACTGATTTTAACCAAAATGCTGATTCTTTTGATTTTGCTTTTGATCTTGTTCATTGTTGGGATAAGCTGATGGTAGTATTGCATATTGTGGAACAAGGTGTATGGATTTTGATACTCCGGACATGGATATTAATTTTCAAAAATGTTGGAACAGAGATTTACATTATCTCAAAAATATATGGGGTCTATTTTGTTGTGTGAATTTCGATAAACTCTATTCGGAAGAGGAAAAGAGGCTTAGACTTAGGATGGGAAGTGCAGAGATGTTGAAGAAGCTGAAAGATATGATTACATATTGGGAAGGGATGGAACTAGCAGAGAAAGGGCCACGGATATGAGCTTGTGAGAAGGGGCCCACTTTGTGTAGTTTTAAAGTGGGGATTAGAAAGATTCTAAGTAATGGATCTCTTTGACTTTGTATTAAGGTTGATTTGTTGAAGTTTATGCTTTCCGATTTTTATATTGTTTTCATTATCTATTTAATTTTTTTAAAAAATAAATATGTACTCCGTATAACATACTACCTCCGTCCCATTTTATAATGCCTGTTTCAGTTTACGATGTTTGACTGAAATTATTTTCAAATCATTTTATATGACAAATGCTATAAAATTAAAAAATAAAAATTACATTTTAAAAAACTACATCAAAAGATTTACAAAACTAGTAGTGACAATAAAATTTTATTTTTTCAAATTGCTAACAAAAATAGAGAAAGAAAGTGAATGAAGTTTGACCCTGTGAATAGTAAATAAGCATTATAATTTGGGACGGAGGGAGTATAATACTTCTTCCCGCTCTGAAAGGATTTCCTTTATTGACTTTTTGGAAATTAAGAGAGATATTTTTGTGTTGACTTTTGAAAAATACCCTTGATTGAAAACTAAGATATGATGGATAAATTATTAGTAAAAAAGTATGATGTGATAGATAAAGTATGAAAAAGTAAGAGGTAAAAGTAGTTTTTTCAATAGATAAGGAAGCATTTTTTTGGGATAACAAAAAAATGAAAGGGAAAGACCTTTTAGGGACGGGGGAAGTACAAGTGTGTGTGTGTGAGAGAAAAAAACGTGTACAAGTACTCACAAAATATTGTCATTTCATGATCGGTGAGGTTCTAGTGACACCGGAGTACGGTGCCACTCCGGTGCCACTGGCATTTTGGGGCACTTCCGGTGCTCCGTTCGCAAAATTGACGGTTCCAACCCCCCTAAACCCCCCACCCTATCCCCGCCCCTGCACCCCCACTCCCACCCTGCCGTAAGCCCCCCACGAAATGTGTGGTTATTATGCAACGCATAATAGCCACACATTTTGTGGGGGGCTTACGGCGGGGTGGGGGTGCAGGGGCGGGGGTAGGGTGGGGAGTTTAGGGGGTGAGTTAAGGGGGGTAGGAACCGTCAATTTTGCGAACGGAGCACCGGAGGTGCTCCAAAATGCCAGTGGCACTGCTAGTGGCACCGTACTCTGGTGTCACTAGAACCCCACTGTTTCACGATAATACTCCTAAGGTTATAAGTAATTTAAAAGTACTAAAAGAAGAAACTACAACCAACATTTATCTCAATCAAGTTCCATTATTTACAAAATCAAAAATTAATTGGGCACTTTTGAAAAAATATAATTCTTGAAAATAACCAATTATAAATTCAATAAGTATTTTGTTGTGCTTATATTTTTTTAATTTATAAATCAGTTTATGACACATTTCTTTATACTTATAAAGTGACTTATAAATTACTGTAACTTTTAAGCTAATAAATATATCTTGCCTACTTATTTTTAATTTAGTTTTTTCATCTTTTCGTTCTTAACAAATTATTTAAAAAACTATCCTTCACTACTTATAAATATTCTCAAATAACTTATTTATCATTTAAATCATTTTACTATCGCAATAGAATATTTAATTTCTAAGCAACTTATAAATTTAGAACAATTTATCATAAATAAAGCAATAAACACTAACACAGAGAAACACCCCTAAATTAAACAAACTAAGAAGGGCCCTATGACCTCTGATATTTGCTGTTCCAAAATTTTAAAGCACATACTTTGTACTTCGTATTAAGTATCCATCACTATGTATAGAGGGTACGATCATCTAAACAAATTTTTTCAAAGCACTTTCAAATTTTCAACATTTTTCTTAAACTCTGTGAAGTCAAACGAGGACTATAATTCATGAGACGGAGGGTCTGAGGGTGTAAAAAATGTTCAGTGGTGCCTACATTGTTAATTGTTATATACATTGTGCAAGTGCATTTCCACTCAGTAATGACAAAGAAAGGATCTAAGAGATACATTTGGAGCATGAAATTTAGAGATCTTTGTCCTTGGCTATGTTCTGAGGCAATCTGCTAAGGCTCTCATCCACAACCTTATATTGTCTAGAGAAATGTCCATCTATTTGATTTTCAAATCTGTTGTACAATGCAGGGAAGATGATGGATATGACAGTTCCTGCATTAACCAGGGTGAAAAGAAAGTAAATCAGTGGCAAATCATACAAGTGAAACATCTATTATCAAGTGAAATACAAATAACATCAGTCGAATACCACAGAAGTAGGATCTGGGAGTTGTGTTTGTAGTTTGTACGCACACCTTACCCCTACTTGGAAGAAAAGCTGTTTCCATGAGACCCCGACACAAAAAGCATAGATAGAGTAAACAACTAAGCACATATTAAAGAAGCACACATACTGACACTAGTAACTAGACCCAAAGCACGAGCATGAAATGAAGCGACTTATAAAATTAGGAGGTAATTGAAGTCCTGCCTAGAAAACACCAGGGAAGAGTAAGTATGAGCCCTCGAGATAATCAGTTAAGACAATAAGCCCTTAAATAGTTGGAAGATTTGCAAGGTAGGGGGCGAGAAAGGGTGATATCTATTTTAGTCTTTCTTATATTAAGGGCTCGTTTGGTAAGACAAATGTGCAAGTACTAGTATATATTGGGGGAAGAACTAGTACGAGCCCCTGGAATAAGGTAGACAATAAGCTCCATTCGGTGGTCACTAATTCTGCATAATACATATAATGCTTATAAACAAAATAAGTGCAATAAATAGCCTTTAACTTCACCTATTTGACTGAAATAGATGCTACCAAACTGTTTAAAAAAAGATGCTACCAAACTATTTTCCTTGCCAAATAAGGAGTACCTTTCTTTCAATAAAAGTCAGCCATTTCAAGCCAAATGACTAATACTAAATAGGCCATAAGAATAGGTCAGTCAGGGATAAAGCATCCAAGTACCTATATATGTGACTGTGAAGAAAGATACCACACTGCCTATGGCAGATAGAAACCAGAGAAAAATCACCACCTGCACATTAAACAAAAAATTATATGTACAGTTTAATATTTGTAAGTTAATCGGGCAGCATTCATCAAGCACATAAAATGCAAAATAAGGCTCCATTTGGTAGTCTTATCTGGCTTGTGAATATATATCTTTTGAATTAGTTGGCTAGTAGTTATTTACTTTCTTATATGGCTGAAACGAGTCTGACCAAATGTTTTTATGCCTCTTCCTTCACATACAACTCAGCAGAACCAGTTTTTTTAATACATATTAACCTAACCCAAACAGAATGTTTCCTCTTCAAATATAAAACCCTTAACAAACATCCCCTAATTCATGGAAACTATTTGTAGCGGGCAGTATCACATGTATTATATAGTGAGTAGCACCTTCCCCCCCACCTTAAAAAAGAGTTTGAAATCTTTCCCAAGAGTGATATCATGAGCCATAAGTAACATATAGTTGATTTTAGCACGGAATGAGGCAGCAGCATTGTTGACCATTTCTTCAGTCAAGACTAACTCTGGCAATGTTTGAAGTTGTCTGTGAAATGACACGGGAAAGTCTCATTTTTGTTGCATAATGGTGATAATGGAACTGCTTAACATCAAACTTACACATGTAAAATAGTAAGGGACCGTACTTCCTTTTGAAGGCAGCAAAGTTTGCACGGACAAAGAGGAGTACTATCAAGATGAGAAAGACATCAGAACAGACTGATAAGAAAGGCAATCCCGAGTGTTCAAACAACACCCATACAGCAGTAGCAACAAGGATCATGCCAAACATGGTACGCCACTGCCTCCAAATAACTACTTCTGCATCTTAATGCAGAGTGAAAAAAGCATCAACGGCATTATTGCAGAGTTAAAGAAGGCATGAGACAATATTTTGCAAGTAGAAGGTGAGAAGATACTAATTTTAAAGGCAATCAATTGATTGAAGATCATTTTGATGCATAAAACGTTTCGATGATATGACGGCTCTGGCATAAAGTGCTTGTTTTAGTAAAATTGTGGTTGAATGTTCTGAATCATCTTTAAAGTGTGTTGTTTAAAAAATATAATAAAATGATACCAAGAATATGGGGGTAGAGGGCCATTTATGATTTTATCTTCATTCCAACACCCAAATAAGTAACTTCTTCATGACTTAAAATTATTATTATGATGATTATTATTATTATTATTATTATTATTATTATTATTATTATTATTATTATTATTATTATTATTATTATTATTGGTGGCGATTTAAGCTAATGCAGTCAAATAAGTTAATGTTTAGGGGGGAAATGTGATTGTTAAAGGCTTATAAGACAAAAAAAGAGTTTGAGAACAGGCACGAAGATTAATTATTGCAGCTTCATTCACCGAAACACATAAACAGCATCCCATAACATAGATATAGTGATGCTCTGCTCCACCCCCTTAGCTCATTGAGCCGATAAAAGTGCACAAATGCTAGGTAAAACAACTAGGGATGGAAATAGGGGAAATTTAGAATAACAATTGTAGGGAAACAACAAGTTGATTCAGATATCAATGTATAAAAGCATAAAAGCTTTTGATCAAACGTATATTTTCCTTATTAAATCCAAACATCAACCACTACAATTTTCCTTTTCATCTCCTTATCTTTTCCCTACCATTTTCCATGTTCCAAAGGTAGCCTGAGAAAATTACTCAGCTCGGAGAACCTTTCCAATTACCGGAAAAAGGTTGATCAACATAAAACATCAAGTTCATCCAAGCATTAATGCAAATATGCTTGGATAATACTGAGAATATTAAAAATCTCCCTAAATAACACAATCCATCAATTAGTAATTATTATTTTAAATAAAACATGTGATAATTCATTGTCAACAATGAAATGGAGCTCGCAGGTTTACCTTTACCACCGCCGGTCACGAGCTGATTAGGGGACTGCCGGCCGATCGCGAGAGAAGAGCTCGCTCCATGCCCCGTTGAAGCCGCCGGAACGCCGCCGGAGCTACTATTATTCGCTCTGGAATCTCCATCTCCCAAGTTGTTGCACAGATCTTCAGAAGTCTCCATCTGAGTTTCTCTGCCGAAAATTATCCATCAAAATTCACATCAGAATTGGTAAAAATCACTTAACAAGGAAGCAATGCACCAAATACCTAATCAATCATGAAAGATCAATTTTATTCAATTTTTGTATCTTGAAGTTATGGAAAGTTAATTATGCCTTCGCACTCGATCAATGTAAAGTTGAAAATGTATTTGGAGCTTGCACACCAAATTGGACTCCACCCCAATTATTCCTATCCTTCCGAAAATATTTTTTTTTTGACGTTTCAATAAAATATTTTTCATTAACCTTATTTTTCCATTGGCTTGACACCAATTTTCTTGTCTCATTTGGCTTGAGAATAAATGATTTTGGTGTATCCCACTCTCTTCTTAATCACCCTTTTTTTTTTGAATTTCGTGCTAATTTATATAGACAAGGAAGGAGTGGGGGACATATGGGATACACCTTTGTTGTATTTCTAGCATTTTTTTATCAAAGTAGATTTTATAATTCTTGTTTTGTGTAATAATCCATAATTTTTTAATAAAATAAAATTTGTATAAATATTGCAAGTGTGGAAGGAAAGAAATGATGACAATCCCTTGACTTTTTTCTTAAGGAAAGAAAAAAAATTAGACTTACTTAAAAAATAAAGTAGTCAATAGCATAATGAGATGGGACAAGAAATTTATTTTATATTAACAAATTTTAATCTTTTTTTAGTTTTGAACTTCATAAAAATCAAATTTTTATAATTTTTAGAAAGGAAGAAAGAATCAGTGCTTCCACTTTCAAGATAGAGTTAATATTTGAATTTTACAATCCAACTTCATTAAGTTTGACTATTGATTATTCACATATCATAAAATTTAATGGAGTATAATATTGCGTGCAAAATTAATTTTTAAAAATTATATTTTCATACAATGTAATAGTATAATGTGTGACCCAGACTTATAAAGTTTGACTGTAAAAAAATCAAAATACCACTTTTATTTTTAAAAACTTAAGAAGTACGAATATAATTGTTGTTATTTTGGACTTAACTCATTTTTTTAGAATACCATCCTAATTCCAAAAAGAGCAATACTCCCAAAATGTGTAAAATAAATTTTAGTTTTTTCACATTTTCTTTTAGAATCTTTTTTCATAATGAATATAAATATCATTTATTCATATATATTCTAGAATCTTGTGCTCCCTACTTCTTTCTCTCACACTCCACAAATTTCAATTATTTCTATACATTTTAGAATCTTTTTATCCTAATCAAAAACTAAAAATTATGTTCAAAATCAGAGTCAAAACTCAAATTTCAACAGTAAAGCATTAAACAAAATGTCTTAGTCAATTAGGTATTTTGAGTGCAATGGAGTTTAAGTCACCAACTAATTGTGAGTATAAATATTTGATTAGAGAGATGGAGTAGTAGCAGATAAGCACACAAAATCATAACCGATTTGTTTCTGTTTTTAAAAATGGATCACAATCCCAGCGACTGGAGAGGCGAGTTCGTTTGATGGCGCCAAAATTCTCACGCGCAACTCGGAGACTGTGATCCACTCCCCGGATTTTCCTGCTGTTTAAAGCGATCGCACGCTCCCCCGCCTTCGGCGGCGATTGAAGACGCCGATCGCGTGACTTCTCCGTCTCCGTTCTAAATTTTTAATGCGAAATTGTTCTCGGCCATTATCAATTCATTCATGTGCGGCTTGCTGGATTCGCGCACCGAACTGTAAGTAGGTGACTTAACCTCCACCTTATCGCGTTTTTTCCCTAGTCTGGCAATTTCTGCGAATTCGTATATATATACGGAAGGATCGGATCTGTGTGGAAGTGTGAAATTCCGAGCCGGCGGCGATGCAGTTTTGTTGATATGTTCTGTTGATTTCCATTGTTTTCATCGCGTTCAGGTGCGGATTTACTGATTCGCTTCTCTGTGTGTGTGTGTGTGTGTAAAGTTAAGGAAGCGAGGCAGAAAGGAGGATGAGTGAGTACAAGCGGTTTCAGCTCGGCACCATTGGGGCTTTGAGCCTCTCTGTCATTTCGTCTGTGTCAATTGTGATTTGCAATAAGGCGCTTATGAGCACTCTGCGGTTCAAATTTGGTGAGTCAATTTTGTTAATTAATCTCTCATCCTAGTGCAAATTCGTCAGTCTCTGCTCCGTTTATGAAATTCTGAAGAGAAAAAAACATGCTAGAAACAGACAATATAACATCACTTTCCTCTTCTGGAAATTGTGGAGTTCTTATAATTAACACTAATTAACTTGGTGGTGGTTTTACTAATCTTCTTAGTGGAATTTCATTAGTCTCTGCTTTGTGCATGTAATTCTTGTAAATACTTGGTACAAACAGACAAAGGGATCTGTGAGCATGACATTTTTTTTCTGGAAACTGTAGAATGTTCATTATTGAAGTTAATGTATTTGTACTTGTATACGAATGAGCTGGTGGATGTATTACTAACCTTTAAAGGTATTTATTTGTTATTTGGTCTTAAAATTGGTTGCAATGTGGTAGCTTAGGACTCGATTCAAAGTTTTGTTGCAATTGTGATTTCATTTCTAGTTGGGGTAAAAAAAAGTAATCTTTTATGAGATTTGCAAAGTGCACACTCATCATATAATATGACTAATGGATGATATTTGTGTTAGCTTTCGCTTATTCGATTCTCCAGACGGGATGGCTGCTATCTTTCCCAAGTGTGTCATGATGTCATACAAATTAATGAACTTCTAAATCACTTTTTTTTCTTACACAGCTACAACTTTGACAAGCTGGCATTTATTAGTTACATTTTGTTCACTCCATGTTGCACTCTTGCTGAAACTGTTTGAGCATAAGTCTTTTGATTCAAGAACTGTTGTTGGATTTGGTATTCTAAATGGCATCTCAATTGGATTGCTAAATCTTAGTCTTGGTTTCAATTCTGTGGGTTTCTATCAGGTATGACCTAATTTATCCAATCTCCGTCTTTGTTTTGATTTTTGAATGCAAGACCTACACTACTTAGTAGAATTGTTTCTGAATCCAAACTTTACACAACTTTTTCTCTTAGATGACGAAGCTTGCCATCATCCCTTGCACTGTACTACTTGAGACACTTTTCCTGAGCAAAAAGTTCAGGTCAGTCTTTTATGGTGCTGAATGAAGTTGATTTCGTGTTTCCATATGTCTGCTACGTTTCAAAGGTTATCATGAACTATCTTGAAGTTTGGATCCTTTTTGAAAATGAATCTGGAATTCTTTTTGCTAATATGGAGTATGCTATTTTGATAACTAATCACATGATATCATTTTGTTTGGGGATCATCTAGAGCAATGATAAGTTATCAACCAAGTTGAGGGATGGTGTAGGGGTTGTTACATGATGAGTGCATGGAATAGATAACTTAGATGTATCGGTAAAACCGTACAATAAAACTGATTAATTGTAACCCTAAATTTCATCCATAAGTTATCAACCAAGTTGACTATCTGGATGGTGTCGGGGTTAAATGATGAGTGCATGGAATAAATCACTTAGATGTATCGGTAAAACCGTAAAATAAAACTGATTAATTGTAACCCTAAATTTCATCCAAGTGGTGAAACTAGATGTGAAGGTAGCATTTCTTGTGGATATAACCATGTCTTATACGGAGTATGAAAGTAATTAGGATTCTTAATTCTACCTCACTATCATGTCTGTGCTTGTAGTATGAAACATTTCTTTTGTTTATTAACTAATTTGTTTTGGTCAATTGCCACTCTAACCAATACGGAATATTTCTGTTGTTATAACTACAGTAGGAGCATTCAGCTTTCTTTGTTCATATTACTACTCGGTGTTGGGGTTGCAACTGTAACTGATTTGCAGCTAAATGTGCTGGGCTCGATCTTGTCACTCCTCGCAGTACTCACAACTTGCATTGCTCAAATTGTATCCTTTGTCATTTTTGAATGTCCTTAGTTATCTCCATGTGTGCTTTAACATTGAGTTTCAAAACTTTATACACAGTAGTAATCCCAGTTTCAACTATCAACTCTTTTTCGAGGGTCAGTAATCATGATATCATCTTTGTATTTAGCTAGTAGCCTAAAAAGGAAGACAAGACAATTACATGGTTTTTTGTCAATTAAACGTGTTCCTTAAATTTGACGGGTTGGAACTTGGGACATGTAGACAACTAAATTGAGACGGGGAGTATATTTTTATTTCTCAAACCTGAAGACTTTGAAGTGCATACCCCTATTGTTTTCTAGGTATTAAAAGTAACATGCAAATGAATCACATATGGCAGTCTTAACATGTTTTATTTCATCGTTTCGCTAATTGGACAATCATTTGTGAACAAAATTTCTTTACGTAATGGAGAGTTATTTAACACTGCAGGAGGGAGTGACTTTGAATACTAGACCATTATGATAAAAATTGATTTAGCTCTACATTAGGTTATGGGCACAACTTCACATGCTCCTGTGGTACTGCAATAATTTATTGTGAAATAGTTCTTAATAAGCTTCATTCAGATGACAAATACCATTCAGAAGAAGTTCAAGGTTTCTTCAACACAACTTTTGTATCAAACATGTCCTTATCAAGCAATGACTCTATTCGTCTCCGGTCCATTTCTGGACAAGTTTTTGACAAACCAAAATGTATTCGCTTTCCAATACACCCCGCAAGTGCTGGTATGCTCTACAAGTTTCTATTCTACAAATTTTCTCTCTTTAAGCAATAATTTCATATCTAACAATCGACATTCAATATTTCAGGGATTTATTGTTATGTCCTGCTTGATATCTATATCTGTTAACTTTAGCACCTTCCTTGTGATCGGAAAGACATCGCCGGTCACCTACCAGGTTCTTGGACATCTGAAAACATGTCTAGTATTGGCGTTTGGCTATGTACTACTTCGTGATCCGTTTAACTGGAGGAATATTCTTGGGATCCTGATTGCTATGTTCGGGATGGTTCTCTATTCATATTACTGCACTCTTGAGGGTCAGAGAAAGGCTACAGAACCCTCACCACAACAACTTCAGGTGCTATCGCTTCCTTATTCTTCTTTCCAAATCATTTATTTGAAATTCGCTAAGCATTGGTCATTAGTCAAGCACTTGAAGAACACCTAGGGTTTCTAGCCTGCTTGTTGGTCTAATGTGAGAATGTGGTTGTGATGTAATGTCCGAGTAAATTTGAAGGAAATACAAAGGCCCTGGTGGGCTAACGTTTGCCTTATGGTGCCTTTTAGCGAATTTAAAGTTGTTTTTGGGAAAGCATTAGGAACCAAAAAAGAGCTTTAAAAAAATGCAAACGCAATCCCAAATGGGCTCTAAGAATCTAGTTGCGTTCCTAGCTCGTCTAGAAGCGCATTTTTCAAGACCTATTTTTGGAACAATGTTTGCAGTTAAGTATTGTTCATTTTGAAGCACGCAATATTTTGATATCCCACTTTACTAACTCATATGTAACTGCAAATGATACAGCCAAAGGAAGGTGAAACAATTCCTCTAGTACACTTGGAAAATGGCAGTGCCCGTCACAAATGATGTGAATATATGCACACCGTCTTTGAAAAGTTGAGCAGATGAGTAAAGCTACGACGGTCTAAGTTCTTGCACAAGTACATGAATATATGGTTTAAGGCGTCACTATATCTGAGAGGGAGAAAGTTGTTTCATAGATCGAGGTAATGAGTACCCAGAGGAACAACTTTTTTTTTGAAGTTAGAACATTTGGCATCACGATGCAATGCTTATGGGTTTTTTTTTTAATTTATTTCCGTAAGGTACGATAAGCTTAGCTTGTTTGAGCTATGTGTCCATTCTCTATTGAGGAAAGGTTTTAATTCATAAGTGAAATATTGTGTTTTATCATTAGTTGTCGAAAAGGGTTTAATTTTCCATTGCAATCTCTTTTACAACGTTCTTCTTAGACGCGGTTTTGTCATTGTTAATTACTACTACTTTTACAACATGCTTCTGGAAAGTGATCGGCAGCTGATTGTGATATAGCTTGTAGTTAGATATTGACATAATGCCCGAAATGAGGACACTAGATAAAAATGTGTCTCGGCCACCACGGTAGAATTTTGTTCCACATCTACGACTCGATGTTAATTTATTTTATTACGGAGTATTAGCTTAGAAAAAAGGATGAGCCCTATCCCTCTAGGCCCGGTCGGACGATCAATGCACTTGATACTTGCAGAAGCTGTATGCTTAGTATAATTGTCTCTCAGCACCGTTGCTAAAAATCAAACTCAAGTATTATCCTTTGGTACTCTTTTCTTTTTCCGGCTGCGCAATGCCAATCGGCGAAGTATTAGCTTCTTGATATGAGGTGTGAAATCAAGTATTGCAAGCATGAAATCATTCCATTCCATGATATACAAACATCTTCGTGACACTCCAAAATCTACTACTACTACTACTCGGATTACTTGGGATTACTCTTGACTCTTGAGCATAAAAGCTAATATCTCAATGAATGCATCATTTGGAGTTTGACAGATTAAAAACTATTGGTAATATTGATGAAAACTACGATTTTAGATTTTGGTACTTTGATGCTACTTTTAGCCTTTTTAATTTTCAAAATTTCTCATAAATCAATGAATTTTTAGCAATCATTTACCTCTTAACTTTTCTAAAAATTGCATAGATTCATCTTGAACTTAAATTACATCAATGTTCTCTAAACTTTTCAAAAATTGCTCAGATGCACCTTGAACTTTAATAATTGTACCAATGTCTCGAACTTTTAAAAATATTACATCAATTGTGCCTTTTGTGCCAGATCTCAAAAGCATTAATTTAATGTTTTTCAATATATGTGTTGGAGTTTGATAAAGATAAAGAGGTTGATCAAATGATGACGAATTTTATCGACTATTGCCCGTCCTTCAAATTTCGTCATCGATGACTAAATAAAAAATAATTATCTATGGTTTAAACTTTAAAAAGGTTAAAAGTATATACTCTCTCCGTCTCAAAAAGATCTACCCGTTTCATTTTTTGTGCATCCCATAAAACACTTCTAGCCACATCTAAAATTCCTAAAATTTACCACATTTACCCTTTATTGTGGATAGAAATTGTTTCTTTAAAAAAATTTGACATTTGAGACAAAATAAAAATGTTTTATGGCATGGACAAAATATGAAATGGATAGATCTTTTTGGGGCAGAGGGAGTATAAGATAATGGGAAAGGTATATTTTATAACTCACATTTGATATATGACTTTAGATTAATCTATATTTGCACTGGATGAGCGTGCGATTAACGCATTCCCAAATCTACTCTAATTAAACACACTTCAACCCAAACTTTCATCAATTCTTCTCCAAAAAAATACTTCTCTATTTACAAAATGTTTTTAAATTAAATTAATATTCTAAATAAAATGTTATAAAACTAACATTTAAAAAAATAAAAAAGAATAAGGTTAGAATGAGGATGACACACCAGAATGGGGATGAAATACAGAATGCTGATGTGACACTGAGATGAAAGTGAGAATGGTGGGAATGCTGATGATGGTACTCAATAGTCTAAGGTCATGTTCTCTTCGCCTGATTTGAATGATTCTGATCAAATTGGAATAAAATCTGATATGAATGTAGTTATGTTTAAAAACGATTCTGATATAATTCCAATAAGAAAAAAGTATGGAGTAATAAGTAATAATAATAAGTTGAAGAGAACATGATCTAAGAAGTAGAAAGTATACACTATTTCATTTATCCCTATTTTATGCTCACAGTTTAAGTTTTCACGGAGTTTAACAAAAATAAAATTATATAATTAAAAATAATATAGAACAAAATAAGTTTCAAGTCTCCTTTAATTGTTGCGTGAAAGTTACGGAGGAGTATATATTATTGTGCCCTTATATAAATCAAGACAAACCCAATAGGATGAACCCCTCAAGAAGAGCCCAGAAAGAAAAAGAAATGAGGCAGGAGAGAGATGTGGTGTCTTCTTCAAAAGGGTTGTTTTGCCCCTTTCTCCTTCGCCTGTGATTTCTTCCATCTTCATCCTTTACCGCCCGCCAAACAACCCTTTTATCTCATTCTTTCCTACCGAAAGAGAAACTAGCTATGCATATATATATATATATATATATATATACATACATATATACACGCACACACACATACTCCGTGCATGATATACTACTAGTACTTCATTTCTTCTGCTCTGTTGATCTGTTCTGTTCTTTTCTGCTGTCCCTGTTTTTACGGAAAAAGAAAACCTTTGATGAGGCTGTGATGATGATTCTCCGCTCTGCTTCTCTCTCTCTTTCTGGGCTTCTCGACATTTGGGATGACCCGACCCGTATCTTGGCGTGGCAATCCGGAATTTGCAGCCATGGCGGCCAGGGCTTTCAGATTCGTCACGTGGAGAAGTAGATCTGAGCCTCAGCGTCTCCCGAATTCGTGTTCTTGGAAAAATGGGTTGGGCGTCGGTATGATTCTGACCCGTATCTTTGCGAGGCAATTACTACTGTTTGTTTGATTGCGAATTGCGTGGTAATTTATTGGGTTTGTTGTTGTTGTTGTTGTTGGACAGGAAAAGGTTGGAATTTCTGAGATTGTCCTCCCCAATTAGAATACGAACCATGCTACACTTGCACCAAAATTGTGCACCCCCTTGGGGTACAAATAGCTTTATCCAAAAAAGAATTATTACACTTGGGCTTTGTTTGGTTCTGATGAGTAAGGTCTTGTTTCGGAATAGCGTTAGCGTTTAAGATAAAATTTTAATGGTGTAGATTAATTCTCAAAACGCTAATGCTAAATGCTACCGTTGGATAACCTTTTCAAATGATAATGCCAAACGGAGCCTAAAACTCATCAACAACCATTGGTGATGTAGATATAATGGAGTTGAGTCAAACCTCTCCACAAGGTTCATTTATATATGAAGGCTTGATTTGTATAGCAAGCTAAACCCGAAACCTTGAACCCTTAATTTCCGGCTGTGATGATTAACTGGTTTCTAAACAAGAATTTGGGTTTTTTACCCCCTGGCGTGGTAGCTTTTCTTGCAGCCATGGTGGGTTCAACCTTACTTCTCGTATTATATAAGAGATAAGTTGAATCTGAGCCACTTTGTTTATTAAGGAGTAGGTTCCAATGCACTCTTTGGTCTTGTTTGGGACCAATGTTTTTAATTAACGTTTTAGATCATTTCTTAGAGCTTGTTTGGGAGTGATTAACTTTTGGATAAATTGATTTTCACAAAAGCTGAAAGCAAAAGCACCTCAAACTTGCTTTTCCAAAATGGTGTTCTGTGTACAAAACAGTGATGGTGAAAAATAGAAGAGAGAAAGTAAATTGTAAACTAGACTTTAATTATGGGTTTGTGGCAAATAGTGGAGCATGCACCTGCCACCTGGTAGTTGCAAAGACTCTTTGCTTACATAGTTACCTCCCAACGCAATTTCTAGGAATAGAACTCGGGTCTAACTTTGCAGAGATGTATTGGATTTTTCAAGGGTGGTTGCCATCTCTGCAAGCAGCCAATGACCTCATTTGTATGAGGAAACAGTCAAACAGCCCTTTTGTATTGAAATATTTGCACTAAATAGCACTAAAACTTAAATCATTTCTCTAAATAGAAATTAAATTGTTTTATTCCCTAAATAGCACCTAATAATGTTCATAATGTCCAGTAATGATAAATATTTACTTGAATAATGACTAATGCATAATGACTAAAAGTGCTACATTGGGAAGAAAAACACATGTGGTGCTATTTAGAGAAAGTCATTATGTTTTACACATCCAACCATGCATACATATATTGGTTTCTGACTCTTAAGTTGTGTTGCAAGGAATGACACTTGCATTGTTAAAGAGGCTGTGACGATATACATTTTTTCTATGACAATTATGTAGATGGCTATATTCCATTAGTCCGGCGTGGCAATATCAGAGGGTCTGGATGACGGGGTCAGACATGTTCTTTCTCCAGTTTTCTAAAGGCAACTGATGCTTGCAGCCTGGCATGTTTAGCATTTTTTCTTGATTAAATGGGCGAAAATCTGAGCCTCGCTATTTCAAAGAACAAATATGTTTGTGTTTTTAAATGAGGGTGGTTTTGAGATTTCTGGGAGTCCTAATTTCTCAACTGTTTAACCATCATTTGCCTGTTACTAACAGCCATATTAGAGTTTAGATCTCTCCAAACGCTTCCATCAAGTCTTTTTTTTTCTTAACCTTATTTGTTTTTTGTTTAACCTTATATGTTTTTTTGTTTAACCTTATCTGTTTTTGATTTTTAACCTTATTTGATTTTGTGTTCACATATGAAATTTCATTCATCAGTGTTCTATTTGACCATACATTTCTTTTCTTTTTGCTTCTTCTCTTACGTTATCCTTCCCTTTATTTTCCTCTGGATTCTTTATCATATGTATATTAGGACTTGCGGAATTTGTATAAAAGGCAAGTTGATCTCTCATAATTTTGGGCCACCAACATCTTTTTCGCTGTTTTTTTACTTTTCCATGTTAGAATACAGTTTCTTCAATTGCAGAGGTTGAAGATAAATCAGTTACATATGAACACTTATGAGAGACAAGCAGTGAATGGAGGAAGGCAAGTGTAATTGGAGGAGCACAACTTTGAGTTTTCAAGTCTCAAGAGAAAAGACACGAACATGTCCCAAATCTTTGCTAGTTTGCTTAGTTATTTAATGTTCTGATCTGTTTTTGTGTCCATTGACATTGTGAGCTGTTTTAATGGTTACTAGACTAGAAAGAGTGAAAAACTACTTGCAATATTGAATTTAGTATATATATACATATATATATACACACACGCGTGTGCGCACATACTCCATATATGATATACTACTAGTACTTCATTTCTTCTGCTCTGTTCTGTTCTGCTGCCCCTGTTTTTATGGAAAAAGAAAACCTTTGATGAGGCTGTGATGATGATTCTTCGCTCTGCTTCTCTCTCTCTTTCTGGGCTTCTCGACATTTTGGGATGACCCGACCCGTATCTTGGCGTGGCAATCCGGATTTTGCAGCCATGGCGGCCAGGGCTTTCCGATTCGTCACGTTGAGAAGTAGATCTGGGCCTCAACGTCTTGGCGAGACAATTATTACTGTTTGTTTGATTGTGAATCTCAGGAGCTTCTGGTGCTTGCAGCCATGGGTAAGATCTGCCTATGCCCTTGAGATTTTCTTCATGGATTAAGCTATTTGTACCCCAAAATTTGTGCACTTTTTGGTGTAAGTGTAGCATGGTTGTTTCTTCATAGAATCAAACTTCATTCACTTTTCATATTATTCTGCTCTAATTCTTAAATAAATTGTATTGAAAATCACTTCAGTCAAACATCCTTAATCGATGCATCCAATTTAAATTGGAAAAGTGGGAGCTCAATGAAAAATTGCGTAGTAACTTATTGGGTTTGTTGTTGTAGGACAGGAAAAGGTTGGAATTTATGAGATTGTCCTCCCCAATTACAGAAAAGAATTATGACACTTGGGCTTTGTTTGGTTCTAATGAGTAAAACTCATCAACAACCATTGGTGATGAAGGCCTTGTTTGGGATTAGCGTTTCTGATTAGCATAGGGTTTTGGATAAAATTTTAATAGTATACAATTTTAATGGTGTAGATTGCTTTTGGAAACGCTAAGAACAGATACTACACTTGATCTTAGCCAAAAGGTAGAGAAAGGTATTAATTCTGGAAACGCTAATGTTAAAGGATATTGTCGAATGGTCTTTTCAAATGCTAATGCTAATCTCTAATGCTGATGCCAGACGGGGTTGTAGATATAATGGAATACAGTCAAACCTCTCTACAAGATTCATTTATATATGAAGGTTTGATTTGTACATCAAGCTAAACCCAAAACCTTAAACCCTTAATTTTCGGCTGTGATGATTAACTGGTTTCTAAACAAGAAATTGGGTTTTTTACCCCCTGGCGTGGTAGCTTTTCTTGCAGCCATGGTGGGTTCAACCTTACTTCTCGTATTATAAGAGAAAAGTTGAATCTGAGCCACTTTGTTTATAAGGAGTAGGTGCCAATGCACTCTTTGGTCTTGTTTGGGACCAATGTTTTTAGGGTCCGTTTGGTATACGGAATTGACAGAATTGGAATTGAATTGGAATTTAAATTCCATGGGATTCAATTCCATAGAATTGAATTCTGCCAATTCCAATTCATTTTTTGCACAATCAATTCCAAATCCACATAATTTTTGTGCTACCAAACACCAGAATTGGAATTGAAGTTCTCAATTCCAATTCCATAGTTTGAATTCCGTGTACCAAACGGGGCCTTAATTAACATTTTAGGTCATTTCTCAATGATGCAAAGCAACTTTAAAAGTGTACTAGTGTTAAGAATTGTCATTAGATTTTAGCTTCTTTTTTTCAAAACATTGAAGCTACACCTCGTAGTTGCAAAGGCTCTTTGCTTACATAGTTACCTCCCAACACAATTTCCAAGAATAGAACTCGGGTCTAACTTTATTTCACCGCAGAGATGTGTTGGAGTTTTCAAGGGTGGTTGCCATCTCTGCAAGCAGCCAATGACCTCATTTGTATGAGGAAACATTCCAACAGCCCTTTTGTATTTTTACACATCCAACCATGCATACATATATTGATTTCTGACCATGTCTCTTAAGTTGTGTTGCAAGGAATGACACTTGCATTGTTAAAGAGGCTGTGACGATATACATTTTTTCAATGACAATTATGTAGATGGCTATTCCATTAGTCCGGCATGGCAATATCAGAGGGTCTGGATGACGGGGTCAGACATGTTCTTTCTCCAGTTTTCTAAAGGCAACTGATGCTTGCAGCCTGGCATGTTTAGCTTTTTTTCTTAATTAAATGGGCGAAAATCTGAGCCTCGTTATTTTAAAGAACAAATATGTTTGTGTTTTTAAGCCATCCAACTCCACTTGTATCCCAAATGGGGGCTGGTTTTGGGATTTCTGGGAGTCGTAATTTCTCAACTGTTTAACCATCATTTGCCTGTTACTAACAGCCAATTGTTTAGATCTCTCCAAACACTTCCATCAATTCTTTTTTTGCCCACCAAACGGATCTTTAGGTGGAAATCAAGTCTTGTTTACAAAAGAAGCAAAGATTCCTTTTAGTGAAGGAAGGCTTGCTTTGTGAGTGGTATTGAAAACACTCTTTTTTCTCCATTTTACTGGAATCCGAAGTTGATTTTCTCTCATTGCCAAATCCTACAACTGGGGATTCTGAGACTGAGTTCTTATGGTTGTGATTCTGAAGAGGCTGTGAGCATGACTGAGCTCAGTTAATCTGGGGCACTTGGAGGACTTGATCTGTATCAGGTAACCATACATTTCTTTTCTTTTTGCTTCTTCTCTATATTACCCTTCCCATTATCTTTTCCTCCTGTTTTTCGGATTCTTAATTAAGACATGCCGAATTTGTATATGAGACAAGGTAATCTCTCATAACTTTGGACCACCAATATCGAGCGTGGTTAGACAACGTTAAGCTCTTAATCGTAAATTTTTTATTCCGGCTGTGACGTTTATTTTGTCCTAGCGTTTTTTTTTTCAAATTTATTTTTGGTCGGGTATACTTTTCCATGTTGGAATACAGATTATCCAATTGCAGAGGTTGAAGATAAATCAGATAATTGGAAGCAGTGATTGGAGGAAGGCAAGTGTAATTGGAGGAGCACAATTTTGAGTTTTCAAGTCTCAAGAGAAAAGACACGAACATGTTGTCCCAAATCTTTGCTAGTTTGCCCTAATTTAATGTTCTGATCTGTTTTTGTGTCCATATTGACATTGTGAGCTGTTTTAATGGTTACTGCATTTCTCAATAGTTGTGACTTTAGAAACAGTGAAGTACTACTTGAAATGTTGAATTTAGTACATTGACAACACAACTATGCATTTGTTAATAACTGTATTTTGTTCTAGCTTTTGTAAAATTTATTTTTTTAAAAAAAATTGCTCCAATCCTCTACTCCATCCGTCCTAAAATTAACTTCTCATTTGATTTTTTACGGTCTCTAATGCAACACTTTGACCATTAATATCTTAATTTTTATATAAATATATTTTATAAAAATTATATATTTCAAAACTGTGTTTCAAAATGAATCTATTGCTAATAAATTTATATGAAAATTCAATGTATTTTTTCTATAATATACGGTCAAAGTTTAAAAAATTTGACTACAAAAGTCAAATCTGGGAAGTTAATTTTAAAACGGAGGGAGTAATAAATTGCAATGAAAATTATTTCAGTCAAGTAAACTAGAGCACAAAGTTTAAATTGAGAGAGAAGGAGTACAAGATATTGTTCATGGGCAGGCGTGGTTTGTGACGTCTGTGATATTATCAAAATTTAAATTGAGACGGAAGGAGTACAATAAATTGCGATGAAAATAATTTCAGTCAAATAAACAAGATATTGTTTATTCTTCTCTCTTATCTGGAAGCTTCATGAAGAGCTTCGATGAAGGACTAAGATCTGGAAGAAGCTTGATTTTATTTTAAAAGAAGGAGAACTAGTTTGGTTTTTAATTTAAAAACAAGATTTGAATCCAGATCTGAAACCAAGAAGAACTAAGATCTTGAACGGAGGAGAAGCTTCGTTGCCGCTGCCCCTTTCCCCTCTTTTTTCCCTCACCGTCATCTAAAGATCCGTCCAAAGGAAGATGAAAAAATGAAGGACGCAAAAAGGAAGCAGCAGGAAAGGATGAAAAAAATATGAAGCTAAGGGAAAGCTGAAAAGGGGAAGACTAAAAATGGAGAAGACGAAGAGGAAAGGAAAACAGGAAAGTAAAAGAAAGAGACTTGGCTAGGTATGGAAAGAGGGAAAAAGAAAAAATAAGGGGTAAATAAGTCTTTTTAGTACTCTTTCCGTCCCATTTTAAATCGTCTGTTTTGACTTTTAAGCATATTTAAGGAAAAGAAAAAATATAATTGATTTTTCGAAATTGTCATTACTTTTTAGAATACTTTTTAGAAGGGGTGACTGAATTAGAATATAAGGTGAAGAAGAATGACTCATTTTAGGGGTAGTTTATGTATTTTATTTTTAAAAATTTATGATAACAACTAACAGACAACTTATTTTTGAACTGAGAAAAAGACAAACATGCAATTTAAATTGGAACAGAAGGAGTATATTTTATTTGCAAAATAAGAAAATGAGAAGAATCAAATGGAAAACAACCCCAAAAGGAAAATGAAAAAAAAAGATATGAGAGAGAGGGAGTAAAATCATATACAAGAACAGCTGAAATTTGTATTCACATCACAAAGTCACAACTCTAGCAAATATACACATCAAAACAGCTCAGTGTCAATGGAATTAAGATCAATACATATTTGTGTCTTTCCTTCTCTTGAGACTTGAAAATTAAAAATTGGACTCCTCCCATTACACTTGCCTTGCTCCATTCACTGCTCGTCTCTCATACGTGTTCGTATGTAACTGGTTTATCTTCAACCTCTGCAATTGAAGAATCTGTATTCTAACATGGAAAAGTATACCTGACAAGAACTCCGGAAAACACGAGAGAAGACAATGGGAAGGATAACGTAAAGAAGAAGCAAAAAGGAAATGTATGGTTATATAATACTGATGCATGAAATTTCACATGTCAACCAAAAAAACAAATAAGGTTAACCACAAAAAACATATGGGGTGAAACAACTTTACTTCTAATAAACCCATAAAACAACATGAGAGGAAAATGAGGGCTGGTGGTCACTAACATTCTTCAAAACTGGAGGAAACCAATGGCCGGTAGGAGGGAAAAAACCACTCTAATAGATTTAGTGACAAAAATGAATTTATCCAAATTTTAATGAACTTATCCAAATTTAAAGTCAGGTTCATAAATCACAAATTCCACAAGCAATTTGGCATCATCATGATGGATCATCATCCAGCAAAGAGACAAAACTAGACCAATGTTGTATTATGTTGCCTTCTAAGAATCAAGGATCGCTTCTTAAGGCACACCATGGGCACTGTTTGCTCTTCATTTGGTTAGACACAGAAAAGGCAGCTTCGCAACAGACTATTATTAGTCTGTATTTAGTCTGTAAAATCGGGTGTTTGCTTTTCTTTGCAAAATATCTTTCAGGTGTGTATTTTGGACACCCCGCATATGAATTAACTTTGTGTGTCATGGTATGTATCCTATAAAAACAGGTAATCCTGATCTTAGATGTGAAAATCAAATAAAAAGAACAGTGACTAATGCTTGTCTTGAACATGAACTGATCAAAAGACTGGTGTTTCAGGCATATCTTCCAAAATATAGAGATAATAGGAGATCTGTCGGATAGTGTTTATCTTTGGAACAAAAACAATTGAAAGTTGTGTTTCATATCTGGATAATTGAAATTGTTAAAGGACTCAAACTTTAGACCAACCTTTCAGTTAGATTAAAACTATTCCTCAGCGTCCAAAAAAATTTGATTTTTGTTTGAAAATGTGATATAGTTATGAAACACCTTTGATTTCATTCTCTTAGTACATGAGGCTCAGAATAGCTGCAGAGACAACCTATGGCTGCAAGAAAACATATGCCACGCCAATATAGGCCTTGCCTCAAAGATATGTTTTTATTTTTATATAAAACATAATAAAAACATCATCACAGCCCCAAAAGTGAATATTATGGTTACTAGCATTCAGGCAATGCATGCATTTCTGTAATAAGGAGTATTATGATTAGTACACCCCCGTCTCAAAATAACCAAAACTGCATATATGCAATGTAATAGTCGGATCAAAACAGAACTAAGATTGATCATCGTTTCATTGGTGTTTAGGGTTGTTGAATTAATCATCAGCTGAAATGAAATGAATAGAGCCAAATTGAAGCTAACCAGATCAGACGAATAGAATGGAAGCTAATCAAATCACACGAAGAGAACATGCTCTTACTATTATAGTGAGGTTTGCGGATGGTACATGTCATACATCACACGAACATTTTATAAAAATACATCTTATTTCATGAGGCTCAAATTACATTTAACAATCAAAAATAACACAAGGACATTTCACCATAATGGCTGCAAGAAAACAACTGCCATGCCAAGATAGTGGTGGCCTGAAATAATCGGACTTCTATTATATAATAACGAAATGATCATCACTGCCTCAAGTTTGAATAGTATGGTTTTAGGCATTCTAGTTATCCCAGAAAAATCACTTTCTACTCCCTCCATCTCAAAGGAATTAATAGCAATTGCATAAAGGCAATGTAATAGTTGCAAGACCAAAGACAGAATTAATTGTAACCATTGATCAATGACCATTTAGGGGTGCTGAATTACAAGCTTCCCTTGAATCTGGCAACTGGAATAGCCACAGGGCTGAATTGAACACATAAAAAAGGAGCAACCACCCTTGAGACTCAATAATTTTTCTATGAGTCACATTAAACCCTATTAATAAACATCAAATCAACCACAATGTAAAACTGGTTAAAACTTGTCTTAGATGTGAAAATCAAATCAAAAGAGCAGTGGCTGATACTAGTCTTAAACATGAAAATCAGATCATAAGAATGGTGTTTCACACACATCTTCCAAAATATAGAGTTAATAGAAGATCTGTCAGAGAATGTTTCATTTTTGGAGTTTTCGACAACTGCTTCAGAAATTCATCTGCGACCTTACTTGAACATGATCTGTTATATTGGTTGTACATCTAAATCCAGAAATTCATCTAAGATAAAACCACTAGTATGTTGTGCTTCATAGCTGGATAATTGAAACTGTTAAGTAACCTTTAAATCAACCTTTCGGTTGGATATAAAACTAATCCTCGGCCTCCAAAAAAACTTGACTTTTGTTTGATAATGGGATGAAACGCCTTTGATTTCATTGTCTTAGTACATGAGGCTCAGATTACATTTTCCGTCAGAATAACAGCAGAGACAACCTATGGCTGCAAGAAAACAAATGCCACGCCAATATAGGTCTTGCCTCAAAGATATGTTTTTTTTATTTTTAGGTAGAGCATAATAAAAACCTCATCACAGCCTCAAAATATCCCAAAATTGAACAATCAACAGCAATGTAATAGTCGGACCAAAACAGAACCAAGATTAATCATCGTTTCATTGGTCGTTGCATTAATCAAGTGTTGCAGGTGATGATATAGTCTTGGAGGGAAGAAAAAAGAAATACCTGAATGTAGATCACCGATGAATTGGAAGCTAATCCGACCAGACGAAGAGAATGGAGGCTATAGCCAGATGGAAGGGCATAAATGGGATAACCTGACACCGCCGTGGCTGCAAACACACCAAAGGCAGGTTCTTTTCCGAGTGTTGCCACGCCAAGATACGGCTAAGTTAACCCCAGTGCCCGATCCATCGGCTCCAGAAGAAATTGAATGCCATAACCGCCCCACCGCATTTATCATCTCCGGCGGCAGCCGCGGCGGGTATGCACCCAAGAACGTTGAAATCGCGGGTATGGGTGAAATGCGCGCGCATCCACACATACATATATACATACACACACAAACACACAAACACGGAGTAATCCGTTGATTTCAACGAGAGAGGGCTGTTGATTGCAAACTCTTTAGGACATGGGCTCGCAGAAGGGATCAACCACCCAAGAAAGAAACCCCAATCTCATTCTTGAGATCTGCCGCCTCATTCTTTGCACGGCGGTAAGGGTTGGTTCTATACTTTCACTTTTGTATATATAAATTTTAATTTCTTTCCCAAATATACCCGAACTT
This sequence comes from Cuscuta australis, assembly GCA_003260385.1. Lineage (NCBI taxonomy): Eukaryota > Viridiplantae > Streptophyta > Magnoliopsida > Solanales > Convolvulaceae > Cuscuta > Cuscuta australis. The sequence continues at coordinate 1,048,183 of NQVE01000035.1, forward strand.
TCAACATTCTTTCCGGGTCTTTCCGATCATTTGGGATCAAATTATAATTTTATAAATTAAAATTTTTTATTTTGACCCCACCATTTCCCTCCTTTTCTCTCTTCCTCTTTCCCCGCCATCCCCCACACACCCATCCATTCTTTCTTCTTCTTTATTTAATTTAAATTTAAATAAATTAAATAAAAAATAAAAAGAAGAAGAAGAAGTACTCCGTATATGATTATACTAATGATGAATGAAGTCCCCACAATCCAGCGGTAGCAACGACTCTTCCATGGCATCACAATAAACTTCTTAACTTGAGTTATTCCTCTCATTCCTTTTGTTATCACTTTTTTGAGGTTTTCAGCCCAATGTGAGCAGCATAACAATCTCCAATCTTCTTGTACTCCTCTCTTGCCTCCCGTGATGCTCTCTCCTGCCTCTCCTGCAACTGAGCCAACGTTTCCCTGCACGATTTCAGCGCTGTTTCGGCCATCAAAGTGCTCGTTGGCTTTCGTCACTCCAAACTCGTCCTGCAGGGCACAGACCCTCTGCTGCATCTCTGAGATCTGGTCCTCAATCGCCCAAAGCCCACTCTGGTACGTTTGGAGTTTGGTACATTAAATTGAAATTATTTAATTTAAATTTAAATAAATTAAATAAAAAATAAAAAGAAGAAGAAGAAGAAGTACTCTGTATATGATTATTTAAATTAAATAAAGAAAAAGAAGAAGAAAAAGAATGAATAGGTGCTTGAGGGGTGGTGGGAAAGAGGAAGAGAGAAAAGGGAGGGAAGAGTGGGGTCAAAATAAAAAAAATTAATTTATAAAATTATAATTTGACCCCAAATGACTTGAAGGTTACCTAGAAACCGCCTATTAGACCACCGGTAAAAGAATGTTGAAAGTTCGTGTACTTTTGTGAAATAAATTAAAGTTTATATACCGAAGTGAAATAATGATAAAAGTTCGTATACCATAGGTGAAATTTACCCTTCATTACTGGTTAATTACTTGGCTAGAAAAATGGGTAAATATTAGAGGTGGCAATCGGATCAACCGGATTGGTTTCGGGTTGGATTTTTTCGGTTCGGATATCTTTCGGTTATATGTTATAATCGGTTCGGATCGGTTAAATTTCGGTTCGGATTTGATTTCGGATCTATACATTTTTCGGTTCGGTTTGGATTCGAGTCGGTTCAGATACGGTTCGGTTATAAATCGGTTCGGATACAATTTGAGTCGGATATATTTCGGTTTCGGGTCTAGTTCGGTTCGGAAATATTTCAGTTTCGGATCAAATATATTTTGGATATATATTATTTTCTAATTAAAATTTAACTATTTGTGTTTCTTTTTATGTTTTATCACATTTATTAATCTATCATCAATTCAATACCTCGTATTATTTTATATTTTTTTTAGTTATATTATCTCTACCCTAAATAATCTTCCCTTTTTGACTTTTTAGTCATATTTTACAAATTTGGACTACAAATTATGAAAACATATATATTTAATTATGATATAAATTTAATATAATTAAATTGATTTTAAAATTTAGTTTTGAAATATCAAATTTTTCTCACATCTACTACTCCGTAACATACTTATGTACATAAATGAAAGGATAAAAGATAAATTCAAATAGTCTTATATTCCATTTGAATACAATGTGGTAAAAATTGAGTAAAATTGGGTGAAGTTAAGTGAATTTTATTCAATTGAGTGCAAAATTTGTAAATTATTGAGTATATTTGGTTGAAAATAGAGAAAATTAAATTTAATAAAGTCAAATATACTACGTAATTAATTTTACACCTAAATGTAATGGTGTAGATCAAATTTGAAAATGATAACAGCAAAGGCTGCTGCTAGAGAGTCTTTTGAAAATGCTAGCACCAACATCTAATTTTTTTGACTAATATTGAGTGAATTGGTTTGAAACTAATCAAATTAACTTTCAAATCAATAAAATTTATTGTAATGAGATGAAATTAGGATAAAATCTAGTTATTCCATACAATTCATCATATATTCCTTTCGTTCCAAAAAGAATATCACATTTCACTATTTAAAAATTACGAAAATTTTATTTATTTATGCGTTATCATTTATATGTATAACTTATCTTTAATTTCTACATATAACAAATTTAAGACATAAAATTTTGTACTTTTTTCAAGAAGATAATCAATTTTATGAGGAAATGGGCAAGTAATGTAATTAGTTCAAATGGTAAAATAAAAGTAAAAATTTAAAAATATAATATGCTTATTGAAAGGCAAACATAGTTCTGAATTTATCGATTTTAGTTCTAATCGGGTTCGGATATTATCGGTTTCAGATCTAATCGGTTTCGGGTATTATCGGGTTCGGATCTATTCGGTTTCGGGTCTATTCGGTTTCGGGTTTAATCGGTTCGGATATTATCGGTTTCGGATCTAATCGGTTTCGGATTTAAATCGGATAGGAATTATTTAGTTCAGTTTCGGTTCGATTCGGATCATTTTGGGTTTTTGGTTATAGATCGGATCTTCATTTTTCGGGTCATTTCAGTTTCGGATATTTCGGTTCGGGTAATCGGTTCCGGTTCTATTTTGCCAGGTCTAGTAAATATTAGTAAAATATTGAAAATATATAAAAACAAGAATTACATGTATTTATTTCTAAAATAAAAGTTAAATGCTTTAACATTACAATTATAAATACACATGTATAATACCACATTATCACAGTGTGAACTCTTATTTAGAAATAAAAACATAAAACTCCTATTTTGATACATTCTATATGTTTTAGTCCTATTTAGAATAGTTTATTCTAAATTTAGCAAATCAGGGTTCAAAATGCTTGGGATTGCTTAAATTATTGAAAAAGTAATTATTTTGATCACACAATTTAAAAATAGTTTGAAGTACTTTCTTAACTTTTGTTTTTTTATATAAAAACTAAAGTTTCAAGAATTATTTGGTTGCAAATACTCCAAACTCATTATAGTCAAAATAGAAATTAAAATTACTCTAAGGAGCACTTACACACATCCTAATTAATTGAAGTTTTTTGAAAATTTGGGCCCCACCTCTCTAACTTAATCACTTTTCCCTATTTCTTTTACTTTATGTGTACAAATTGTTTTCCTCATTTAAACTCAATGGAGTGATAGAATTGAATAGTTGAAAATGGTTACGACCACGGGTGGATTGAAAGAAAAAAAGATGTAATATTGAATGAGTTTAGAAAAATAGAAGAAAAATAAAATCTTGAGTGAAAGTAAATAAGGGTGTGGGAGTAATTTTGGATGAGGTAAAGAGACATTTAGATGTATTTTTTGCTAGAAAAAAAAAAGAAAATGAGAATATAATTAGTAGACAAACTCAAAAAGAAATTAAAGAAATTGGAAAGATTATAAATGGATGGAATGAAAAGTGTTTGGTAACATTTTTTGACCAAACTCTTTTTGAGTGGATTGACCTCCCTTATTTTACTAAACAGACCGAGTTTGAGTATTATCCGTAAATAATTGGAAACTGTGAACCGAATCACTTATTATTTTCCATCAATTGTTATTTTTACATTTCTTATTGGCTTATTTCTTTATTGTATTGTTACTATTATTCTTATTTTAGTTAGATTAGATTTTTTCTAAAGAGTCATGATGATATTTACACTAAAACCCCTCAATAAGATAGTAGCTACTTGAGTAAAAATAGTCATGTTAGGGTATATCAAAATGAGATACCCCATTTGTACATTAGAGAAACACACACTTAATCGCTGTGATTACAAACATTAAGTGTATCTGTTTGGCAGTAAAAATGGCGCTATTTTGGTGTACCCCCATATTTACTTTAGTAAAAAATGTCTTTCTAAATGACCATAGTTCTCAGTATTATCTCTGTTACTGAGTATTTGTCTGGGGTTTTTTCGATCAAGCGTTTTCAACCTTTGACTTATACTCCGAGGTAGTTTAATAAAATATTTATTGTATATTAATTAGATAAAATAGTATTTTGAAAATATTTGATATAATAAATATAATAAAACTATTTTTGTATCAATATTTAATATCATTTTTATTTAATTTAAGCTCAAAATTTATCAATTTTAATTAAAAAAAGTTAAAAATGCAGAGACAATAGAATTTATTACAAGAGTACTAGCAAGAGCTTAGTGTACCCCTCATTGTTTACTTATTAAAATGTTTAAAGCTCTTGCTAGGATCAATGGAGGTTTTGTTAGAGGGAGAGAGAACACTAAAAAATCTTTAAAGCGCAAGAATTGCAGAGAAAGGTCAAAGGAGAAGACGATGAACACGGAGGCCTATATTCATCGATCACACGCCATCTTGTCGTGGTTCGTCGCCGTTCATCATCACGAAACATCCGCTTTGATCTCCTCCACTTCCACTTTCTTCTTCGTAAGCCACTATTCATACGGTTCTGAATTTCCATTTCAGCTCATTTTTCATACCGAACTCTGTACGATTTATAGGTGTTGATCGGTTCAGCTTTAGGTTCTTTTGAGATTTTAGGGGCGCAAACCTGCTTGCCTGTAAATATTGATAGCTAATTACCAGCTAAATGCAGTGATGGGCTAATATTACCTTCATCCCAGAGTAGTTTGACTTTTTTCAAACTGGATGAATCTGAATCTTGATCAACAATTAAATAAAATATAAACTGCATATTGATACAATGAAATACTTTTTTTTATTTTTTGGAATATAAATCTAATTAAATCACACAAGTATTTGTATTAATAATTTAATATACAATGTATGTTTTATTTAATTGATGATCAAAAAGTTAAACCAGACGAGTATTGTGGGACAAATGAAGTACAATAATAGTATATTTTGTGTTGATGATTTGCAGATTCTAAGTGCATATTTTGTAGTTCTTCCATTACGTGATGATGGTGCTATATCGTTAGGGTTAGGGAATCTACCAGGTTTATTTGTGGGATCACTGCTTCTCACATTGGTTGCTGCCCCACTATCCACACTGATTTTCACAATGCATAATCTTTCAAAAGCCAAGGTATCGAAACAGTGACCTTTTCATCTCTGCATTTGATCTAACGCTAAGGATGCCTCAAATTTATTGAACTTTAGGGGTATGTTGAATAAGGATAAGTGGGCTGAAATGACTGATGTTATTGAATTTTCAGAAATGAAAAGTGTTTGGTAACATTTTTTTTGTATCATCAGCCTTATCGACTGAAATTTTCACACCAAAGCTCTATTCTATTTCACTTAAGTGGATGAATCAGCTAAAAGTGGAAAAAATGTATTGCAGAAGTTACTTTTTTCTTGATAAAATGACTGAAATGAATGAGGATGAAACTTTGTCCGTCATTAGTAGATACTCGTATTACTTTATTAAATTAATTGCAAAACGTATTTTAAATAAATATTAGATAGTTCAGCAGATTGCTACCTGAGCCACAATTTCAGTAGACTCAGCTTCTTCAGCCATTTAGGCCTTACCAAATACACAAATTTCTCATGCCGTTGATACAAATGCCAAATATGGCTACCAAACAGAGCCTATAACTGATTTCCCACTTAACTTGCCATATATAATAACAAGAGTCTTCCCTATTTTTTTTTAAAAAAATCTAATTGTAATCGGTCCTCTTTCAATTTCCAGGCACTGGCAATGATACACAGGTTTTTTGCCATCTCTCTTTTAATATTCTTTGCTTTTTGGCTCTCATCTACTCCTGGAAGCTCTTTTAGTCTCAAGGTGAGAAAGAATGAAAACTAAAAGCAACTTTAATGATGAAGTTTTAAAGAATATAATGAATGATGTGGCATTTAGGGGTTTTTTACCATGTCCAAAATAAAAGAGGAACTGAAGATCAAAGTTAACCAAACCGGTGCGTCCTCAGCTGGGTGGGGCAACCATGGATGGTTTTACATCTCTGTGAGAATCAGCTTCTTCCTATGGGTAATATGCATTTTTATTTCTAACTTCCCCATTTTATTATCCATGTTTGGGATGGCATATTTTCAAGGGGAAAACGCCTATTATGCTAAGAAAGTACGTTTACTTCAAAAAGGTAGCATTTGGAAAGAAAAAATAATTTTAATACTAAAGAAACTGTGTGCATACACAGAAAAACGCTAGATAAATAAATTGGAGCTGTTTGAAAAAAAGAAGAAAAAAACATTTTCAGTTTTAGTACTTGAATGAGAAAGCACTTATTAATATGTATTCATTTATCAACCATATGTAGGGTCGAGTAATACGTATCTTTTCTCTTCAAGTGAACAAAAAACTAGAAGACTCGTTCTTTTCCTTGAACAGAGATACATAAGATTTGACAATACTTATCTTTCTATTTGTTTCGTCTCATGGAGTCAACTATTCGTTCGGGTAGGTATGCGTTAGTCAAGCTATGTTAGTAGTGAATCCAATATAGTGTAGCACTGTAGCAGGGTAAGGAAAAACATTTATAATACTAGTCATCCCATTCATTCTCTAGTTTTTTTCTTGTGTGGGCATTAGAGACATTCTTCAAAGAAGGATGTTGTTGCATATTATTCAATGGTACCTTTTATAGGTTGCTCTGCTCAATCTAATTACGATCTCCTCAACTTGGGCTAGAGTGATTGATGTGATGGATAGCGAGGTTAGAATGCTTCTATTTAACATACATTCATTTCCTTATTTCTCCACCTTAAATTTAATCTAAATGTGTACTCCGACTTTGGTGCTATGCATAAATTACATAAAGATATGTTGAGATGGTAAGCCTCACTTCTTTAGGATCCTTTTGAGGTGAATTAATGTGACTGTGATTTGTGGATGCCTACTCACTTGATGGTTTGTGAAAATCATTCTGGCATCTGTTTGATCTCATTTGTTCACCCCTTCAGTTGTCCAACCTGGTTTGGACTGCCCGACTGTCACATGCGGTTGAGTTTAGTATCGACATGTGAGATAATCCTAATGATCATTTTGAGGTGGTGATACCCAATTTTACAAGACGTGTTTAAGCATAAACTTGATGATCTTCATTTTCAGTCAGGTTCAAGATTGTTTGGGTTCATAGGCGCTGGAGCCACACTTGGCCAGCTCTTTGGTTCGTTGTTCGCCACAGGGATGGCTTGGTTAGGACCATGTATGGATGCATTAGCTGTCTTTTTTTTAAGCCGACTGTTCTTTTGAAACAAATGCCATTTGAGGGCCATACGGTGTTCCGTTCGATCCCAAAGAAATTCCTACCCGCCACCTCAGCCCCACAAACCCCTTAGCCTCTCCATTTCACCTGTATACTGCATATCAAGTGGTCTAGGAGTGTGGGGGGGGTGCAGGATTAGGATGTAGGAACCAGTTTGGGGTCGAACCGAGTACTATTGGGCCCTCAAATGCAGTGTCATATTATGACACCAGCCTTTGGTGTCAAAAGAACCTAGCTCTGTTTTTAATGTACTTAAGTTTCTACTTTGTTGGGTTTCTCTGGTTTTTTTAAGTCTGTACCTCTCTCTATATTTTTCTTGAAGATTTGCTTCTTGTTGCTGCCCTTCTCATGGAACTTGCTTCACAGACATCTAAGGGAATAAATAAAGACATCTCCCATCTCCAAGAAGACCAGTCTTCAATCAGGTTGCAATCTACATCCACATCTCTTTTTAAAGTTTTCTTCCTACCTTCTTTTCTCAAATCTTCATCACATGGAAGTCTATGCTCACCAGTTCATGTTGAGATTTACGCCCCCCCCCCCCCCCCCCCAAGGTTGAAGGCATGTTATCTTCATACACAACAGTTCTTTGCTTCTTTTGATACGGGTTTTAAGTGTCAAATTATTAAACTAGGGCCCTACTGTGCTCCAGTAGGCTCCAAAAAGGGTCTTGCCCCCCTAATCTCACACAACCCCCCTACCCCGGAATTCAATGATCCGGTACTCCGGGAGTTCAGCAATCAAGGGTTGGGTGCAGAGGGGTTTGTGGGGGGGGGGTATTATAGGGGCTAGGACCCACTTTGGGCCCCAACGAAATACCGTAGGGCCCTCAGATAGCCCAGTGTCGTATGACACCCAATGTGGGTGTCAACAGATCCTTGCCCATCTTCATAACATGTGGTTAGATTTAGAGAGTCAATGGGCGGGAGCCTTATATAGAAAGCCACATATGTATGTCCCATTGTTTTTTTATTTATATTTATTTCTGAGTATCCAGATTAGTAGATGCTCATCATGCTATTCAAACTGAGGCGGAACCGAAAAATTGCTCTCCTACATTGTCTTCCTCAACACAAAAGCATCAGATGTGGGCCTTATTAGATGGAATACTGCTTATTCTGTCATCAACATACTTACAATGCGTAGCCTTGTTTTTGTGGCTGAGTGCAATTATCTCATCTTTCTTTTACTTTCAGGTAAATGAAGGGCTTCTTCATTGTAATTTCATTTATAAAGATAATAATTTACTAGTTTCTGCCTCTTCACACTCTTTCCTATTTGCAGAAAGTGACTGTTATTGCCAAAACAGTTACTAATCCTGTTGGCAGAAGGAAAGTATTTGCTGAGATCAATTCCTTGATTGCTGTTTTTATCCTCGTAGGTCAGCTTACTTTAACGGTAATGCATTTTTAATTTGTGGGATTTCGTTACAATAAATATTTTTTCTGTTCTCTTAAAGAGTTAAAGTAAATTCAAAGCAATTAGCCAAATTCCCTACCATGAGTGATTTTTGCTACATTCATCATCATCATCACAGGGGCGCATCCTTACTATTGCTGGGATTACTTCAGCTATTTGTGCGTCTCCCTTTGTTGCTTGCATAAATTTAATTACATTAGCTATATGGCCTTCATGGATTCAAGTTGCCATATCAGAAACTTTAAGAAAGGTTTGTTCTTCTAAATTGGCACTTCTTTTAGTTTTATTCTGCACTTCTGCCATTCTTTTTTCCAACGCACATCTCTTAGAGGGAAGAGAGAGAGAGGGGTGGGGGTGGGGGAGATGATTCAGACTCACCACATCAATGATATTAAGGGACTAAAAGTACTGTTTTACCCTTACATTAAAGTAATGCATTTCACATAGTTAGGGTAAAACAGTGATTTTGTTTCCAAAAATGTTGTCCAGACATGGGAATTTCTTATTTATTGATGATCGTTTCTACAGCTGGATGAACCTCACAATTTTTTTATAGTAGGTGGTGAATTATGTAGTAACTAGGCCAGGACGGGAGCTCCTTTTCACTGTTGTCTCACAAGAAGAGAAGTACAAAGCAAAGGTATGGAATGGTTCAATAAGTTACTTCATTTGTTTTTCCTGCACCATTTATTGTACTTCTGACTAGTCACACTTTAGGGATTAGGTCTGCATACACACCATCTCTAGACCCTACTTTCTGTGTGATTTTACTGAGTTTGTTGGCTGTTGAATAGTCCGGCTGTATAAACCTTCTGTCATCTTTCATTTTAACATTTTCTTCAAACAAACATATGGTGTGCCACAGGTATGCATTGATGTAATTGTTCAAAGGCTAGGGGATGCCGCCGCAGCTGGCATGTATAAGCTATTTTTCAGCACAACCAGCGACAAGGCATCAAAAGTCTCTCTATATGCACTGCCGGTATGTAAAGAACATCTCTTAGTTGTTGTTGTTGTTGTACTACTTAGTTGGAGAGCTTTATAAATGCCTATAAAAAGTAGATTCAATTTAAGGAGTCATTTTTTACAATGTTTTAGCTTCAGGTAAACAATGAACTAAATTTAAATGATATGGAGTACATTAGACTTCTTTTTCTTCTTACTCTGTATGAAGGGTTGGACAATAAAATGCAATAATGCATCGAGTTTCTACGTAAACAACATCTCTAGGGTAAGTTTGTGTAAACCTTGAACCCTAGACTTCAACAGAGTTTTCTTTAGTTCTATTCAAATATTCAATATGGAGTGATTACTTACTACCAAGTAATTACCTACTATCCATCTGATATGCCTAGTATGAGTAAATAGTAAAATATGGAGAAAAACATTTAATGTGCAAATGTTTCATTAAAAGACAAAAAAAGAAGCAAACACATGTGGTGAACAAAGATATGATAAATACGTAAGAACAAGGAAAAAGTTACATTTTAGAAATACTAGTTAACCATATTAAACGCGTGATTTTGGTACAGTTATGGTATGGTGTAGTTAGATTATAGGAAAACCAAGATCCGTGTTATAGCCCGGGTTTGGATAGAATGATACCATGATAGAATTTAGGATGGGATAGAGACAACTGGATTGGGTAATAAGACACTTGAGTTGAACCACATTAAAAGATTGAATCCAATCGATTAGTTAGTTCAACTCAAGAGCTTATATACCGGTTCTTTTTCTATTCAACTTCCGATGTGGGGTACTCTAACACTCCCCCTCAAGTGGACAACCGGGCCATTTTGAATCTAACCGGTTGACCACTTGCAAATAAAGTCCCATTCCCTTGATTTTTTTTGAGCGCCAACACCTAAAGGACCACGAGCCGCTGGGTATAGACTTCCAGACGAGCAATCGTGTTAAACGGGCCACAGGCCGTTGGGTACATACTCCATACGGATAACTGGGGTAAAGACTAATGGGCCGCTAGGAATGAACGTCTAGACGGACACCTTGACAAACGAGGTGGGCCAAAACCTGCTCTGATACCATGTCATAGAACCAACTCAACCAGAAGCTCAAGTTTGTGGTTGTGGCCCAGGAACAGTTATTTATATTCTAACAGTATCTTACCTTGGAGGATTACGGGGTGCTGCAAAAAAAATCCTTCCGTTTCTTTTTAACTGACTATTTTGGTTTTCTGTGTCGTTTTGTCAGGTGTGCTTGGTATGGATAGGGGTAGCTTTCCATCTAGGAGGCAAGCAAAAGCAACTTTCAAGGCTTCAGTCATTTGGAGAAGTTGAAGTTGAAATTGCAACAAGGAGCTAATCCTTTTCCAGTTTTCTTTTTTTATCTTCTTATTTTTTCCATTCCAAATTTTGAATTTGTAAGGAAATCATTACTCTTCTCCACACAGTTGGCCAAATCAATGCCAGAAACGAATGCAGCTGCAGGAAATCATAAACATTGTTTTCTTTATAGTACAATCTTAAAATCATTTTCTTCTTGCCCTGGTCATGACTAAACCCCAAAACTTCAGGTCTAACTTAACCAGCCCGATAAGAATTCGAGCTCAAGAGCTTTGTAACACTGCCACCACTGCCGTCACCACCACACCACCATGTACACCGCTGCAGGGCAGCCATACATACCTACCTACCTACATCCTGTGCCACCATAGTTTTCGTCTTGACGACGATACTACCATTTGAGTTTTTGATAATGCACCTTTTATTAATACTCTCATCTCATGAAAAACATTATAGCTTCACCTGGCACACGTATTACAAAACTGAACTTTTGTGATTTCATATTTCGTCGATACAGAAATGAAAAACATAGAATTACTCCGGAATATTTCTTAAAATAAAAACAAACCCAATAGAATCCACAAAATAATAAGGTATGAGATGGTGTGTATGCAAACACTACCCTTACGAAGTACTCTGTAATGAATTGAATTGTTTGTAAGAGACAATACCCTTGTTAGATATTCTGTAGTAAAGAGGTTTCGAAAAGAGTTCAACTCAAATATATAAATTCGGGCTAAGAAATCATTGGATTGCGAGACATATACAAAACACATTAGAATATGAAAAAAAAACTTAGAATATGTATGACATTTATTTACATCACAGTTCATGCTCTCCATACATGTTTGGCCACACAGTTGACCCAAAACAGAAATTGGCAAAGCACCATAGTCTCTATAGCTTGACAGAAGTAGAGTACACACCTTATTACACTGTAAACAAATCCACATGAACAACACTCTAAATGAGCTTAGCCTTTAAGGTAAAAAAAACTGTACATATACATCTTTTTTTTCCTCAAGAATATCGCAGAGCACGGACACGATCTTGAATCAGTGTCCTTTCCCAATCCGCTATGCCCTCAAAGGCATTGTCCGGAAGATTCTCAAATGGTTCTTTCCAGGGATCGTTCTTAGCCAAATCGTACGTGGCCCCACGTATCGCCCTTTTGTTTGGCCCACATGGCCTCTTTGAAGTGAGTGTGTTGTATGCTCTATTTAGCTGCTCGCCAAGCAACAAAAGAATCAATTTGTCATTATTATGTTTTAAAAACAACAGTCCAGTAAAATTTCACAACAGAAACACACGAAGACAAGGTAGACACAAAAACATATAGAAGAACTCACATCCATGTCGCAAAACCAGAACATGTAAGCAATTGCAACAGCAGGAGCCCTCCCCAATCCGGCCGTGCAATGCACATAAACTCTTCCCATCTCTTCAGAAATGGCGCATTCCAATAACGAAACTGCTCTAGGTAATATGTTCCTTAAGGAATCTGGATCAAAATCTTTCGCCTGTAGTTTATAAATAATTGCAGATCGTGTCAAGGGCTCATTTGAATTTTGGAAGGTCGATTCTATCACTTTTATCCCAGAATCAACATGGTGTTGGATTTATTTTAGATTCTGAAACTAATTATCATTTCCAGAATCTGATTTTTAGAAGTAATCAACTACTTGATTCTCTAGAATCGAGTAATTTTGTCTGATTCTGAAACATTAGTTTTTGAGAATCAAGCTTTCCAAAGAGGAGAATGAGAGCCAAACGAGCCTTAAGACTTGGGGTTCATTAGTTGCGCATTTTTAGGGGGGTTTAAGATCAAACTCGTCCTTTGAGTTTAACATGCTAGAAAGTAACTCAAGATCGTATATGTTGATTTGCATTTCTATATCCTATCGATGTTGGATGGCTTAACACGCATAAAATGAACACATGTAGATGATGATATTGTAAGAATTAGTCTCAAACATGCAAAATCACTGAAGTAGTTTTGTTTTAGGTTCAATTTACCGGACTCCTCATGTGACGAATTCCAAGTTCTTGGCATCTTTGTACGATAGAAGGGAGATGTATCCCCCAATATTGAATATCTGTGTCCTGCTGCAAGTTTAGGATATACCCCACGTTCTGTTCCTCCCTCAAATGGTCTATGTCTTCGACTTTCTGAGGTTGAGAACCAACAATGAGATTTTCAGTTATCAATGCATAGTTCATACCTGAAGCATGGAGCACACACTATCAGCATGGTACAACAATAAAAAAAGAGGTAGCCTTGTACACACAACATTCTCGAGGACCCGAGGGAAGGTCCCATTGATGACCATAAGAGAACTAGAATCCCACAAATAGGGTAGAAGGAGGGCGGATGTAGGCCCCACAACTGACCCCTTGCCCCCAACCCCCCTGGATTGCCAATATGATAAAATACTTATGCTGCCGATTTGGGGCAGGGGGTCGAGTCTCAACGCAGGGGTTAAAGGGTGGGACCCACTATAGGGCTCTGGAGTCATATTAGAACACCCAAAACTGGTGCGAAAATAACCATGGGGACCCACTATAGGGCTCTAAACTTTCAACTTTTTTTAAAGCTCCATTTTTTTATAAAGAAAAGCAAGCTAGTTAAGGGCATGGACCATCAATAAGTTGCCACCTCATAAGCTTATTTCATGTTTACTTTACATGTCCCCTTACTAGAGGTCATCAACAAAGAAAGGCTCTCAGATTCACATGTCCATCTCAAAATCCATATCCACCAGAATAAAAAAAGAAAAGCTAAAAAGGGTGTCTCCAAAAATTCCATTCACACAAGATAAGTTTCACAAAGTGGGAAACTAATACTGAATAAGAGAAGAAACAAAACAAACAAGATACATTAAAACTTGACAATGGCAAGAAAGGCAATACTCCACCCCTCCCACTATTTTTGTTCATTTTTACTTTTTTTTGTCAGTCCCACAATTTTTTTCATACATTTGTATGGTTCACATTCATTTTATTCTGACTTTTCAACATCAATATCAACCATACATTTTTATTTTTCTTTACTTCCATATCATCTCCTCATGTCCTAAAAATAGCAGAGAATATACCATGATACAATATGAGATCTTTGATTATGATTTGTGAAGTGTATAGCTAGTATTTATATGAAAACATAAAGAACAAATTACATAACAGCCCAGAGCTTTAAATAATTATAATTACACATGGATAAGGGGAAGAACTGACCCAGATCATGGTGATACTCATATGGGTTCCTCATCATCATCTTCATAGCCATGTTATACTCCTCCATTTTGGTATTGGAAGAAACCCTTTTGCTGGACGTACCTTTCCCAGATTCACTCTCAGTCAATTTGGAATACATCTTGCTCGATCTGGAGGACGATTGAACTGAAACCCTGTGATTTCTTCTGCTCGGAGGAGAAAGAATCAATGGAGTCCCACGAGCTGAAGAAGAAGAAGAAGAAGAAGAAATGAAGCATGTGGTGGCTCTGCCCAGATGTAAAGCTTCCATTTTTTTCTTTGAGATTTCTGGAACTTCCTTTTTTCCCCCACTTTTTTTAAGGATCGAATAAACTTTCTTGGGCCGCAATTGTGATGCCCGATCCAATGGAATATTCTATTGTCTGAGGTCTTGTTTGGTTAGGCCCATTTCTTGGTGGACATGGACCGGTCATCCGCAATATGCCCCCCGACCATTTTCAGTTGTGAAATTGTGAAAAGAAAAAGCAAAATTCGTTTTCATAAACGGGCCGAGTTTACTTCCCTCTTGAAATCCGTACTCCCGGTTCGGTCTGAATTTTTTTATGTCCTGTCCCAAATGAAAGTTTTTATTTCCATTAAAAATATTTGTGTGTGTGTGTCTATATATATATATATATTCTTATTTTAAAATCATTTCAAATATTTAACAAAAATAGAAATGAACTGTATATATTCCATATTATTTAATCAAATGATCAATGAAAAATGTATACATAAAGAAAAAAAGAATTTAGCTATGTAAATAATAAAGTAAAATTTTATTCAAGGAAATCATGGGACATATTTTTTATGGATATTCTATACTTATCTCATTCCGTAGAAATAATCAAAAATTTTCTTTCAAGTTGTCTACAAAAAAATAAATTAAGCTTTCTCTCTTTTCAAACGAGCACCGTCCTCTAGTTTTTCCCCTACACCACCCTAGTCTCCTCTTTCCTTTGGGTGGCAATTTATTGTGGCGGGGATAGAAAGTTTGTATGGTGTATAATGTTATAATATGACATTGATTATTGTGGAGGCGTGAACGAATGAATGAATCCACAAGCTGCCTTATCAAACCCCACCCCACCCCACCCCCGTTTTACCAAATTAAAACCAACTCATCGAGCCCATTTTTGGAATTTCAAGAAAAAATTATGTTTCGTTATCGATAATGCTAACTTTCTTTTTTGAGTAATTCCTACAATAATTACAATTTCTTAAGAAGCAAGTGTTAGCTGTACAATTTGTTTGAGCACTCGAAGGATTATAGAAGTACATCCGCAAAGAGAGTGGCCTCTCCGTTTGTGGCCCCTTCTGCCATTCATTAAAGTATGTGGGCGCGTTCGTAAAATTATTGTTTAATATTTGAAAAATAAAAGAATAATAACGGTGGAAGAAAGATTTGGCTTCGTCTAGAAAAACTTTAGCCTCCGTTTGCTACACAGAATTCAAACTATAGAATTGAAATTCAGGACTTCAATTCCAATTCTCGTGTTTGGTAGCATACTAATGTTAATTGGAAATTTATATTGTTAGATACTTTTTCTCCACAACATTAAAATTATTTGTTTCATATATGTAAATCTCATTTTTACATATGTTAAACTTTTTAAAAGGTGTGTTTCAAGTTTCAACCCAAAGAAGAAGTGAAATTTGAAAAAAGATCGAAATTATTTGTGTCCAGTTCAACAAAGAAACGCTTAAACTTTTTACGTCATTTAGCATGAACTCTTCATTAGGTATGTTTTTCCTGTGAATTTTAAAAATTGTACCAAATAATTCATTTACTTTTTTTCTAAGTACATGTTTTATCCTTGAGCCCTTTAAAAAAATACATGTCTTCTTCTTGGACTTTCAGGAAATATACCATTAATTTCTATACTTTTCATAAAGTGCATATTTTTTCATCCAAACTTTTAAAAATACACTATTGGTCATTTTATTTTTCTTTTTATTCAAATTTGATTAAAGACATTGTTAAATCAAGAGAAGTTCTTAGGGTTTCAACCATCTACCATTTTAAAAAATATAGAATTATAATGATAACACTTTTGAAAAATCAAAACGAAATGGTGCATTTTATGAAAATTATAGAGATTACTGGTGTACTTCTAAAAGTGTAATGGTAAAATATTCGTTTTTAAAAAGGTTCGGAAGTAAAGCATGTACTTTATTAAAAATGTGAGGACTAATGATACATTTTTGAAAGCTTAGAAGAAAAATATACAATTTATGAAAAGTTCAGTATCAATTGGGGAAATACTCAAAAGACTTAGATCATGTTCTTTTCAATTTATTTCTTTATTTATTCTTATTAAAATCAAATCAGATTAAAAATAGTTTTAAATAAAAATACATTCAAATCAGATCATACATGAATTAATTTTAATCATATTAGAACAAATCAGATCTACTAATGAAAACATAACTTTATACTCCAAAATAGAATGTGTCCAAGATTTTCTGTAGCCCCGTGAGAAAAAAACCAGGGCCTCTTTTTTTTTCTTTCGAACACACCAGGGCCTCTATAGTTTGTAGTACATCAATTATTTTTATGTCTTCAAAAAAATGTTAAACGCCCATATTAGGTTAAATTATGTTGAGTGTTACTTCAAAGTCCCACATCGGTAGGATAAGAAAATTGAGGAGGGATTGGAGCCTATAAATAAAGAGGAGATATAGGCTTCCATCACACAACACAATCCTTCAATCTATATAATTGTGTATTAGATTTTAGGTTGTGAGTGTACAATATTGGAGAGGGTTTGTAATTTTTTCGTGCAAAAATTACTAGTGAGATTTTATCCCAGAGGGGGTCGTGGAGTAGGTCTTGAGGTGCCGAACCACGTTAAAAATTTGTGTGCTCTCTTTTTTTTTCTTTCCATTTATTTGCAGTGGGGGCCTAACAAGTGGTATCGGAGCCAAGGTGCAGAGCCCGGGTGATCTAGTAATTATAATTCTTAGTATGCTCTGTGGTTGCAGCTTTGACTGATCTTCCACATCAGAAAAGAATTATTAATTACAAAGTTGCAGTCTAGGGAGGAAGGAGATAGAGCAAGGAGCAAGAGGAGGGAGTGCCACTTCAGCGGAGGAGGTGGTGGTCCAGTCAGCAGAGGTGGGTCCGTGAGTGCCACGTTAGCAGTTTGTGGATCCGAGTGCCACGTCATCATCTAGTCAGCACCACGTTAGCGAGTCCAGTCATCAGTGGGTCCCATTGTCACGTCAGCAGGTCCAGTCATTGTGTGGGTCCCGTTGGTGATTTTGGAGAGAAGTTGGTTCTGACTAAATTCGACATCCTGATTCCATTTTTGAGGCCAGTTTCCTCAAATTTGGATTGTTTGGTATTGGTTGATTGCTGCTTGAGTGGAACTGTGACTACCTTGAAGTTTGAAGTTCCGTTATTTGAGGGAAGAGCGGACTTCGTGTTGTGGCAATGCACGATTCAAGACTATTTGGTCCAGCAAGGTCTTGATTTAGCATTGCAATATGAGAAGCCAAGTGATATGAAAGAATCAGAGTGGAGTACAATCCAGAAAAAGGCTGTCAGCACAATTCGGTTGGCACTGTCTCCACAGATTAAAGTGACAGTACTGAAAGAGACATCACCAAAGAAACTGTGGGAAACGTTGGAGAGCAAGTTTGCGTCGAAGACACTTACTAACCGGTTGATGATGAGGATGGACTTGTACTCACTGAAGATGGAAGAGGGAGGTAGCATAATTGATCACATCAACAAGTTTAATGAGCAAGTATCAAGGTTGTTAAATGCAGAGGAGACTATCAAGGATGAAGAGCAAGGGCTGCTTCTACTGGCTTCACTACCAAAATCCTTTAAGCCGTTTGTGCAGTCAATGATAGCAGGAAGGACTACACTGCGACTAGATGAGGTGACGACTGCCTTGAATGAGAGTCAAAGGATGATGGGAGGTGAAGAGTCTTCCAGGGACAATCATTTACTAGCTGCTGTGAGTGTTGAGAAAGGGAGGAAGAAGAAGAGTGACCAACTTGGGAGAAGATCTCATCTGAGAGACATGAGCACTGTTAGGTGCTATTACTGTGAAAAGTTGGGTCACACGAAGAACGGTTGTCCAGAACTCAAGGAGGACTTGCAGATCCTAAAGGAGAAGAAGGGCAAATCGAAGGAAGCTTCTTTCGCAAATGTGATCACTTATGAAGATGATCTCCTCTGAAGATAAGAGTACTGCTGGACAGAAGATTCTGCAGGATGGGAGTATCGCTGCAGAAATCGCAAATGATGTAGGACTTTGAATTAAGGGGAGATTTGTTGAGTGTTACTTCAAAGTCCCACATCGGTGGGATAGGAAAATTGAGGAGGGATTGGAGCCTATAAATAAAGAGGAGATATAGGCTTCCATCACACAATACAATCCTTCAATCTATATAATTGTATATTAGATTTTAGGTTGTGAGTGTCAAATATTGGAGAGGGCTTGTAATTTTTCCGTGCAAAAATTACTAGTGAGATTTTATCCCAGAAGGGGTCGTGGAGTAGGTCTTGAGGTGCCGAACCACGTTAAAAATTTGTGTGCTCTCTTTTCTTTTCATTTCATTTATTTGCAGTGGGGGCCTAACAAATTCCTATGATGTTAATCTATATTACACTAATTATTTTTATACGGAACTAATTATTTTTATACAGAGTATTTGAAATGTTAATAAATATTTGAAATTAAGATACGGAGTTTTTCTTACGTCTCACAAAACATTTTCTGTTTTGACTTTTGGGAGGAAAAGCTACCAAATTTTGAACAAGGTGAAACGTCGATAGTTGAAACAAGTAGACCGGACTCTAAAAATATAAAAATGGGTATGGCTAGAAGAAAAGTTAACAAAATTGTGTCTATTTAACCAAAATTGAAATATTTTACCGGACAAATAAAATTGAAAAGTATTTATGATTTGCCTTCATTGTTTAACAAGTCAAACCCAAACATTATTCTTTTTATGCTCCCATTTTAAACTCTGCAATTCTTATTGACTAATTAAACGACGTCTAAATTTGGGAGTTGAGCACAAATCGATAACATTATTATATTGAAATGGCAACAATCGTGCGAATGTATAACTTTGATGTATAACACGACACTAATTACTCTTTTTACTTTTTGACTTTAGTAAGGAAATAGGAACTCTCTCCATCTCAAAATATTTTTGCCACATTACACAAAATGATTTTTTTTTAATTTTTTAAATTTATTTTATTTAAAATTAACATGAAAAATCCATCAGAATAAATAATAACAAGAATATTTTATTGTATAAAAAATAATCAATGACAACGTAGAAATTAAAAAAAGTTCTTGTTCTTTATTTTTGAATAAAGAACTAGCTATGTGTGCCATTTTTTTTTTCACGGAGGGAGTAAAAGCCTTTTATAACACGACTATTTTCGTGAAAATTTCCACAACTGAGAATAAAAAAATATGCACGCAATGTCGCAATGTATGGGGGTTGTTAGGATTAAGGGGGGTTTGCCAAATATCATATATTCATTAATTAGTTTGACTTTTGGAGTCCATTAGAAGTACTTTAGATATCAGTTACCTTATATTCTCTCATTTTAAAAATTGGAGCGTGGATTGGTTGACCCCTGACTTCATTTTTTTGTTTTAAACTTTTTTTTTTACCTTGTATTCGTTTTATATATTGTATATTAATATAATGAAATAAATTTTTGATAATTTTAACAAATCAAATACAGCAAAATTATTATATACACACACACACACTAATATACATTGTGGTTTTTACTAAATTTCAAAGTCTGTCCAGTTTGACTATAAAAGTTAAATTAAACAAATATACTGTGAGAGAGGTAGTATTAATCAAAATTGCAGTTTTTTTCTTGTTAAAGGAAATATTATGGTAATATTCTGGTTACATATTAATATATGGTAGGGAGTATATATAATTAATATAATGCTAAAATTCTGGTTACAAAATGGCAAAAAAAAGGTGAGTTAAATTATTCTATTTTTGTTGTAAAAGTGAAAAGATATTAGAAAAGAGATTGCTTGAGTAGGAGTGCTTCTAATTACGGAGTATAATTCTTACACTATTATTGACACAATTTAATTTTTTTTTGTGACATGCTCGTCTGTAATGGATTTGTAACAATGATTGCACCCTATCGCCCAAGAAAAAAAATATTAGCTCCCTTATATATTATTTGTCTAGTTTTGACTTTTGACATATAATTAAATAAAATATTTATAATATATTAATTAGATAAAATAATATTTTGATAATATTTTATATAATAAATCGAATAGAATTGTTTTTGTATCAATATCCAATATTATTTTTATCTAATTTAAGATCAAATTTACCAATTTTGATCGAAAAAAATAAAAAATGTACAAATATAACAGGAAAGTTTGCCACAAAATATGAATCCGTCCATATCTAGACAACAGTACACATGAAAGAGGGACAAACATGTTGTCAAGTTCAAGGACAATATACTGATATAGTACCCACTTGTGTTCACTGCGAGTTTAGCACCCCAAACAGAAATTTATGCCATCTAATCTCCCAATCTATACTCCCAAAGATTAGGAAAAATTGTTTGACATACTAAGATATGATTTGTACTCAATTTCTAAATAGATTATGAAAAAATAGTATGTCCATTCCACGCGTCACATACCTCAGTTCAACAGAATAAGAAATAGATAAATCACAATGGACCTGTTTGAGAATAATGTTAGAAGTCAATGTTAGCGTTATGATAAGGCTATCAACGTGCAGCGTTTATTATAAGCATTTTAAAAGTTAATCTGCACCGTTAATGTTTCATTTAAAAGGCTAATGCTAATAAAAAACTATCTTGTTCTGTTGTCTGAAAATTAATCTTAAATTAAACGGTTGTTCTTTAGAATTAAATTTTAGAAAGGATACACAGTATAGTAAGGGGGGGATAATGACAAAAGAAAAGTCCTAAAGAAAAGAAAAGAGCAAATGGTGACCATTTACAATGCCTTAAACAATCGTATCAAACAACTTTGATTGATTTGGAATCATCCTCGTCGTCATTAGCCACTAACTACGTACGCGTTCCCTTAACCCCGTTTACCCCCAAGTTCTCTTTATTACCACCCGACCCCTTGATTATTCCATATTTCGACATGAGCCCCACGCTCCAATCCCACAGGTTCAAGACGATGAAGGTCCCTATGCCGCCGATCAATCCGTAGGCGATGGAGTAGGTCAACGGCATCAGGACGAAGGTCACGAACGCCGGAATCGCCTCCCTCATGTCCTCCCAGTCGATGTCCGTCACCGATTTCATCATCAGTATTCCGACCAGTACCAGCGGCGGCCCCACCGCCCACGGCGGGATTGAAGCCAGCAGCGGCGTGAAGAAGAAGGCCAGGAAGAAGTACCACGCCGCCGTCAACGCCGTCAGCCCCGTCCTCCCGCCTTCCCTTATCCCGGTCGAGGATTCGATGAACGCCGTCACCGGAGACGTCCCCAGCAGCGATCCGATCACGATCGCCGTCGCGTCGGACAGGAACGCGAAGTACTGGCCCTCGAAGTCGCCGTTTTCGTCCGTGAATCCGGCGAATCGGGCCATCGAGTACAGAGTCCCGGTGGTGTCGAGGATGTCAACGTAGAGGAATGTGACCAGGGCTTCCCAGAAATGCCCCTTTCCGATGCTCTTAAAGCTCAGGGCGCCGGCGGTGGACTTGATTTTGTGAACGTCGATGACTTTTTTGAAGTAGTTGAAAGCGGCGTCGCCGGCGGGAGTGTCGGGGAAGGCCGTGACCCTGGTGTGACGGAACCAGGAAACGGCGGTGACGAAGATGACGCCGTAAATCATAGCGCCTTTGACGTTTTTGACCAGACAATAGGCGATAATTACGAATCCTACCATTCCTAGCCAGAAAGTCGGGCTCTCCATTCTGCCGTTCAGGCAGAGGATATCCCCGGAGACGGTCCCGCCGGGAACAAGAGAAACGGTGCCGTTTGCTGCCGTGGTGACCTGCGCAACCGCCGCACGCGCGGAGCGTGGGCATGCTCCCAGCGTGATGAGCGTTGACGGGCTGAAGCTAACGAGGCCCAGGCCTTCATTGTTCTGAAGCCCAATAAAGGCCAGAAAAAGCCCAATGCCAGCCGAGGATGAGATTCTCACCGGTCTCGGAATCATCTTCGCGAGCCTGGCGCGTAGTCCGCACGCGGAGACAAGGAGGAATATCAGCCCTTCGATGAAAACTGCCGCCAACGCGCTCTGGTACGGCAAGTTGCCGGAGCCGTGGAATCCCACAACGGTATACGCGAAGTACGCGTTGGCGCCCATTCCCGGAGCCAAAGCCAGGGGCAAATTCGCGAAAACGCCCATGACCACGCAGCCGATCAACGACGACGCCACGGTGGCGACGATCAGATCCTTCCGCGTCTTCTCGAGGCAGGCGGCGTAGCCGGGATTGACGGGGTTGAATTTACAGGACTCGTCGGGATGGATGATTCGGGTGCAGTCGGAGAGGGGAGAGCCGGGGTCGGCACAGAGGGGGACGCAGTCGGAGACAGAGCAAGTTCCGCCGGAGTCGGTGAGGATGGAGGCGTTGACGGCGAGGATGTAGGCCATGGTGAGGAAGGTGGCGGTGCCGGCGCGGAGCTCGGTGGTGAAGGTGGTGTTCCGCTCCGCGAGCTTGAAGCGCTTGCCAACGGGGCCTCCTGCCACGGAGGAGTTGAGGCGGCTCACCAGAGATCTTGTAGTGTTTGACGCCTCGGCCGCCGTGGGCGGTGGCGCCGACGATGGACTCCCAGTCTCCAAGTCCATGGATGGTTAATGTCTTAGGTCCGTGACGCACTTAAATAGGAATACCGGTAATCGGTTTACTTCGGCTTACTCCCAACCCAATTACTTGTTTAAAAAGGAAACAAATATGATAAGCAATTGGAGAATGCTATCTCACATAATTTGAGTCTAGTGAGAATTGGCCAAATGAGTACTTTCCGTGGTCTAAAAAATACTTCTAAAAATATTCTTCCCATTTGAATTTTCTTAGTCAAAGTTTATAAACTTTGATTATGATATTTGTAAAAAATACATTTTATTACGATATAACTTTAATATGAATATATTCATTTTGTAATATAGTTTTCAAATATCAAATTTTTATAAAATATATCCATATATAAATAAAGATATTAGTGGTCAAAGTACAATTTTGGAGACCGTAAAATGTCAAATGGGAAGAACATTTCCGGACGGAGGGAGTAAGCAACAATGCTCTGATAATTTTAAGACTTACGGAGTATTTTAAAAATTCTTGTGGTTTCAAAACATTGCATAGATACCCCATATGATTATTTTTCGGCCATTTTTTTGGCGAAGAAGAAGAGATATTGGTGCATATTTTTCAAATAATAAAGAGTTCATTTTTTATTTCTCGTTTTTTTCTTATTTTTTCAATTATTAAATTTTTAATCAAGGTTTTTTAAATTTCTTTTTAAAATAAAAAAAGAGGGTCTGAAATGTATAATTTTTATTTTTTTTTTTTTGAAAGAAAAAAATAAAAACTTTTTTCGAGAAATTCAAAAATTAAGGATTTAAATAAGAAATAAAATAAAAGCATGATTAAAACGAATATCCTTTTTAGACATCCCAATTCTAAAGACTTTTTTAGCGTTCTGAAAATTCCTTTTTGTATATGATTCTTTTTTTCCATATTTTTGATTTTTTAAACATCCTTATTCCATTTTTTTTTATTTTTTTATTTTGGATTTGCTTTATGAACTTACCAAAAAAATTCTTCTAAAAAACAAAATGCGAAAATGTTTAATTTGAGATAGGTGGAGTATATGTTATTTTTTTTATTTGAAACACAAAAAATTTTAATTTTTTTTAAATATTATAAAAAATGAAAATGTATTTAAAAAAACTTTTCTAGGAATAGAAAACAAATAGATAAAAAAGAGATACAAAAGATATAAAAAACAAATAATAAATGAAAAATAAGAAATGAGTACAAGTGCCTCTAATGGTTTAGAAAATAGGAATTGATAGCCTTTGCTGAAAAATGACCGAAAAATGATCAGAAGGGGTGTGGATGCAACGTTTTGAAACCACAGATACTTTAGAAATAAAAAATTTTGAAAATAGATGAGGTATTGGTGTCAATCTTCCAATCCACGGGGGCACTAGAACTATTTGGGCAGTGAGAACTAGGCTATATTCTTATTATTTATTTCTTTTTTTCTTATTGAAAATAGATCGGACTAGATTAAATCAGAAACTTTTTTAAATTTAATACAAGTAAAGAGGACACGGTCTTAGCCCGGGACACAATATAGTTCTGGTACCGCAAGGGGTTAAAATAAAGAAAAGCCTTAATTTTTTTTTTAAAAAAAAGTAGAAGTGATCTTAGAGAGGGTGTTGGCACTACAATACTTTTTAGAAGAAATTGAAGTATTATTTGAAAACTAAAAGTTCATTTAACGCTTTGTTTGGTAACAGCGTTTTCGATTAGCGTTAGCGTTTTGGATAAAATTTTAACGGTGCAGATTAATTCTGAAAACGCTAACGCTAAAGGCTACCGTCAGATAGCTTTTTCAAAACTCTAACGCTAATCTCTGACGCTGATGCCAAACAGGGCCTAAGTTTTTTGAGTTTAACTCTAAAATTTAAAGACTAATAATTAAAATTTTAAAAAATATATAATCTACCCAAATAAGAATAAATCACAAGACTTATACCAAAATAAGACATCATATAATCCCTATATGTTAACAATTCAGTGTTTTTTATATTGTGTTTTGGCATTATAAAGTCCTTTTTTTAATAAAAACATTGAATATTCACCTTAATATGAGTATTCATCCTTTGATCAAACATAATTTTGTTGCTGCTTTTGACTGGACCCATGCCTCGATTATTGTTAATTAAAATTAGTGAATAAAATCAAAATAGATATCGCAATGAATGAATAAAACAATGGGCCGCTGATGAATCCTAATTAGCTTTACACAAAAAAGAAATATAATGCAGTTCCAATGATAATACGACAAAGCAATTAAATATGGTCATGTAGATTGCCTTTTTTGTCAAATATAGTTTAGAGTATCAACAATGGCTAGGAAAAAAAAGAATGTCACACGCTGACATGACATAAATCAACCAATAAAAAATGGTCCAGTCAGAGAGTGACAAGTGAGTGGAGTGGCGTATCCTACAGTGGCAAGTGGTTACTTTTGTCACTTTTAAAAATTTTTGTAATGTATTTTAATTATTAAAAATAATTTTTTCTATTTGTTTCATTAAAAAAATATATACTTCTACTTCCTTACAAAAAAAAGTTTTTTTTTTTATCAAAAAAAATAAATAAAAATAAAAAAAGAAAAAAAAAAGAAAAAGAGGCGTGGGATGCCTTGCAAGTGACTTGCTCACCGTGGGGAATGACCTTCTTCTCCATGCTAAGCACGACAAAAAAAATTTGGGAGCTGATGTGGCAAGCGTGGCAGGCATTTGTCTCGCCCGCTGCCACTGCTTTTAAAATAATTAAATATTATAAAAATTTGATATTTCAAAACTATATTTTTAAAATGAAATTAATTTTTATAAATTTACAATATAACTAAATATATTTTTTTTATAATAATTCACGGGTAAAGGGTATCATAGTTTGACCAGAAAGTCAAACTGGTAATCTTTTAGGGACGGATGGAGTAATATACTTTATAGAAATTAGCTTAAATAGGACTAAAATATATTTAAAAAAAGAGCTCTAGGTTTTTATTCCTGAAATAGGAGGGGAGAAAGACCAAAGTAGGACTACAACATTGAAAATATACCAAAATAGGAATTCGATGTTTTTATTCCCGAAATAGGAGTTAAAATATATTTACATTACTAAACATGATCATATACATGATCAAAAAGTATAGTAATGTGCACATGTATAGTGCCACATTACCACAGTTAGAAGTCCTGTTGCGGAAAAAACATGAAAATCTTGTTTTTGGTACTTTTCTCTATGTTTTAGTCTTATTTAGGGTGATTTTTAAAATAGGAGTTCGCATTGTGGTAATGTGTTGTTAATATGACAATCTACATGTGCACATTACTATACTTTTTGGTAATGTAAATGATCATGTTTGATAATGTAAATGCATTTTAACTCATATTTCGAGAATAAAAACATGATAGTTTTATTTTGATTTATTTTTAATGTTTTACTTCTACTTTCGACTTTTTCCCTATACTGTAAACAAACAAACGATAATAAGTAATTAGATACACACAATAATGATAATAATAGTTTAAATAATTATATGTAGATCGATCGAAGTAATAACAAACGAACACGAAGTGTACCAATTCAAAGAAGAAAAAAATACGAGCAGGAAGTGCCAAATAAATATCTTTTTATTAAGTTTACGAATTATTGCAATAAAGAATCATGATGGATATAATATACTCCATCCGTCTACAAATAAAGTTCTCATTGTGCGTTACGATGTTGACTGAAATTATTTTCAAATCATTTTATATGAAAAATGGTATTGAATTAAAAAATTAAAATTACACATTTAAAACTACATGAAAAGATCTACAAAACTAGTAGTGACATGACTATATTATTTTATCAAACAAGACACAAAAATAGGCCAACAAAGTGAATAAAGTTTGATCCTGTGAATAGTGAACGAGAACTTTATTGTTGGACGGAGGGAGTAATAGATACACTATGCTCGGTTCAAAAAATTTGAAAAGGAAAAAAAATGAGAGGATAAATAAATTTTTTTTTGGTTAAAGAGGAAAAGAGAAAAAAATAGGACAAAAAATGAGAAAAAAAAGTAATAATGCTTAGTCTGGTTCAAAAAATTTGAAAAGAAAAAATAAAATAAAATAAAATAATTTTCTCTCATTTTTCTCACCAATATAGGAAGAATTTGGTTTTCTTCTCTCTCTTAGTACATTTTTTCGTCTCACTTTCTTTTAAATCTACTTTTTTCCCTTTTTCTCTCTAACCAAACAAGAAGATTTATTTTTCAATTTATTTTCTTTTCTTTTTCAATTTTTTGAACCAAACATAGTGTAAGAAAAGAAAAGACAATTTTTTCATATTTTTGTGTGAAAAATTAGAAAAAATCATTTTATTTTTTTCTTCTATATTACTTGAACCAAACATAGTGTTAGAAACTTAGAATTGTTTTTTGGTTAGAGTTTTGTTTATAAAAAAATGTAACTGAAATTGGACTACCTATTTTAATGAAAGAGGGAATCTCCCCAAGATATTGTTGGATGCAAACTAGTACCACAAGTCCACAAGAGAGGAGAAAGGAAAATAAAACTAAAAAACGGGTTAAAATTCAATCTCTTAATATAAAATTTTTTTGAACAATACTTCCCTGTCCCAAAATAAATTTAATGTTTGGTTTATGATGTTTGACAAAAGTTATTTGTTTAAATTAATATATGTAAAAATTAGTACAGAATTAAGTAATAAAAAATATATATTAAAAAACTATATCAAACATTCTACATAGTACGGAGTACAAAATAAGGGATGACAAAGTCATTTCATTTCATCAAATCATCAATAAAAATGTATTAAAAAAATTAAAATTAATTTGATTTGTAAATAGAAGTTTTTTTAAACGAAGAACTTATCACATTTATACGGAGTACATGATTGGAGTTAACACTTAAATTTTCATACTTCTTCATTTATCATATTTCATCGACCATTTTATGTAATTAGGTTTATTTCGATTAGATGGAAGTTTTAGTCTTCGTCGTTAATTAATTCAACAAAACGGAATGCACAGTTATTTGAAGATATTACAAATTTCATTGCGAGAGCTCAGGGGGTGGCAGACCCAGTTTAAAGGGTCCAAGGGACGGCCGGCCGGCCTCAATAGTGGAATCCGGCTGTTTATATATCATTTATCGAGTTTTCTTCACGTTTATATATCATTCATTCTAACGCAACTACATTATGTTACATTTTCTCCTAATTTTCCAACAAAACTCCTACTCGTATTAAACTTAATACTTAAATACAAAACAAGAAGTCCAACAAAACTCCAACTCGTATATATATACTCTCCGATCTGTCCCAAAATTACCGTTCAATGACCTAGATTAAATTGAAAACCAAGTCAAATATCGTAAAACAAAACCGAACATTTTTCTCAGAGAAAAGAGCATTTCATTATGACCAAGTCCAAGTGGTCGAGGTCTTAATAGCTTAATTTCCAAGGGGAAAATGTAGTGCACTTGCATACAATACAAAGAACCAAAACCTCTCCCTAGCTAGACCTCAATGATTTGATGAGACTTCTTTATATTCTTTTCTTTGACTTGTGCCTACGTAGAATGTTAATTCAAAGTATGGTTTGCTTTGTAGGAAAAGAAAGATTGCAGAAAAAAGATGTGGAAATTAAACTAAAGTAGAAAGTAAGAAAGAAAAAAAAAATGATGCATGGAAATAATCCATTGTGCTCCGATCCGTAATAATTAAAGATATGCACTCCATTTATTCAAACACAAAGGTAAATTTTCAAATCATAATTCTTTTTTTAAGATTCAAATCATAATTTTTGATCTTATTACTAATTATGGCAATGATCAGGCCATGGACGTGCCCATACAATGTTGGTAATTTTGTATCTTATGTGGATCTAAAGCTACTACACAGAAATATTAATATAATGTCAAAGATCTTGTTACCCAAGCAAAAAATGTCTCGAGAATGATCCAAACTTTTTAGGAAACCTATGATGCTCCATTAATAAAATTGATGACTCATATCCCCTTACTTTCTATGCCCCCACACCCTACCTCAGTCCCCTGCCCCCTCCCCTCCTGATAGCTGTTTTAGGCTGCCCAAATTGACGATCTAGGGAGAAGGGGTGGGAAGCAAAGGGGCAAGGAGATTTTGGAGGGAAGTTAGAAGGCAACAACCTTCAATTTTATCAATAGAGCACTGTGTAGGTGCTCTGTAGGTGCTCTGGGTCATTCTAAGGTCAAAACTTCAATGGTCAAAAGAATAGTTAATTTAGAAACTTAAAAATAAAATTCACATTTTATGATACTGCAATCATTTTTGTTTGAAGTATACGTTCACAATTTGTATTTCGAAAGTCACAATTCATAAACTAAAGCAGATCGTCAAACACTCAAAACTGCATTTTGGTGAAATAAAAGTTAAAAAATTGTTGTCAAGCACAATCCCAAACACTTATGGAGATATGAGAAGTGATTGGAATATAGATATGTGTTTGGTTGTTCTATCTACTCTACTATGGATGGCATCCCTGCATCATCATCCTCTAATATCTAAGTCCTTTGGCAACATCAAAAAAATGTGCAACATTTTCCTCAGGGGTACCAACCTTAATCCCATGTCCCAGGTTCAAAATATGTTTCCCCTTACCAGCTTTCCTGACGGTGTCGTGTATACGGCTGGTAATGAATTCCTTGGAACCAAACAGCACCCCGGGATCTACATTGCCCTGAACCGCCACATTGGGACCCAACCTCCTCCTACCGTCGGCCATGTCCACTGTCCAGTCCAAGCTGACCACGTCAACTCCTGTCAGGGGTAGTCTCTCCAGCAAACCACCAGACCCACTGGCGTATAGGATCAAGGGGAGGTCCGGATGGGTTTTCTTGACTGAGTCCACTATCTGTTTCAAGTAAGGGAGACTGAACTCTTCGAAGTCCATTGGGCTGAGTTGGGTGGCCCACGAGTCGAATATCTGAACAGCCTGGGCCCCGCTTTCAGCTTGGTACTGTATGTATTTGGCCATAGAGGTTGCGAATTTTTGAAGAAGCGCGTGAAGGATCTGCATGAGGACAGGTGTGGCATCATAATCATTGTCCTAGACTACCAATGTCTTTAACCATTGCCAAACAGCTTATGTTTTGAAAAGCTGTTTGGCAGACTTTAGTTTAGGCTTATCAGCCGATTTCTCCACCAAATACAAATTGTCGTTCATGCATTGCCGGACTTGGTTTATTGAGTAAGGTTCTTTTGCCACCCATCGTGATTGTCATAAAAAGACATCGGGCAAATTTGAGGGCACTACAATGCTCTGTTTGACCCCAAAGTGGTTCCTACCCCCACCCCTACCCCCCAGTTTCATTGTTATGCTAAGAGGATTTATGGGAGGGGTAAAAACCATGTCAGGGTCAAAAGGAGCACCATATGACACTCAAATGACATGGGCGTCATATTATGACCCCTATGGTGCATGTCAAAAGAATCCCACTCTGGTTTATTATAAGGGAAAACTGCAGAGCTTTGTTGGCTGAAATGACTAAAAGTCGATACTATTAAGTTATGGCCCTGTTTGGCATCAGCGTTAGAGATTAGCGTTAGCGTTTTCAAAAAGCTATCCGACGGTAGCCTTTAGCGTTAGCGTTTTTAGATTTAATCTACACCATTAAAATTTTATCCAAAACGCTAACGCTAATCGAAAACGCTGTTACCAAACGAAGCCTATATTTTTTCAAACACTAATAACTATATTATAATTCTAGTTTCTGTTCAGACACTCTCAACCTATAAAAGCACATAAAGTTTTTTTCGGGCCTGTGACCTCCCATTTGGGAGAGTCAACGTGATGATGCTGGATTACAAAGTCTTTGGCTATTAACTTTATCTTTAGATATGAGTATTTTCTTTAATGTCACGCAGTTAAATATATATGAAGTATATTTTTAAATACTCCGTAATTCATTTTTTAATAATTCAGCAGATTTAGCACATTCAGTCAAGCAATTCCTACCTTTTTAGGTCTTACTAAAGTACCAACCCAGCTCTATGTTAAGGTACGACATTTCGCCATAAATTCCTAGTATATTTTTAAAATGCAATCTGTATTTGTTAGTTTAAAAGCTACTTGGGACAAAGCTTAGTTGTTTTATTTGTTAGTTTAACAAACTTTATTAAATTACTTCCCTTCAATATATACCTATATTGATCTATTTATATTGATGAAATAGGACTCTTTTTGACAAAAAAAATGTATGGAAACAAAAAACAATGCTCTTTTCATTCGGAAGGAGGTCATATTAAGTGTGTCTTCAAACTTACACTCATTCCCGGATGAATAGAATGAAAGATTACACTGATACTCCATAATATATTCAGAACGGAAAACAGTCAAACAGATTGAGACCAGTTGACTTACCTTGGGCTGGGAGAAAGCGAGCCTTTTTATTTTTGTGAAGTTCTTTGAGGAACCCCCTTCAACAACATAAGAAGCCATAGTAAAAGGTGCCCCGACAAATCCTAGAACTGCCGCTTCACTATGAACCTAACAAATTGAACTTACAAATCATTTGTCTCAGATGATGAATGAATCAGAAATGCAATACTATTTCTTCTTTCTGACCTCTTTCCGCAAGATACTTAATGACTCGCCAACATATGGAACGGATTCTTCAGGATTGAATTCTCTAACTTTGTCAACATCTGTAGCAGTTTGGATAGGATCAAATATGACTGGACCTTTCCCCTTTATAATGTCAAAGGGTATGTTCATTCCAGAGAGGGGGGTAAGAATGTCTGAAAATAAAATAACCTGTGGGCACAACGTTCAAGAGATAAAGTGTAATCAAATCACACATTAAAAGAGGATTGTTTTAACGATAGCATGGTTTAAAAAAAATCAATATTTTGCATGTTACCCCATCCGAACGGAACACTTTCCATGGCTGTAAAGAAATTTCCACCACAAGATCCACATTTTCTGACCTCTCACGAAAAGATGGATACTTCTCACAAAGGGTTTGGTAACTCTATTAAGAAAATTGGAGACAAAGTTAGTTACAAGAAACACACAAATCTAACAAAACACACACACAAGAAAAGACGGAAGAGACATATGGCCTCATAAGGTCTTCCACTAGACTAGCTGATTGGTCAAATTCAATCTTTAAGCATGTTTTTTCCTATGTGCAATAAGACCAACACTAGCACAATATGAATCCTATGAGAAACCTATAATTGATCATAGGATGGACAAATGGAAATATGGAAGCAACCTCTCTACTTTCAAGTAGGGGTTAGGTCTGCGTACACATACCCACCCAAAGCCTACTCTTTTGTGAGATTTTATTGGGTCTGTTGTTGTGGGCAGATGCGAATTTTCACAAAATATCCAACTAGAGAGAACAGAAATTCATAGGCTGCGAAGAAGATATATGTATAAACCTGCCTTCATATACCGCCCCGCTTGTCTCATAAGCCAAACGGGAGGCCTTTCCACTTCTTTCCCACGAACAGCGTCAATCAGAAGAGGTTCGGTAGATTTAATGGATCTTGGTTCAGCAATTGCACCTGCAAATAAAAAGAAGCTTCCAATTCGATTCGAGTTTGAGAGGGTTTGCACACAGATCAACAAGAAAGCACTTTCCATTGATTGTTAGTGAATCCCTAGAACTATAAAGTCATTTCTTTACAATTCCAGAGAATCAGACCTTCAAAGCTTAGCCATAACACTAATTATCTATTGAACAAATTAATTAACCAATAATTTGTAGACTTTATTGAGACAAGGAAACAGATTCTAAGCTTTTCCTCTCCAATTGACACAATCTCAGTATTCTAGCAGCCACTCAATGCGGCGATAAACTGAGATCGGCGAATATGATTTTATTTAAAAAAAAAACTGAAATAGAAGAATAGAAATTGTGATAAGATCAGAGAAATGAAAATTTTGAAGAACAAATTTACCTCCGTGAGAGAAATTGGCTCTTGATCGAAACTTGGACCGAGAATGAGAAACATTGAGAGTTGAGTTGGAGGGAACTGAGATTACCGAGAAGGATGGAACTGAGGTGTGAAGGCAAGCCATCTTTTTGCCGCTTGAAACAATTTAGTAAAGTCGCCGGGGAGAAGGGTGCGGTGGGTTTATGGAAAAATAGCTCCGACGTGAGCGCTCGCCGGTCGGCGGTGGTGGGCGGGAAAGAAGAAGGGCCGGTAGAAAGTATTTTGTGGATGTGGAATAATTGAACGAATAATATCCGAGCCATTGTTCCAAAACATAAGTAAAAATTACTCCATACTTTAAAAAAAGACACTTTCTTCTCGATAAATTTTGTTTATTTATGTGTTTTCATTGAGTATTTAATAAAATAAAATATTTTTTTTCTCATTTTGTAGAAAGTATTTTGTGGATGTGGAATAATTGAGCGAATAGTATCGGAGCTTGTTCCAACCAATTAAAAATTACTTTTAAACAAACATACTCTCTAGTCTCTTCTTCCCAAAATATGTTACAATTTTTTTTCCTTTTCTTCACGATAACTTTTGCTAATTGTGTGTTTTCGTTATGTATTTAATAAAATGTTTTTTCTTCCCTCATTTTGTAAAATTTTTTACATAATTTTTTAATATGTAACATTATTTTTTTTATTGATGTGTAATTTGTAAATAAATTAATTTTAAAAGACAAGAGTTGCCCCGTAACTTCCAGTTTGTAATCAATTTAGGAACGAAGAGAGCAAGTAAAAATTTTATCCTATCACCATATTTGTCAAATTGTATCGTATCTCTCAATTTCTCATCAACATAAGCGTTACATCAAATTCTGTTATTTATTTACTTTTCATACTATAAGTGATTGTATACATATGCCAATTTGCCAATTTACTACAAATATTTTTTTAAACTAATAATATAAATTAATTTTAATCCAAATTATTTTTTTAGAAAACTTAATTTACAAGAGTTGAAAAAAGCCATTTTATTTATTTAAAGTTTAAAAATTACTAGAGTAGATTTTTCTTGGGAGCGAGGTTTAAAAATGGGTGTAAAAAATATAGTCTTCATTTGTATATATATGTTGTAAATAGTAATTTAATTTTTTTAATTTAAAAAATAATTAATATTTCGTATAAAAAATATATAGATAAATAGATAAGAGAGGTGTGGTACGATATACTCAGTAAGTGTATAGACCTGCTTGCAATTTTTTTTGGTACCAAAAGGCCATATATACTAAGGGGCTGTTTATTTCAACCTCTTAGTAGTTCAGATGTCTGAATGATTCAGCACTTAATGATTCAGACTGTTTGTTTCAGCCTCTTAATGGTTGAGATGTCTGAATGGTTAAGAGATTTGCCTCTGAATGGTTAAGTATTATACAGAGTCTGAATGGTTAAGACCTCTTATCTGAATTGATCAGACATTTGCCTCTGAATAGTTAAGCAATATACTAGCTATTAATGGTTCAGACCTCTTACTGGTTCAGCACTTAATGGTTCAGACCTCTTACTGGTTCAGCACTTACCTATTCAGAAGTTGCCAAACAGCCCCTAAATTTGGTACCAAATTGGCTTGGCCAAATAGGGAGCCAAATATATCAAAGACAAAGGTAATGCACATGTTAATTCTATAAACAAGTTTTCTCATATTTAGCGATTTTGACTGACTTCGTCTCCAACGATGTCTTTTCAACAACAAATCTATTATCCCGAGCCTGACAAGAGGGTAAACTCATGTAAGGTCTACACGAGCGTGTTTCCCCTCTGCCAATCCGAAAACAAGAATATCAACTAGTCATAGACTAGACATTTTTTTTCAAACAGATTCGTCAGGAAGTTCACCGCAACCTCCTCTTCAACCAAAATCTCTGCCCGCTCTAGAACATCTCTAACCAAATCATATGCTAGCACATAAACCCGGACAATTCCTTGCCATCTACCGCATGCTCGTCAAAAGTATCTAAACAAACATTGCGACAAATTGGGCAAGGATCATCAACTGGAAATAGAGCCATCATTAGTTGGTACATAAGGATTTCACAGTAGTCTTGATAAGAGTTGAAATCAGTCAAAGTGTGTAGGATAGGAGTAATAATCTCAACTCATACAGACAAAATCATTGCTCCCATAAGCAACTACTATAATATATACATACAATAATAATAATACTCTCATGTGAACCCAATTGCCATGTTTGTGTTTTGAACACATACATGCTTCATGGTTTCCAATATTTTTGTACTGTTCTATTTAAAAGCTACAAGTATATTTGAATCCAAAAAAAAGGGAACCTGAAATTGGATCAGAAAAAGGTGTCAACAGTGAGCTTCCTTCTAGGAGGAGTCTTCTCCATGACTTGCTTCTGCAAGTCCATAAAGTTGGAGCCTTTGTGTGCAAATAATCTCCTGAGGTTGATGACCGAGAGGTCGTTATAGCCACCAACTGTGAGGTCGGCCTGCCCCAATCTATACGCCGGGTGAGCACCGATGAGTGCTATGGCCATCATTGTACAGTTGTGGGCAGCCGTTATGCCTCTCGGATCGTCTTCAAACACCACACACTTTGACGGCTTCCGGTCCAGCTGAAAATTTAAGAAAATGACGATTTTCTTATGGCGTATTAGCTTAAGTTCTTATTTGTAGAGAAAGAGGAAACAATGAATTGGCCAAAGATGCAAATATAAGCAACAAATCGTGTCAAAGTGGTAATTTTAATTTTTAACCATACCTTAACTGCTGCAGATAGAAACCTGTGTGCTATGGACTCCATACCATCCTCCTCTGTCACAATAGCCTGCAACTCCAAGAAGACTATTAATCTATTATCACCACTGAAACCACACTACCACCTCAATATTTGTTCGTTTAACTAAATTTATCGTGTTTAAAATGTTTGTAACTTTAAAAAAAAAACATTAAAAAAGCATCTGACGAAACAAAACTTCCTATGGTGCAAAAAAAATTGATTTTTTTTGTGACAGATAGAGTAAATAATACCAGTAACAAGAACAAATAATGAAAATGCAACAAGCATCAAGTGACATGTGATTGAAAACCTGAAAATACTTGTTGAGGCGCAGATGTTCTAAGGCATCAACCACAATTTTTCGATCGAGACTCGAAACAACAGCACATGGAATGCGTGCTGTAGAAACAGCATCAAGCCATTCGTTCAGCCCCTCTATTGGTTCTGAAAACTGGAAAATAAGTGATACATTATTTAAAAATAACTAGTAAGTGATAAAAAGTACATCGATGGACAAAGGCTCTTACTTTGACTAAATTGTCACAGAATAACTCTGATAACCTTAACTTCAATCTACATAAATCATTTTCTTCCATTTCCCATTGCAAAACCTGAAAATTGAAGAATACGTGATTAACGTGAAAAAGCATGTTAGATGACTATTCCTCTGATCTGGCATTTGCATCATTGAAGGATTTTGGGGAAGAGGGGGTGGGGTGGGAGGAATTGTGTGCTTGGTGTGGGGAAACGGAGGAGCTATAAAATCCTCCAAACTTCTTATATCTTTACTCCTCCGATTTAGGGCACTTTGGGACCTGGGAGAGTTATTTTTTCAATATTTTACATTTTCTGATATATTAATTCCTGTAACTCCATCGAACCAGACCTAATTTTTAACCGCCTCCATATCCCCCCCAACCCCCACCCCCATCACACAAAAAAACCCCTCACCTTTCCATTCCCACCCTACCTCCCTCACATTGCTTCTTTTGAACCAAACAAGGGCTTGAAGTTGAGAAACAAAAATAGAGTAGAAACTCGATGATATGAGGGCGAGCAATTATCAGGAGTTACATGTTGTTTGATGTACATAAGATTTTTTCTCCAGCAAAATTTAATAAACACTCAAGAGAAAATTATGTTATGCTAACCTCATTTAGTACATTATCAACACCCTCTTGAAGCAAAAGCCTTTGTGTGCCGTTATCTTCAGGAATTTCCTTCCCTGAATATAATAACATCACAAGTAAAGCTGTTAGTGATTAGTCAATTACTTTCTTCTAAATAACATCCATTATACTTTTTAACCTTTAATCAGTGAGCTAAACCAATGAAAACATTGACAGGGTATGGAAAAGAAAGCAACTACAACTAAAGGTCCATTTGGAACAAGGGAAATGCAGAGAGAGTAGGAAGCAAAATAGAGAAGCAATCCTAAACTTCCATGGCACATTAAACTTCCATTACTTCAATCCATAAGCCTTGTCAGGCTTCATTGCATATATTGACCCCTTACACCTCACAGAAATGTTTTAGACTATTTTTTTAAAATAAACTTTCCTTGGTATCTTCCAAGGTGATTCCACACTTAAGAAATAACTTTCCTTAGCATTGCTAAGGGCACATCTGGATCCCAAAATTGTTAGGGAAAGGGGAAAAGGTATCAAACTATCAATAAAAGTTACTTTCTAATGTTTGGTTTTATCTTGGAAAATGTAAAAGAAAAGGAATCATGACTAGTAGTTTCTTTAATATATTTTCCAATTTCTGAGTCCATACAAATAAAAAGAATATCATTATCAAAAATTATTTAGACTACATTTATATCCCCTTGTATTCTTTCCTTCCAATGTGTCTTTATATTTTTCTTCCTATTTTCTTTCTCTAGTATTTTCTATGATTGAAATGGACCCTAAAGATTTGAAAGAGGAAAAATCACGAACTGACTCACGCTAATCAAAGGAGAGAGCCCATGAGATCTAGTTACCTTCTTCAATAGCAAGCTGATTCCAAGCATTCCGCTTTAGAGCTTGAGTGTCTGCCTGAAGAAAAAAAAGTGTTAGGATTAAAAAAACATTTCCTGCTAGGGCCAAATTTGGATGAAGGGTTCTAGAAAGAAATTCTTTAAAGGGCTTAGTTTGTATCTCAATGAATAAAAGATAAACATAATGTTTCTCACAAGGAATAAAGGGTGATCGAAATGTTATTCCTTTCCCCTCTCGCAACAAGCTGAGGGAAACGACTATTTTCTTCAGTAAAGGAAGAACTCAAACCTTACCACTACATTGTCCCAAGAGAAAATTAATCCATAAGCCTCGTCAGGCTTCATTGCATAACGGATTCTCTTCAAAAAACCTTCTTGCAGTTTGTCATTAAGAAAATCCTATGTGCCAAAAAAAGAAGATAATTTAGACAACACAGTCTCTTCAACTCAAACCTTCTTGCACTCTAAATGCAGAGAAGGGAAAAAACGGGAACTTTGGAACTTACAACATCAACTTTGAGTAATCCATCTGCTCTAAATGTCTCAAATCCCTCTCCATATTCTGCTCCAATGGCCTATTAATTTCCAAATACTCCGAATTAGTTATAATCACAGCCTCAAAGGACTTATCCGACATACGCTGTTGATGGAGAGTGACATTGTCACTCTTCCCATTGTTACTGCCATTCCATCTTGCCCGAAAATTTAACTTCATACATTCGATACTATAACAGATCAAATCTCAAGAACACTAAATATAATCAAGTGATCAATTCAACAAAAAATACCTCTTCCAAGGAAATATTGTTAGGAAAAACAGGAAAAGGGCTAAAAGAACCATTGTTGCTCGACCCAGAATCTTTCACCAGAAACAAATTATTACTCTTTCGGTTCTTCTCAAGTCTGGAGCTTTTTAATCTCTGTTTTCAGGAAGTCGAATAAACCAATTCATATGGAGATTAAATTCGAGAGATTTTGGGGAAGGGTTTGCAAAAACAAAGGGTTTTTGGAATGAAAGAATTATAACTTACCGAAGAAATGAAGTTGGAATGGGGCGGGGGGAAAGGCGCGGGCTTGGCGGGAACCAAACTCGAGCTCGTGAAGCTCAGAGAGGTTTCCATTTTCAGGCAGAAGAAAAGCTGGGAAGAAGAAGAAGAAGATACGGTAGAAAATAGCCGATGAAAAAGCTTCTGCAGGAAATTGGTATGGGCCTGAATTGGGCTGATAATTCACGTCCAGTTTTTAAGTTTTTCTCTCTCTCTCTCTTTTTGAAAACTTGTTTGTTTCAATCCACATAGTCAAGTAAATTGGTGGTTTTTTTAGCACATTGGTTTCATGACATTGAGATTCGATGTCATGGGATGGCCAGAGGTTCATAGAATGCTTCATTCGAAAAATTGATGGTTTTTACCCCTAACCCTCGGTAAATCCCCCACCCCAGCCCGAACATACCTTGTACCCCCTAGTGCATCCCCTCTCTTTGGACTTGACCCACAGTAAAATTACATTATAGATCAATGTATACTTCCCCAATGTTAAATAAAATTATTACTTTCAAATAAAGAAAGAAGGTTTCTTATGTAATGCATAGATGGGGATTTGGCATCATAGGCCAGTTGTAACATTGAAAGCAAGAGGATGTGAGGCAACCACATGGAAAATAAGTTTCTACTGTCTCACCCTTATTTGGCCAAAAATAGAAATGGGCCACACTGCTGCAGGCCCAATTCGCTTTCAACTTATTACTCACCACCCGTGAAACAGAAAAGTACAGTACAACATTAAAAGATGGTCTGTTTGGGCCGTACAAAATTGTACAAATAGTTTGGGCTGTGTTTATTATTAGTCGTAATAAGTTTTTGTCTAAAACTTTTATGTGGACTATAGACGGTTATCGTTAAAGGGTAAACCAGGTTTTCCCTACACTGTGATTGCACTTTTTTTCTTATTATTACTCCCATATTTTTCCTGTATGTTTTTGTGAACAATTGTTTTAAAAAATTAATCATAAATTTTAGAAAAAATTTATTGAATCGCGATCTAAATTTAATATCATCCAATTCATTTTGAATTGTGACTTTTAGATAAATCATATTTTTTTGTTATATATTTATATATAATTAAAAATATTAATACTCAAAGTGTTAGACTGGAGATAGTAAAGAAAATCAATAAGAAGAAAGTGTTAGAGTCTATCACGCATTTGAAAAGTGAGAAGAAAATAATTACGGAATAATATTTAAGTTGATTTGAATTAAATAATCGATTGGATTCTATCTTTGAATGTGGTTTAATCCAAGTGTCGTATGACCAAATCCAGTGATCCCTACCACATCCTAAATTCTATCATGATATTTGGGCCAATTTTAGCACTTCTCATTTGTTAAGATGTTTGTTTAGTCGTCCATTCCTAGCGCCCCTAGTCTTTAGCCTATTTGTTCATGTGGAGTGTATATTCGACGCCATGTGGCTCAGCTCGTTTAAACCAATTGCCCGTCTGAAAGTCCATACTCAACGGTTTGTGGTCATTTAAGTGTTTGCACTAAAAAAAGTACAAGGGGAGGAGAGTCTATTTGCTAGGTAGTCAACCGGTTAGATTCAAAATGGCCCGGTTGTCCATTTGAGAGTGTGTGTTAGATTGTATTCCACATTGAAAAATTCAAGAAAATAATCGATATTTAAGCTCTTGAGTTGAACTAAGAATTTTTTTAATGTAGTTCAACTCAAGTATCGTATAACCTAGTCCAGTGATCTTTACCTCATCCTAAATTATATTAGAAATATATGGGACGTAAAGGGTATTCTTATTCTTGTTATTATTGTTATTTATTACCCCTAGGTTTCTATTTTGATTACAAATCCCTTTTTCACATACTTTAATGTTCTTTCAAATCAAATAAATTTTTCACCCAGAATACCCATAATCATTAAATAGTCTCATTTCTACCTTTGTAGTCATGGGGGGTGAAGATATAAAAAGTGGGGGCATTTTTGTCTCAAACGTGTCCAAATTTACCTAGGTGGAATAATGTAATCCAGTTTGAGACAATAAAACATTGTAACCAAAATAGAAACTGAAGGAGTATTATTCTTTTTGTGTTACTGTTGTTATTACTATTATTATTAGGGAGTATATATTATGAAAAGAGCAAATTTGATCGAGTTGACAGCAATCTCTTATAAACAACTACTCCGTAGAAAAAGAAAAACTTCAACAAAATCTCTCCATCTCTATTTAAATTTCAACTTTTGTATTGAAATGGTCAAAATATATAAATATCTTCATTCTTTATCTATGTTTATTTATGATGTGTTTGGAAATTTGAATTTGAATTTCAAGTCTAGCTAGATTTGATCCAACTTACTTGTTTGGAAACTCCAAGAATTTAGATTTGGATTTGGACCAAATTCTGTTACTTCAAAACCAACTCAACTATAAATTTACACTTTTTCCCATGTCATTTACAGATTCAAGCCCAATTTTTATTTAATTTAAAACTTGTAATTAAAGAGTGATCGCTCCTCGTGTGATAACAATTTCACGCATATCAACTGACTTCCGTTAGTGTCTTTACCGACATCAAAATTCAAATTCTAAAAATGAAATTCTATAACTTTTCAAACAACATTTAGCATTTGAAATTAGGGTATTTCAAATGTTGGAATTGAAATCTCAATGAATTATAATTCTCAAACACTACCTTATTGAAATTAACTCCATTTTTTAAAAATTTTATACTAATATCTTAATAAATAAAATTAAAGTAATCTAAATCAAGCATAACAAAATGAAAGGCAAATTTTTTGCATGGGACATGGATAGCTATGTTTGATCTTGGTTAAGTAATTAATAACGATTTCCTAATAATAGTTTAATGAAAAATTATTGAGGACAAAGGTATGTACTCCCTCCGTCCCAAATTATTTGTCACATTTCTATTACCGAGGTAAAATATCAAGTTTTTTCAATTCATTTTATTTACATATTAGTAAAGAAAAAAAATAAAAATTACATATCAAAAAACTGCATGAAAAATTCTTCGAAATAAGAAGTGTCAAGAATATTTTATTTTATCAAATAACCAATGAAAACGTAGAAATAAACAAAAGTTTCCGTGACTGTTGAAAAAGCAAATTTGGCAAATAATTTGGGACGGATGGAGTACTATATAAAAATGTTAGTTTAAATTGGTATTGTTACTCCAAATCAAAGCAATTTAATTAATCCATATACGGGTAAGGTTCTCATTTTGACTCTAAAGTCAAAATCAACTTGTGGGGTGCAATTGAAGGGGGTGGGGGGGGTGCGTTCGGGTCGGGGCGGGGTGAGGAGGTTTACCGGGGAGGTTAGGGGGGGGTAGGAACCGTCAATTTTACGAACGGGACACCGGAGCGCCCCCGGGTCATCCCATCATGGGAGCCAAGGTGTCCATATACTATTAAGTTCCTTTCGATCTTCACTTTTTGTCTACCCATGGCTCCCTTTTGGCATGTTGATTCATATTTTTTTAAATCTTTTAACCAAATAATGCAATATGTATGTGTTTATTTATTCTTTTATAGAAAAATTTAAGGATAAATAAAACTGTATATCATATTGTAACTAAAATTAGATAAATAAATAAATAAATAAAATTTGTATGGAAAGACAACATCGTTATGTCGCCCATAGTTAAATTGGGCGTCATCGGTGATAATTTGGACCAATGGATAACAAAAAAAACTAAATAGAAAGACTTGATTGTACAAAAAAATGCATA
This sequence comes from Cuscuta australis, assembly GCA_003260385.1. Taxonomy (NCBI): domain Eukaryota; kingdom Viridiplantae; phylum Streptophyta; class Magnoliopsida; order Solanales; family Convolvulaceae; genus Cuscuta; species Cuscuta australis. The sequence goes on from NQVE01000035.1 coordinate 1,090,569, forward strand.
GGAATTAAATTGCTCCAATTTTGAGTGAAGTGATCATCAGTTGATCACTACTTTGAATATTTTAGACACTATAAGAACCTCTACCACATTGTGTTCAATTCTTGTTTTAAACCTTCTCAGTTTTCACAGATACAATAAGTTATTATATAGACATATTTATTTATTTATTTCATATTTCTTTATCAATTGCTTTATGTGAGAAGAATCAAGATCGGTGAACATTAAATTCATGATAGAAACACTATCTTTTAGTAGCTCCCATATCCATCAGTACAATATTCGTTCAAACTGATTACAACCTCTTAAGCATAGAAAAAGAGCACGAACACTGGATGAGAAGAAGTTTGGATGACTTTATCGCCACTATTCCTGTAATGCCTTGAAATATATTGTCAAAAATTTTATAATGATTTTTTTAGAAAAAAAATATTTCCGATTTTGATTTAAGTTAAAACAAAAAATTGAAATGACAATCCTTAAAATAAGATATTTTCAAAGTCATTTTTTACAATCACATTTATACTTGAATTGCAGGTCTCGACGAAATGAGTTCAACGGTCCATGCTTCAATATGTGATACAAAATTTAGTGACTTGACTGTCCCAAGATTAAAAAGATAATAAAGTAAAAAGTAGAACTAATTATGTCAGAGTTATCAATATAACTAATATTTTTTAGAACAATAGACACAATAGTCATTCAGAACAACTGACACAATAGCTAAGAATCGACAACCAACTCATAAGCTAGCACGCGTCATGTTATAAAAATAAATATCAAATGTAGGTGAACTTTAATTTAAAAACATACGGAGTACATAAGTATGTTTTCAACGTTATTAATTACGAACTACTCTTTAGACAATCATACGCAATGCATTATTAATTACGGAGTTGTATAAAAAATCCAACAAGAAAAAATAATTTATGAACATTGGACCAAATTCTCAAGAACTAATAATTGCATTGTTGCAGTCGCACTCGTGCCACCAGACAAATTGTTCAAGTGATTCAACCCACCAATGTACTCCCTCATTATTACAATGGCCTCTAACATGAAATTTATCTATCGTTTCTGTTTTAACATTTTATAAATTTAAATTATGTTTTAATTAAAAATATTCTCCAAGACCATGCAAAAGAAAAATGTTATCTAAAACGCTAACTTTAATAACAAAAAAAACGTTGTTCCAAACAAAGTCTAAATAGATCAAGCTCCATATAGCAAAACACTTCATCCGTCCCGGAGTGTTTGTCCCTTTTCGACCTATTTCAATCAAAATGAGTAAATTTTGATCTCAAATTTAATATAAATAATATTAGATATTGATACAAAATAATTATATCAATTTTATCGTATAAATTATATTTTTAAATATTATTTTATCTGATTAATATACACTGTATATTTTATTTAATTATAAGTCAAGCTTTAAAAATAATAGATAGAAAAAAGTCGAATTTAGATAAATACTCGGGATGGAGGTACTATGAGTTTTGAGTCCAATTGACAGGGGTATTAATAATTAAATTTTCAAACGAAATATGGTAAGTAATCTAAAAAAAACTAGTGACACCATTATATAGTTGCAACCGAAGGAGTGGAATGAGTAAAAGTTGACTAGGTTGACTTGGAAAGTAGAGTGTGGTTGAGTGGAATGTGGGTGGTGCTTGTTGACAAATCCATGCATCATATATTTATTTACTCCCTCCGTCACATAAAAAAGTTCCCATTTGGATATGTTTTTGGCTAAAGAGTTATACACTTTGACCATAAATTAAATATAATCTAAATAAAGATTTGCTAAAAAAACTAGATCCTAACATGAATCCAATTATATTAAATTTATTTTATAATTCAATATACATTTCTCACAATATGTAATCAAAGCGTGTAAATATTTAACTAAATACTATTCAAAATGAGAATTTT
>NQVE01000035.1:1097500-1102500 GCA_003260385.1 Cuscuta australis
TCATGGATACATGGGTGGCCTGGAGGGTGTGCAAAGTGGCCAACTGCACAGGGTCCCGTAAAATTTAAGGCACCATATTTTTAAATTTGTTAATAATTTTAAAGAAAAAGTATTCTAAAAATATAAAATAGGGCACAAAATGTAAATTTTGGACAGGGCCAATTTTATTTTTTCATTTTTCGGGGCCGGCCCTGCATGGATATATATAATACGGAGTATAAGTGAATTAAAAAAAACACATATTCTTCCTGTTCTCTTTTAATTTTTTATTTTTTATTTTGGTCATGACTCATGAGTTAAAGATTCATGGGTTGTGATATTACGAATATTCACTTCTTTTCACATTTTTTGTTAATTGTAAAAAAAGTTCAGTCTTAATATTTCATAACATCTGAACACTGGAACTTGCTCAAAAAAAAAGTGTTTAGGTCATATCCTCCAAAATTGGGAGACCAATCAATCTAAGGCATTTTTTATATCTCCCTCCACCTAATGGTGTGCAATTGTGCACCATTCTTTCCAAGCTCAAACCGGACGAAATCCATCAAAATCTACCTGTATAAGTTTGGTTCGGTCTCCCTGTCAACGTGTCCGAGTCAGTGGACCGGAGCCTCATGGTTTACACGCAAAAAATGTAAATTTTTAAAATTTTCCTAAATTTATCTATTGCAAAAAAAGAGAAATAAAATCACTTAATTTTCACTAGGAAGTGTTTCGTGTATCGAAACATTCCCCAATACTCCGTATTAAAATTCGTTAAATCCTAACATTGTGTGGGTTTGACACATGACCATGATGGGCTCCGCGGTCAGATTGACTTATTGGGCCAGAGCTTCCGATTAGTCTAATGGGCTACAAATTTGATCCTGCAAATGGATTGAAGGGTATAATTTGGGCCTTAAGATCCGCCAGACAGCCCAGCAATCTACCCTGGCCTCATTTTTTAAAGAAGTCCGAACCCCCCCAACCCCCAAATTACAATATAATGAAATTTGAAGAAAAGTATTGACTATTGAGTGTCTTACTCTCATACTCCCTCCGCCCCTATTTTGATTATAATTTTTTTCTTTCCTCTCGATAACTTTTGTTTATTTATGGTATTTCATTAAGTATTTGATAAAATAAAATATTCTTGTCATATCTTGTTTTGTAGAGCTTTTGACGTAGTTGTTTAATATGTAATTTTTTTATCTTATTGATATACCAATTTGTACAACAACAACAACCCAGTTGAATCCCACAACAGTAGGGTCTGGATGATATACCAATTTGTAAATAAAATAATTTCAAAAAGTAGAAAATTTTTCCTCATAACCCGCAATTTGTAATCAAATTCGGGACGGAAGAGTATATATTAAACCCCTTCCGTCTCACACAAAAAAAATCTCATTTTTCTTTTTTATTCATCAAAAATAATTTTTCAATTTATTTGTTTTTCTTAAAAAAAAGTTTGACCAAAACACTCTTTTTTCTAAGTAATTTTTTACATCCCACTCTTTACTATTTGATCTACATCCTACATCTTTTATTTACATCTATACTTTATTTAATTTATGTTAAATTATAAGAATCAAAATAATCTGGGAAGAAGAGAATACACAATAGTGACAATACACACAAAGAGTTGTAGTGCATGCCCTCCATCACAATTATAAGTTCATAACTAAACTAGATGCACTACCCCATCCAACAATTTATTGCCCAGGTAATGTTTCTATGAAGTAAATCATTTGGATAATTCAAATTAAGTAAACTAAATTACACGTAGTAGTTTTATATAATCATTTAATTTCACTAGTAGGCCAAACCAACAACTTACATTCAACATGTGACCCGGTGAATTATTAAAATAAAAGTTATCGCGAAGTTAACATTGACGAACATTATGTGTATTGAGTAAAAGCCAATAAAGAAAATATTATAGGTCTGCTAGCTAGAGGTACGTACATCTAGTTTGTACCTCAACTTGTATATAAGTATATCAGAGACAATTTTTTTTGAAACAAAGACAATAATTATTTGTTAGATTCATAACAATTTTTAATTTATATGTCTGTGATCATACACTCGATATGCAAGTTGCGGTGCAAATTACAAACTTAATGAAGGCCTAACTACTTAGTTTCAAACCATTATATTGTATTACGCCAAATTAGCAAGACTATTTTTTTGAACCATTTGTATTAGAAAAAAATTGCGTTGCTATACTTAAAAAAATATAGCTCTTCATGGCAAATGGTTGACTTGGGAAAAAAATAGCTATTCATAGGAAAATCATTAAAAGAAACTGTTTTAACCTTTTGTTTTACTTTCTCTAGCCTAGAAAATGTTTAATATTTTCCATTATTTCAAATCTCACCTTTAAAAATTTTAAAACTTGTTTTGGAACAGATTAAAAAAAATGAAATATGGAATCGTGTATTATTGAAACAACTTTTTTCCCCTTCTGATTTTATATGAAACGATCTTGAATGTTAGTAAAAATTTAAATTGATGATACCTAAGTTAGTACTTCGTAATCTGTAATCTTATACTCCCTCCGTTTTTATGCTATTTTTATGCTTTGTTTTAAACAAAATATTTTCACTTTTCAATAAAATGACTAATGTATCTAAATAAAATTATTGTAATATACTTCATTAATTTTGCATTGATATAATAAGTTATTAAAAGTGATTTGTTTCTCTTTTCCACTTCAACACTAAGAATATATATATACTCCCTCCGTTCCAAAAAAAATTGTCACATTTTGATTTTTATGTTCAAAACTGTGACACCCTTTGACCATGAATTATAGGAAAAAAAATATTTACATTTGATTTATTTTAGAATATAGTTTTGAAATATCAAATTTTTAATTATTTTAAAACACTACACACACATTGACACAAATGCCACCGATGGATGATCTATATTTTGGTCAAAGAAAAAAGACTGATATATTAGGTCAAAAATATTATTTAAAAAAAATGAAATTTTCTACTCTGTAATAAGGAGCATAAAAAAAACAGTCCATGGACCTGTGATCACCTCTGCCAGAAACCAACTGCTGTATACTTCCAACAGCCTCCGAATAAAACTATAAAAGTGGTATAATATCCAGAAAAATTAACATGAAACAAATTTAGATGGAAAATACTTCGTAATATTCCCTCCTTCCCTCATAAATAATCTCATTATGCGTTTGAGGTTTGGTTAATTCAATTTATTTGATTGTAGGTGTAAAATTTTAAAATTTGGTTTATATTATAAAAATTATATGAAAAGTTTTACAAAATAAGATATGACAAGCATATATTATTTTGAAGAATTTATTTAAATAGCACTAAAACATAATGACTTTCCCTAAATTGCATCATATGGATTTTTTCCAATGTAGCACTTTTAGTCTTTATTCATTAGTCATTATTCAAATAAAACTCGGCATTACTCGACACTATTCATCTTTTATGACATTATTAAGTGCTATTTAGAAAATAAAACAGTTTAAATACTATTTAGGAAAATGACTTAACTTTTAATATTATTTAGTGCAAATATTTCTATTTTTATGAAATGAGTATTAAAAATAAACAAACAATACCGGAGTATGAGTTAAATTTTATCCTATGAAAAGTGTGTGGAAATCATTGGAGGACAAGGAAGTATTGATTTACACTACATTGATCTAATTCAATATTACTGAATTCTCGTTAACTTTTTTTTTACTAGTGTGTTTTCATCGAATATTTTATAATTGTTCAATTTTGATATTTTATAACTAGCTATGTTGAATCTTTGACTTATAATTGAATAAAAATAATACTCTCTCCGTCCCAAAAAGATTTACACGTTTTAAAAAAATTGTGTCCCACAATCCCCTACCCATTTCTATTAAAAAACCACTTTTACTCCTTACTTTTTCAAACCATACATATCACATCATACCTTTTTCCTAATAATCTACACATCACATCCTACTTTTACCCATCACATCAAGGATATTTTTGGAAAGTCAACACAAAATTATCCCTCCCTTAATTTCAACTTTAGTCAAAGTGAGTAACACTTTATAGGACAAAGGGAGTATGATACAGTAAAAAGACAAAACATTACACTGAAAATATTTTAATTTATAAATAAATCTAGTAAAATTATATCAGTATCAATACCTATTCAATTTTAGTTAATTAATGGTCAAAATTTATCAAATTTAATTTAAAAAGTTAAAACTAGACGAATAATCACAGTCGGAGGGAGTGTATAAAAACATAATGATGAATTGTTTAGAAATGAAGGGAATATATACTTTGTAATTATATTTTAAGGTTAATCAACACTCAACTTAGCTTCAAAGTCCAATCTTTTCCTGATATATCCACATAACATGAAACACATTTCACACAAAAAACAAATTAAATGGGAATAATAAATTGAATAGTAGCTCATAGATACTTACAGGAGGAGATGAAGATGAAGGGTTATTATTAATATCATAATTAATATTGTCATCTGTTGAAACAATTGAAGCAGAAGAAGCCAATAACATATGCTGGTTAGCAGTCTCCACTTTCTGCTTCAACTCCTCTATATACTTTGATGCATCCCTTATGATTGATGTCTCACTCATCTATCCATCCACACATAAACATACATAAATATACACATACATTTTATATTTATATATGTGTGTGTGTGTGTGTGTGTGTGTACATGATATATGTAAATGGGTTGATGAAAATGAATAAAATATATCAATTATTACAGCTTGAGAGTTGGTAACAGATCGAAGAAGCTGCATTTTCTCATGCAGATTATTATTATTATCATCTCCTTTTTGCTCATCCCTTGGAACCATTCTTTGTATATATATCCTTCTTCTTCTTCTTCTTCAATTCCTGCCACTCTTCTCTCAACAATACAATAAGTTGTATTTATAAATTAATTGTAGAAGCGGTAGATATATATATATATAATATATATATATATATATATATATATATATTATATATATATATTTA